>CANSGD010000603.1:0-424788 GCA_947645195.1 Patellifolia procumbens
ATATACCTTTCATCATATGATATCAACTTTGTATAACATTATTATTATCACATATGGTAGAAAAATCATAACATAGTCATACCATAAGCTTTAACATTAGCCCATTATTTATAAATAGCAATGTACCTTTACCATCAAAACCGTTATAACAAATTAGTATGAAAACTCATTTTTCAATACTAAAACATTTTCTAAGAATATTAGTATAACTAAAATATTTTAACAAAACAACACTAAGAAGGATATTCAAGAATGTACCTTATCAAGTTTATTCAGTACTAGCTTATTGCTTAGAACACTCGACTCCCTCTCACCCTCACTGTGTTTAATTTCTCAACTGTGGTGGGTTTCTTTGATTTGAATAGATTTAGGTATTTATACATATGCATTGTCGGGCTAAATCCACACCATACAATTTCAACATGAACTCTTAATCGGCATAGCCTAGAAAAATAGGCTAGTAGGTGTAGGTTGCAATATTGGCTGCAAGCGGGAGACAAATCTAACCCATGTCATTAGGATGCTATCTTTAATAACAAATAAGTTGTTATTGTTGATCTTTACGGCGACAAAGATTTGCCATCTAATATTATCCATGGTACTAAGCTGACACATATAAATTGAGTAAAAGAAAATGCATTTGTCTTGCAAAACTAAAAGTAACACGACAAAGTAATCTTGTTTATTTAATCTCCGGTAAAAACCGTATTTATAAATATCTATTAAATAAGTAGTAATTGTCTAGCCCTAAGTAGAATGATTAATAAGGATTCCAAAAACTATAAAACAAAGGTTATACGATTTACCATTTTTAAGATATGAGTACTTTAGTTAAAAGTGGAATTTGTTATAAATTCTACTAGATACTTATATGAATCCATAATATAGTAATTGATATTTTAATTAATCCTTACCTAATATACTACACTATGGTATTTTCACTAGGAAATAAAAGATAATACATATCTATATATTTTGTCCGGCATAAATGTACAAAGCCAAGAAAAACACATAATATCACCTAAAGTGGTCGGATAAGCATCAAAATCACATATATAGGAATATAAGACATACATTTCATGATTTTGTAATTATTATTATTATTATTTATTTATTTTTTATTATTATTAGTATTATTGAGAAGGTATATATATTATTCGATTATTACACTTGCCCCCCAGTCTGGTAGCTCAGTCTGTAGGTCTGAGGTGCCAGACTGTCTTGTGTTGTGACTCTAAGTCTGATGTGTTGTCTTCTGTTTCTTGTGTTGCGTAGAATGTCTACTTCTCAGTCTGCTGCCTTCCCGTGGAAAGGGTGTGGTATCTACCTCTTCGTCCGAGCCGGATGAGCCTTACCCGATGGACACTCAGTCCCTGTTTTTGAAGTTGGATCTGCCTCGGTGTAAGGACGAGGTGGTTCCAGAGGAACGGGAGGTCTTTGACCCCTGGAACGGTTTACGCAAGGAGGTGTTGGGTCCCGAAACCAATGCCCCCCCAACTACAAGTTTAAGCCTACTCGGGCCACAGTCAAACGGGAATACAACGACAACGAGATGCGGCTTACTGCCTTTTATGACAGCAAGGGCGAGCCTTATTTGGTGAAGAAATCTGCAGATGCGTTCAAACGGGTGCATGCTGCGTACTGCCTTGAGATTGCGACGGATCTGAGGCGCTTCGCGGATCTTGGGTAGTACTTCCCAAGGAGGGTCAGAGTACGGCAGAGGTACCAGAGGGGTACACTGCTGTTTATCTTAAGCATGCGAGTTTCCGCTTAGATTTCCAATCCACTGGTTTTTGGATGGGCTCTCGGCGAGTACAATATGGCGCTCTGCCAAGTCAATCCCGGCTCCGAAGAAGGTTCTGGGGTTCATTTAGGTCTGTGAAGCTCTGGGCTTCCCTCAACCATGAAACTTTTCAGATGTCTGTTCCACTTTAAGAGGCAGTGGGAATACGGCTACTTCACAGGTTCGGTGCGAACTAACCATCTGACGGCCCATCCTGTTGGATCTCATACTCTGAAGGATTGGCGTGATAGTTTCTGTCTTTATTAGGTACCGACGACGAAGGGCACCCTTATCAATTTAAAGCCTCCTCTGCGTCCTGGCGCGCCTGACTTTCAGAAGCAGCTGGACCCTCTAGTGCTGAACTGGGACGAGGGTAGCGAACTACTACTTCAGGTCCAAATCCAAACCTACTGCTGGGAAGCAGTTTCTTCCCAAGTACTGGCTGCTGCATCACTATGTGATGTGTCAGAATGCCTTCCCGAGGATAGGCCATCTGTCCCCTGACTATACTACTGGTAAGCGTTCTGCCAGCCGATAGCTCCAAATAACAATTTTCCTTTCTGCTGGCTCCATGGCATTCATTGTTTGCGCTGTTCTGCAGCTCCGTGCAGAAAGTTTGTTCGTGATGCGATCTTATGCGGGTCTTGAGCTCGTGAACATGCTCTGCCCTTCCCCATTATTCTCTGTCTGTTGTCTGTCTTGCTGTAGCTAATGAATATTCTGATATTTGCAGAGACTCTGGGTCTGCCATCCCTTGGGAGCTGGGTCCGAGCCAGTCCTCGGTGCGCCGGAAGTATCGTCCGGTACTCGACCCAGGGACCTATACTGTCCCAATTTCATTAGTGGTGATTAACACTACTCCCTTGGACCATCCTTCCCTCCGGACCAAGCGCCCGGAGCTTGTAGATAGGTTTACTCGGATGTCCCGGCCGCAAGGGGGCCCTCTGGCCACTATCACCGAGATCGAGGTCTGGCGACGAGGAGGAGGCGACGTCTATTCCTCTGCAGACCCGACGTTCCCGGGCGCTGTGCATCTGCCGAAAGACGACGACGATGATGATGCAGAGGGAGCCAGCATTCTGCAAGTGGATCGTTCGGTTTGTTGAACCCCTACAACAGCTTCCTCCTGTGCAAATAGGTACTATTTATGATGATCAGCCTGCTTCTTTCTGTTTGAGTACATTCTGCTGTAAACTTCTCATCTTCTCTGCTTACTTTCAGAACCACCTGTGGCGGAGGATGGGCTCATGAGAGCCCTGACCAAGTGATGACAGAGTTTGACAGGACGGAGGCAGAGGCTGCTCAGTCTAATGAAGCTGGTCGGGAGTCTCGCCAAGCGATGACATAATGTGACGGAGGCAGAGGCTGCTCAGTCTGATGAAGCTGGTCGGGAGTCTCACCAAGCGATGACAAAATTTGACAGGACTGAGGCAGAGGCTGCTAAGACTGGCTACAATTCAGTCTGTAGAGGCTGCAGAAGTGAGGGCCAGGTTGCATCAGGTAGGTGGTATCTTCAGACCCAGACTGCTCTTTTCTTACAGATACCTTTTTCCTCCTCCTTTATTTTCCTGTTTCTATTCTGACGCGATAGGTCCCGCCGGGCAGGCCATCCCTACGCCTGTCACCAGACTAACCAGGAGGTGTTGGAGCCTCTCCAGCATGAGAGTGCGGAGCAGCAGAGCTCAGTCTTCGTCCCAGTGGTGGAGACTGTCTAGTCTCCCTGCTCAGAAGTCTACTCCTTCTGCCTAGAGGCCTAGCCCTCCTGGTAGGCCGGTCGCTCCTCCTCCTCCCAGAGGCTTCAAGCAGGTCCTTGGCCCTACTCCCGAGCAGCTGGCGCGTGTGGTTAGTGCTTTCTTTTCTTCTCTTTTGTCTTACAACTCACCAATCTGTTCTGTGCCTTATTTTGCTTACGACATTGTTACCTTTTGTTTTCTTCAGCAGCAATTGAGGGCTAAGAAGGTGCAGTCTGTGGCTTCTTCAGACCTCTGCTCCAACTGCGGGCCAGCTTAAGTCGCCTGCAGAGGGTGCTCAGAGGACTATAGCTGAGGCCTGAGGTCTCTTCATACATTCCCAGAAGAGACCAGCAGAGAGTGGGTGAGCAGTAGTCGAGCCTCAGAAGCAGCACCTGCTCTCCCTGCTGACTAATTTCGGATCGTTGTTGCTGAGGACGACGTCGTCACCAAAGGTGTGTACCCCTTACCTGGTCTTAGTTCCGGCCTTTTCCCTTCTGTGGAACTGACTGGTCTTTCCTTTGGCTCAGGTTCTCTGCAGAGGAATCGGCGGATGACCAGCACGAGGCTCAGCATGATCGGTCTTTCCTTTGGCTCAGGTTCCCACATAAATGTCCGTCGCCTTCCCCGACCCCAGTGAGTGGTTCAAGCTTCGGCTCGCTGCTTCCAGGATGTTCCTTGGTGAGTTCTTCGACTTTTCTGCCTCGCATTGTTGTATTTTCGTGGTTAATCTGATCTGTCTTCCGGTTCAATATAGGGTCGCACGGTCGGGCGCTTTCATTGGGGAGTTCTGCCATGCTGTAGGGCAACGTAGACATGAGGCAGATCTCCCTGAACTGCAGCAGCTTAAGGTTCAGGTAGCACAGCAGAGTCAAGAATATGCCAAGCTGAAGGCTCAGAACTCTCTGATTGTGTCTACCTGCCGCGAAACTGAGGAGGAGCAGGATGCTCTGATTGTGGAGCGCGACACCCTGCGGACCGCCAACCAACGCATGGAGGGTCAGGCGGCGCAGGCAGAGGCTATCGCGGCCGAACACTCCAGGCTCTCTTTCAGCTTAGCGAGGCGTTGTCTCTCGCTTCAGTGACGGAGACTAAGCTGAAGACCTCCGAGGCCAGGTTGCAGGCAGCGTTGAAGGAGCAGGAGCAACTCAAGGGTCAGCTCTCTGCTGTACAGGCTGAATACGAAGGATCCGCTGCTAAGTTGGCTCCTGCGAGTTTCGGTCGATACGGCGAAGCTCTCGCACCGGCGATGGCGAGAGCTGGTGGGCAGAGTTCTCCAAGCCGCGTTTTCTAAGACGGAGGCTCAGCAGGCTAAGGAGGCTGAGGAAGCCCTGAAGCAAAAGAGGCTCAGCTGCTTGCTGAGGAGACAGCCCTGGGCTGCGCAGATGGAGTGAGGCGTTCGGGAACAAGTACTGGGAGGATCGCAAGGCTGCGGTCCGCAGGGTCCTCTGGCATCTGCAGCCCTCTTCAACTGGGATGCGGAGGGGGATGCCTACGCCGGCCGGTGCACATGCGGGGACCTGCTACCCAGGAGCTCAGAGACTTGGAGCTGCTTTACTCTCTGACTCCAGAGTGGAGAGGGCCAGAGCAGCAAGCTGAAGGGAGCTCCGCGAAGGATTTGCAGCCCTGTTCCTAAGCAACAGGAACTCGTGCGGCTATCTCACGCTTCGCCTCAGTCTTCTTGTGACTCCTGTCTGAGCTGCTGAGATAGATGAGCTGGGAGCCTGTGCTGAACTGATTGCAGTCCTCCGTTTTTGCCCTCCGATGATATCCTAATTGACTTATCTTGTAATATTTGTAATTAAATAGTCAAATATTTTATTTTCATCTGTATTTGTTTCTCTTGGTTAGATAGCTGCCGTTGTTGTAGTATTTCAGGAGTACTCTGATCTGGCTTATAGCTAGATCCTTCATGTAGCATACAATGATTTTTCAGGAATGCAAGTTGTATTCTTTTGTTGACTTTTGTCTTTTCTATTTTGTGCATGCCAAGTTTTATTATTTTTGCTAAGTGTTTGCGCTCCGCTCTTTTTTTGCCTGGCACGTCTTGTATTCTGCTCTGATGCTGAGTCTGCTGTGCTATCGGGGGATATATCTGAGCGTTTTTGTTTACTTCGTTTGGTGGCCGGCGAGATTTGCTCAGAGCTGCGACTTTAGGGCCCTTTACTCTTCTGCTCTGCCTTATGCGTGACAAAAATTCAACAATAGCAGAGCAAAGGAGGTATTTTGACGTCCCAAGTCATGATGATTCTGGGAGTTTTGGGTTCGCCTTTAACTCCTTCTGCTATCTTTTTCGTGTCGGGGTACGTTTGATTCTTAGGAACTCTGGCGTCCCCATTAACCTTAGGTGTCTAAGGACCACCCTTGCCGGGGGTTGGCCTTCGCCCCGCAGGCTTAGAGGTAGAGGTCTACGACATCGCTAAGTCGAGCCGGCATCCGATCACTCTGTGGGCCTCATGGGCTCTGGATAGAGTTGACCTTCGGCTGGCTCCCTTCTTCATTATATAGTTTACTTTCGTGTCCCAAGAGCCTCTTCAGCCTTCGGTCTGACTCAGACCCTGTTCTCTTTTGCCAGACTGTGGTATTTTTCTGATCTGCTAAGTAGTCTGTCTGATTTTGACATTTTGTTTTTCATAAAGAATAGATAAGGGGACTTTGGTTTAATGCGAAATGAAGAGCCGGTGGATAAAGGGTGGTTCAAAGGCCTTTCATTCATGGGAGGTTTTTGATACCATCTGGGTTACACGAAGTATTATTTCAGTATTCGGGCGTTCCAGTTGCTTTTCTGCCTGCTTCCATCCATTCTTTTCAGTCTGTAGGTTCCAGGGATAGCACTTCACTAACCTGGTAGGGTCCCTCCCACTCAGCTGACAGCTTTCCGTGTATTTTGTCTTTCTGCACATCTGGGCCGAATTTCTGAGCACCAGATCCCCTACCTCCAGAGGCCTAGCCCTCACTTTTCGGTTATAGTATGTCCTGACTCTGGCTCAGAGATTTCATTCTGAGCCTAGCTTCGTTTCTGTATTCATCCAGCAGATCTAGATTTGTTCTCAGAGCTTCGGGGCTCAGACCTGGCTCAAATAGGTCAGATCCTCTGATTCCTCGGACCTGATCTCAACAGGCATGACAGCCTCAGAACCATATACCAGGTGGAAGGGGGGTCTGCCCAGTTGACTCTTTGACTGTGGTTCTGACGCTGACTACAGAGTGTTAGGCAGCTCGTCTAGCCACTTGCTTTTCTGTTCCTCCAGCTTCTTTTGCAAACCTATCAGGATCTGCTTCTTAGCGGCTTCGGCCTGGCCATTGCACTGAGGGCTGCAGATCAGCATAGGGCATATTTGATCCCAAACTGCTCCAACCACCCTGACAGGGGCATATTGTCAAACTGCCTCCTGTGGTCGAAGACGAAAGCCTTCGGAATCCCGTATCTGGTGATGATGCCTCTGCCACAAGAACTTTCTAACGGCTGCTTCGAGATTAAGGATAGGGCTTCTGCCTCTACCCACTTAGTGAAGTAGTCTACCCCCACAATTAACCATCTCTTCTGATATTAGACCGTTGTGAAGGGTCCCAAAATGTCTAGCTCCCACTGGGCGAATGGGATGTGGCTGTAGATCGGCATGAGGTCGTTTAAGGGCAGCTCGATGTTTGGCGCGAACTTCGGGCAGCTGTCGCACTTTTTCACCAGAGTCTCAAAGTCAGAACTCATTGTGGCCAATAGTAACCGGCTCTGAGAGCCTTAAGGGCCAGAGCTCTTGGTCCGATATGGTGTCCGCAGAGTCCCTCATGGATCTCTCTCAATATGTAGTCTGCATCTCTCTGCCATACGCATTTGAGTAGGGGCAGAGAGAAAGACTTCATGTACAGCTGGTCCCCGATCAGGCAGTATCTGCATGCTGTCAGCTTGAGCGGAGCCGGTTTCATCTTCCCTTCTGGTAATTTACCTGTATGTTTATACTCAGCGATCTCCCTGATCCACTCTGGCATATCCTCCAGCTCCAAAACTCGCTCTGCATCCTCGCAGATTGCACTGGTAGGTCTGACTTCCACCAGAACAGACCTGTTCAGCTCCCTGCAGACTGCTGCTTCCCAATTTGGACAGAGCATCTGTCATGTTCTGTGCTCTAGGAACTTGTTCAATTTAAAAGTTTCAAAATTTGAAATCAGAGACCTCATCCTGGCTAGGTAGCTCTCGCATCGTCGGCTCCTTGGCCTCATACTCCCCCTCACTTGGTTGGTTACCAACTGGTATTGTTCTGAGGGCGGACGTGCTTGGCTTCCAGGGTCTGGCAGAGCTGCAGTCCAGCGATGGCCGCTTCGTACTCTGATTCATTATTGGTTGCTGAAAACATGAACTTCAAGGCGTATTCAACGATTTTCCTTCCGGGGTTCTGATGACCACGCCTGCCCCAGAGCCGTTGATGGTTGCAGACCATCTATAAAGACTTCCCAGGCTCTGGCTCTCCTACTGCTTCCTGATAGGCACACTCTGCTTTAAAATCAGCCAGAGCTTGTGCTTTTACGGCGGTTCTGCGGGGCGAATTTGATGCCGAACCTTGTCAGCTCCAGGGCTCCAGTTCATGATTCTCCTGATTTGTCTACCTTCTCCATTGCCTTTCCAGAGGCATACTTGTCAGCACAGCTACGGGATGGGCGTCGTAAGGCGGCCTCAGCTTTCTGGTGGTCATGATTACTGCGTAGGCTGCCTTTTCAATCAATGGGCAGCGTGTTTCTGCACCCGTGAGGGTGTGGCTCACAAAGTACACCGGCTGCTGCTTCTTGTTCTCTTCCTTCAGCAGGACTGCACCCACAGTTGCAGCAGTAGCGGCAATGTACAGGAAGAGAGCTTCCCCCTGTCCTGGGTCTGGCCAGTGTTGGCAGACTGCATGTGTTGGTGACTTCAACTTCGGGAATGCCTCCCTCTACTCGGTCTCCCACTTGAACTCCTTGTTCCCCTTCAATATTTTCAAGAACGGGAGAGCTTTCTCCGCAGACTGAGCTATGAATCTGGACAGGGCTGCTATTCTGCCTGTCAACCTCTGGATGTCTCTGATGCTTTTAGGCTCTGGCAGATCCATAGCTGCCACTTTGTCGGGATTCGAGTCGACTCTTCACTGACCAGATAGCCCAGAAATTTCCTCGACCGTACTCCGAACACGCATTTTTGTGGATTCAGTTTCAATAGGGTTTGCGGAGGTTGGCGAAGGTCTCCTATATGGTCAGTTCCCAGTTTTTCTGGGTGATGACGCCATCCACGTACACCTCCAGATTCCTTCCTCTGACCTGCAAAGACCTGATCCATCAGCCTTTGATAGGTGGCGCCTGCATTTTTAAGCCCGACAGGCGATGAATGCCGTCTTCTTTATCTGCAGGATCCATGAAGATCTGATGGTATCCGCTGAACGCGTCCATGAAGCTGAGTAGCATGACCACTGGTAGAGTCTACCAGCTGGTCGATTCTTGGCTTGGGGATAGCAGTCCTTGGGGCAGGCCTTATTGAGGTACTGTGAAGTCAACACACATCCTCCAGCTCCCGTTCGCTTCTTCTTCTCCCCATCACCCGTTGGCCAGCCATTCTGGATCTTCGCAGGGCTCTATGAACCCTGCCTCAAGCAGCTTCCTGAACTTCTTCCTGATGGCTTTATTTTTCTCCCGCAGAGTAGTTCCTCCTCTTCTACTTCACAGGTCTGTATCCTGTGATGTTTAACTTGTGGTTGATGGTGGCGGGGTCACGCCCCGGTCCGCTCTGGGCGCACATCTGCATTCTTCTCTTCAGCCAGACTCGTTTAGGTTGACTCTGGTTTCAGGATCCAGGTCTTTACCTATTCTCAAACTGCCCTGCCTTCTTCCGGTCCCAAGCAGTCCCTCTCGGTCTCTTTACCGTTCAGGATCATTTGCTTCCCTGCTCTGCCTTGGCCGAGCATCGGCCTCACGTGATTGCAGCGCACTCTTCCTTTCTTTCCTTGGCCTCTTGGGCGCTTTCCTTCCTTTCTTTCTTCCCGGCTTCGTGAGCCTGGTCCTTCTTGGCTTCTTCAGCCTCTTTCTTCTTTCCTTCTTTATTTTCCCCTCCTCCTCTCACGGACCCAGAGTGGTCAGGAGGAGGAGGTCTTTTATCCTTCTTCGGAGCGGCTGGATGCATGACCAAGCTGCTCTCTGGTCTCCCCCTTCAGTCTGCCCACTCCTCCAGTGCGCTATGAAAAGCATGGTCTGATGGGTTGACGGGATTCCCTGTACTGCCCGATGAACTCCTTCCCATCGGAGCGTAGACGGTGACGGGAGGTCTACTACCAGAAGTTGTTTGCACTACCGTTCTCTTCACTCCGTTCTGCCCCTCTGTGGTCACTGTCAGATGTATTTTCCTCTCGGGATGATGAAGTTCCCTGTGAATCCGACCATTGGAGTTCCTCCTTGCTTCAGCATTAAATGATCCAGCTCCATTTTGTCGAAGGATTGATAATTATAAAGGATATTCACGGTGCGCCCGCCATCTAACAGTATTCTTCGCACATCTACTCTGCTAATCTCCAGAGTGACCACTAGAGGGTCGAATGCGGGAAACTGATGCCTTTGCAGTCTTCTGCCGTAAAAGGTCATGTTTGGCAGGTCTGGGCTCAGTTCTGCCTGGTTGATGGAGTAGAGATTGGGGCAGCAGCTGCCTTAGATGAGCTCCTCTCTCCCCCATCGAACTAGAACTGCCAATATAGGATACCGTCTTCTTTTTCCCTTCCTTGATCTCTGCCCGCTTGTCCTTAATTTCTGCCCTCGCTCTGTTGCTCCTCTCCTGATCCCCGATTCCAGGCTGGAGTACTCTTCCATATGCCGCCCATCAGGCTTTCCGATCATTTTTCAGGCTTATGCAGTCTTCTGTACTGTGGCCTGGTGCCTCATGGAAAGCGCAGAACTCTGCCATGTTAGAGCCTAAGCTTCTCTTCTTGGTGGCGGTCTGTGCCACCTGCTGTCATCTCTGTTGGTCAGAAAGATCTCAGCCCTTGGCGCGCTGAGGTTGCTATAGTTGTTATATTTCTCCCCCTGGGCCTTCAGCCGGTCCACTTCACTCTCTGCTTCTTTTTGTTTTTTTCTCCTCTGCTCTGATGGGGCCTGAGGCCTCCAAAATTCAATCTGCCTCCCATGAACTGGTGCTCATTCTGCCTGGTATCCTGTCTGGCAGGTCTGCCTGTTTCTGCTCCGTGTGTCGATGCTTTGTTGAAGTCCTCGACAGCTATGTATTTTTCTGCCAGGGCCAGGGCCTCGCTGAGCTCCTTCATGGTGACCCATTTAAGGTCATCTCTGAATTTACTGGTGTGGGGTAGGGCGTATCTCGAGCGTAGAGCGAGCTTCTGCTCCAGCTCTGGGATGTGCACCAGCTCTTTGTTGAACCTCCCTATGAAATCCCGCAAGCTTTCATTCTGAGTCTGCTCAGCAATAGCAGCTCATGTGTGGATTTGTTCCTCCTACTTCCGCTAACGAAATGCTCTTTGAATCTCTTCTTCAGTTCATTAAAGTTAGCAATCGTCCCCTGGGGGATAGTCCTGAACCAGGTCTGAGCTATCCCTGACAGAGTGGCAGGGAAGTGTTTGCACCATGGGGCTTCATTGTAGTTCCCTAGCTCCATGTGGGTCTCAAAGGCTGCCACATGCTCCTTTGGGTCTCCCTCCCCTTCAAACTTGAGAATGGGTGGGAGCTTCGCTTTCGACACTCTGGCCGCAATGATTTCGGGTGTAAAAGGAGATTTGGAAGGAGACCTAATCTCCTCTGCTGGTGATACCACAATGGGTCTGGAGTTGACTCTGTGGGTTATGAGTCCTCTGAGATTTGTGGGGGCTCCATTATCGCCAGAGCCCTCCTCTGGTATTGTTCCCAATCTCAGGCTGACATGCCTTCCGACCGTTCCGCCACCAGGCGCAGACAGGGCCTCTTCAGCTCCTGAGGTGCGCCTGGTTCTGGGCCGGGCTGGACATTCTGGGCCACGCCCCCTGGATTTCCTCTGTGGACAGATCTCCTGCTTGAGCCTGCCGTATACCCTGTGGGTGTCAGTCCCTCAAACATGCTGGGATGATCCTCCCGCATCATCTCAGTATCCCATTCTGCTTCCTGCCAACCCCTCTTTGATGTACCCAGGTCCAGTGCGGCTAGATAGGCCATACTCTGACGTCGGGGTGGGTGTGATGTTTGTCATGTTGTACCCGCATAGGGGGTCTGCTGTGGCTGTCTCCTCTTCAGATGACAGCTGCAGGTGCCTTCGAACTGAACCTTGTGTTCTAGTTCTCCTCCTCTTTCGAGCAGGTTGGCTTCCAACAGTTTGCATAAACCGCTGGGCAGACTGCAGCACTTGAAAGGCTGCTTGGAGTTGCTCCGGTGGGGCATGACCACTAAGCTGCTTGGCTGTGGGGTCTGCCTGGTTTCTTGGCGTGGGGGTGATAGTGTTATCCCTCCTGCCTGATCTGGTGGTAGCAGCACTACCCCTTCTAGTTGATCTCGTGTTTGTTTCTCTCAGTGGAGAGTTGCTTTCCCCTCCTGAACTGTCGGAACCGAGCGTTTCTGAGGTTGGAACCACCATTGCGAAGTTGTAGATTGGGCTTTTCTACTCTTCCCCTCCTTCTAGCGCCAAATTGTTTCCGTCCAAGACAGCAACATTGTATGTGGTGGTGGGTACTTGGTGGAACGTGGCTCCCAAACGTCCTTCGTGGTGGTGGTTACCTGCAAAACAAGGAGAAACCTTGGGGTGGTTCCGAGGATCGCTTCTCCGATGCCTAAGTCAGTCCAAGTTGAGCACAAGATCTCTAGTGGAGAGAAAACGAGTATCAAGTGCAAGTATTTTGTGAGTGTTTGATTGAACGTACCTTACCCATGCATGGACATGGGTATTTATATGAGACATGGACTTGCAACTGACCTCGTAAAGTGAGTGAGCCTCTTTGGAAGTGGGCCAAGGTGGAACAAGGCCTTCATTAAACTCCAGCCTAGAGGTTATGTCCGGAGCGGTCTGCCTGAGGAGGTCTGCTCTGCTCCAGGCGCTCTGACGTGAAGTGGTGGGACCAGTGGTCTGCTGCCAGCTGGAGGTCTGCTGGGCAGACCCCATACACTTTCTATACATACACTAATAGTATACTGTTATGCATCAAAAAACTAATAATCTATTATTACGCCAGATGATAACTCAATCAAAAGCCTCAATGATGGGTGGTTATAGTCCAACACAATTTATAATATATCACTCCTCTTCACATATAAGCTCTTTGGTCTTGCAGTATGAATGTTAACACATGTCTCTTTTTTCACTTAGGGCATGCATATTTGGTTCACTGAATTGGAATAAATTGCTATGTATATCATGTTGATTGGTTTACTCTCATCAATCCTCATCGTTATTGACATACACCCACCCCACCATCACTACCATTCACTAAACCATCACCACATCAACACATAACCGTCTCGCCACTGCCCCCAGCCACCACACAACCATGTCAGTACAATAGAATTGCTCCCTACCGCCAGTCACCACCACACACCATATCGGTCGAACGAAACACCTCACCAACCTAGCCAGTGGCGGATTCACCTTATGAGAAGTGGACAAACCCCACTTGATTAGTAAAATTGTAAAAAAAATTTAAAAAAATTTCAATTTTTTGAAAATTGTCGTGAAAAATTGACCATTTGACCTCGATAAAATTTAATAATTACGATAATTTTCTTAGATTCGCCACTGAACCTAGCCACATAACCTCCTAAATCCACCATCCCAACCACCCAGCCACCTAAACCTCCTGATCTCACCATCCCATCCACCAACCTGCAACCCATCAACAGTACAACACCGGTTTCTAGGTCTGAGAACATCAGGTATGAAGCCACAACACGAGAAAAAGAGAGAGAGTGTGAGAATAAGAGAGCATCCAGCAACCACGCAAGAAAGCGAAAGAGAAGGTTGAAATCACCAGTAGTGGCCGACCATCGTTTGCTTGCTCTTGATACCATCAGGGATGATCTTGATATTTAAGAGCATAACTACTAGTTGATCTAGAATTTGAGATCATTAATTAATTTATTATTTTCTCACTCTTCCACCTCATTGAAGATTTATTATCAATGATTTCATTAATTATTTCTTTACCCAATAGATGATCTACAATTTTGGATTTTCACATTCTTTCTCCTACTTTTTACCATACTCCATCCTACATTCTCTTTCCTCAATTATATTTCCATCAGTGTTTTCTATTAATTAAGAATAATTAATGACTATTATGTTTAATTAATTTATATATTTGTGATTAAATAATATTAGCAAAGTTATATCATTAGTATGGTTAATGTTAATATAGTATTTAATAAAGTAATACGATAATTTAAACATTAATTATATTATAAATTGAATAATATTGACTTTTTATAAGAAAATATATTTTTGAGGGAGTGGATAAGTGTTTTAAGGAAATTTTAAAAAATAAAATGTATAGAAGTAAATCAATATTGGTGTCTATTTATACAGGAAAAAAATATAACCATTGATGGATTTTTTTTTATAAAAAAATTAAAACTTATATTTTAGCATTTCAAGTATTATTAAACAATAGAAATGAAAGTAAATGTGAGTAAGGGGATGAATCTTTGATCCAATGGCTTGCAAATGGAGAATGAAATGATGTGGGCTCCGCATCATCTACCTCTGTCTGACGCGTGGAGACTTGGCCTGCAACTTGGCTGAAGTCTCTGGCAGCTTGATGGTAGTGCAGGGAGCAGAGAGGGGAAGAGGAGTGAAAATCTAGATCGTTTGGATAATCAGATTTTCATTTCCTCTTCTTTTTCTCTCTTTTTATTTATTTATTACCTTTTATTACCTCTCTCTAAAAATCTAGAATGGGTGTGCTCTAAGGGCCTTCTGCAAAAAATAAATTTAGACCTGTTGTATGAAATCTATAAAAGAAGTATAAATTTTTCTTCTAAGGAAATAATAGTTTTTTAAAGAATAATATATTTTTACAAATATCGAATGCCTCATGTCATCAAAAAAGAAAAAGAAAAAGGATGTTTGTATTTTTTATTCCTCAGTATTTAATTATCATTTTTTCATCTTATATATGCAATAATGACTTTATATTTATATATGTCTTAAACAACACTAAAACTAATACTTCCTCCGTAACAAAACAAACGCACCTTTTGCACTTTTGACACTATTCACAGTTTTAAATTTAATCGCAATTTGTGACTTATACATAGGGGAAAATATAGTCATGTGGGGTCTTGTTGGATTCGTCTCAACTTGTAGTTTTTTATGATCTAATGTTTATAATTTTTACAAATACATAATTAGAGATATTAATCTTTAAAGTTTTATCTTGGCATACGTGCCCAAGCTAAATGGTGCATTCTTTTTGTTACGAAGGAAGTAAAAATAATGATCAAACACTTTAGCAATAATACAATTGCTCACACATTTACTATTGCTAAATGATAAAAAGGGTCTGTTCGTCTCGGCATAAAATAGCTGAACTGAACTGAACAGAATTGAACCGAAGTGAACTGAACTGAAGTGAATAGTAATATGTGAGAGTAAAAGTATTGTGCGATGACTAAGCTGAATTGAACTGAAAATTAGATGGAGAGAACATACTGTAAGAGATATTTGCCTAATCAAATTAGCAAATGTACTGTTATCAATCTATTCACGACTACAAAGTAGCATAAGTATTAGCTCCATTTCATGCATCTCTGTGACAATCACTCTCCTATAACCAAAATCCATTTTCAAATATTTAGTCATGAACTCAATCGCCCAAAGATGAAATAAATTAGAGGTTGCCACAGGAAACCAAAGAGTAAAGTAGTTGTTGGTTGCTTGGCTTGTTCGACTTGGTGCCTTTGAATTACGAGAAGATTTTAATTTACTTCAAAATAGTTTAATCTCTATTATATAAGTGAAGAGGTGGGGGTGGACACCAAAAATAAAAAAAAATAAAAGTAAATAAAATAAATCAATGAGTTTATTAAGTAATTAAGTTTTATATCCAAATTTAGCCATCAAATTTTTAATAAAAGATGTTCAAAATTTCTAACTAGAATATCTAAAAACCTACAAAGTAAAAGCAATTTAAAAAAATATCAACGATTATATTTTCTTGAGAACTATAGATAGACACCCACTTTGCTATACTTTTATATATTTTTGAAATTTTTTATTTTGAAATACATGAGTAATTGATTGTTCATGAGTGAAAACACATTTGATCAAATTGATCCTGATAAAGTATTTTAGCATGAGTGAGATATATGATAAAGTTTTTTCAAGTACTTTTGAATCTTTTCTTATTTGGACAATGAGCAAAACATATCTTACCGGATAATATATAACAAAAGTTGTAGTTGATGATGGGGAGAAGGGATGTTTTCAAAGAAAAATGAGCCAAAATGAATTTAGCTTGAAAATAAAATATTTTGTGTACCTTCATATTTTATCATGTTACAGTAGCCAAAACACACATCGTATCAAATAAAATTAGGATTATTTTGTTCAAAACCACCTAAAATTGTCACGTTTTTAGAAACTCCCACCTTAATGATTTTTTCTTTTAAATTTCCACCTATCATTCCCAATTTTATTAGAAACTCCAACCACTTAATGATTTTTGTTAAATTACGTTAACAAAATCGTAGAGTGGGCCCCACATATGCATTGTATTATTAGTTTATGCTGAAATTGAAGTTAATTTTATCAATTTAAGGGCAAATCCTTAACAAATTTAGAGCAAATTTGGAACGAATTACAACTATTTTCAAGTTCCATTTTGTAAACAAAATGTATATGTGGGACCCACTTAATGGTTTTTTGTTAATGAAATTTGACAAAAACCGTTAAGTGGTGGGAGTTTTTAATAAAATTATAAATGGTAGGTGGAATTTAAAAAAAAAATCATTAAGGTAGGAGTTTCTAAAAACATGAAAAGTTTAAGCGGTAAGATGCGACTATCCATAAAATTATCTACTGTAAATTATAAAATTTCATAATAAAATATTTATCGCACGCATCGCGTGCATAGAAATCTAGTACTTAAATGTGAGAACTCTAGATGATTAAGCGTACGTTATAGGAAACTAGCTCAACCTATTAATTTTCTATTAGTAAAAATTGGTATATTATCGTCGTGTTAATGACTTGCAAGTTGAAGTAGAGGTGTACTTTATTTTTTCCCCACCAATCCGATAATTAACTTGCATATGTCAATTTTGGGCTCTCTGCCAACGGCCTAAGTAGCATATCAGTGAATAACTCAACCAGAAAGCTAATTTGGTGATTAATTACTTAATTAGTGCCCCAAGAATAGCTTTAGGTTGTATATTGCTAAAATCCACGTGAACTTACCAAAACAAAAAGCATGCAGACTCACTTATTTTGAATAAGTAGTTTCTAGAATGAAATAACCAAATAGAAGTAGCACACTGGTTTCTTTTTGAATTTCAGTTTCTAGAATTTAGCAGTGGGGAGACATGATTGCACATCATGGTTTCTAGAATCTATGACTGTTAAGGATATTAATACTTTATAATTCAAAATAAGTATATTCACCTAGGAATTACTACTTATACAATCCGTAAAGAAGGTTCGAGGTGTAGTATTTGGAATAGGACAAAAATAAATAACAACGACTAAGTCTTATTTATAAAATGATTGTATTATTTCAGAATATACTTTTCTGAAAAACAGTATATAGCCTACTTTGAGTTTAATTTTTTTATATGTAACTATTTTTATTATACCGTATCAAGTAATATGGAAGATTTCTCAGAGTTTATGCATTCTACTTGTGACAAATTGATGATTTTCCACATCCTTCCTAGCACTTCTAAAGGCATGGCTTGAAAACTACACTGGATGAAGATCAACTTTCGAGAGATCTTGATGTAGTAAGATCCCTTCCCTTACCATATAAAAAGAATTAGTTTTCTACCTATACATTGTACATATATGTCACATTTGGTACTTCTAAACTTGTGAAACACGTTTTCTCGAATTTAATTTGTCAAAAAATAACGTCAAATCAAAATTAGAAATACAAAGTAAAAGTAGAAGCTAACCAGTATGAGAGTATTTGGCCAAGTGAGCATAGTAGAGTATACCCAGAGTGATTGTTTACCATAAAAGCAGAGAGAGACTAAGATTAAAAATAGAGAGAATCAAAGAAGGAATTTTGTAAGATTCATCAAAAAGAGGTTTGAGTGAATTCATTCCTATGGTAATTCATATTCGTCTGAGATCATAGTAAAAGTGTAGCCCTTGTCCTAAGGACGTAGCTATCGCATTGATAGTGAACTTCATTAAACTCGTATGTTCTTTATTGTTGTTTGCTAGATTTGATTGTTGCGCTATTTGATAGATTACACGCGTGCCTTGTAACATTTTAGATAAATTATGTTCAGTTTAATAGAGTTCACTCCTAAAGAAAATGACCTAATATCCTCAAAAAGTCAAGTAGTTCGTTGCTAACAAATTTCACATGCTTTCACCTGATTTCATACCACTAGTAGTTACTTTTTCCTTCCCTTTTTAATTGCTATATTATTTTCGTAGTTTTGAGCCACAAATTCTAATATTAATATCTTGAGTTACACATGAGAAAAAATTAAAATAAAATTTAGAAAAGTAAATATTGAGACGAATCGAACAATATTACATATAATTATTTTTGTCCTTGCGTATATAAAACTAGAGAGAGCAAAAAAAATTCATGTGAATAGTGCTCAAATTCAAATGTAGCAATTCAGAATTGAAGAGAATAGTATTTTAAAAACGCAAATCCAATGAATAAGCTCCAAAGTAGTATACTTCATTTTGGGTCCTTATCATATTCAAAACTATTTTTTTTTTATTTGGTATTTTTGGCTTTTTGAAAAGATTTGTGTTCATTGAGGCGCATAAAAATGATATTCTTTTACACCGAAAATGATTTTAATTGAAACTAGTATTCAGCCTTGGGCGATGCCCTATGGTTTTTGTGTGTTACCTTTTAATTGTTAAAAATAACTAATGTTATTTAGTAGTTAAAAATAACTAATTGTATTTGTTTTTAGAAATCGTTAAAAAGTAGAAAATGAGTCATAATATGGATTTGAAGAATTATAGTTTACTTCTTCCTCCATTAAAATTTTGTGTATGGTCATCATCATTTTGATGAAAAAGCAATAATAGAGTGGTATCTCTTTATTTTATACTTGCGTTTGTGAGTTCAAATCTTTATATTAATAATATATGTATTCTTTCTAATATATGAGAATGACGTGGTAGAATGTTATTGAAAGAGGAGCTGGTGTCACCGGTGGCTACAACTCTTTCTCACGCTTTTCCATTTTATTTAGTTAGTGACGGGGGCAATGCCTCGGGTTATTGTTTGTCCAATATTTAGTGAATGATTAACAAATGTTGCTATTAACTTATATGTGGTCTCATTTGTTGTTAATGTCAATTTCAAGAAGAAATAACTCATTTTATTTCTATTATGGATTTCATTTGTAGGAAACCTCTTTCATTAATAGCCCATAATATCATCTTTTTCATATATAACAAGCAATAGTGTAGTGGAGTGGTGAATAGCTCTTTGTTTCATACTTGAGATTCTGGGTTCGAAACTTGATATTAATAACATTAATAATTTGTTAGCGTGTGATAATGTTTTAGCAATAAAGCAATTCAATACAAATACAACACAAATACAACACATCTATGCATATACTGAAACCAAAATTACATCAATTCAAATTGTACTTTTATTACAATGAGAACAAGAACAAGATAATAACAGTGAAGACAATAGTATATACTAAACTCCATGTCTCTACCGGCCTAAAAATCTATCTCCATCCCTGTCCCACTATCCAACATGTATTGACGTACTCGTTCTATAGGCGCCATATTATAAACTTAACTTAGTCAAATATAGGATAAGAAAGGGTCAAATGCACGAGGAAGCATGTTTAAGCACTAATTGAACGATGACTGCAATTAGCTACCTCTAATTGGTTTTGGTGTTTTTGTATGCTAATTAACAACTAATTAATTCTACAACTAAATTCGATTATAAATCTCGATAAAGGAAACACTAGGGTAAGGAGAATCACCAATCAACCATGTATTAACCGGTAGTCAAGTATAAGGGAGTCAATAGGGTAAACTAAGGGATAATTTATTCAAAAGTATCCTAATGACTTTCTCAAGCTAATTAGGAAGACCTAATCAACCAATCTTATCTATTTTTATGGTAAAGATCAATCAAGCATTTGCACAATTCATAATGATTCAAAGGAGTTCTAGATTGTCAAATTCCTATTCTCATGGCAAAATCAACATAGAGACTAACTAAGGTCATCTCCCAATGCTTCACCTAGAGTTCCCAAATCATTCTCAAATAATGGTCAATCAAATAAATATGCTAATCAATCAAGCTAGCCAACCTAACATACGTCCCATGTTTATTAAAGTAAGTGCTAATTTTTTTCTTCTCAAAAAGTATGTTAAAAGAAAATTAGTTTATACAATATTCTTAAGCTATGTTGGGAGGCTTCAGTTGTTGATTTTTTTGCTTCCTAGTATGCAGACCTATTGGTATCAGATCTTCATTCTTCCAAAGAAAATTCTAAAAGAAATTCATACATGTTGTAGAACTTTTCTTCAGATTGGTGATACTAAGAAATCTTCTAAAGCCCCTGTTGCTTGGGAAACATTGTGCCTTCCTAGGTCTTCTGGTGGTTTGAATCTCAGAGTCACTTGTACCTGGAAGAAAGCTTCTATCGCAAAGCTTTTATAGGCTCTTTCTTTTAAGAAAGACAAGTTTTGGATTAGGTGGGTTGATAGCTATTATGTGAAAAAAGGATGTATTGATACTATGCACATCCCTCAAACTTGCTCTTGGAATTTCAAGAAAATTCTGCAATGTAGGGAGATGGTGCTGAGGCTGGGTGGCTGGAACAGACTTCAAACTCCTAAAGGGTTTAGCATTAGTAATAAGATGTATAAACTCTTAATTGGCGGTGATCAGCTTAAAGTGCCTTGGAGGAAACTGATTTGCAATAGTATGGCTTCTCCTAGAAGCATTTTCATCACTTAGTTGGTTATTTATGGTAGACTGACAACTACAGATAGACTTCTCAAATGGAACATTTCATGTGACCCTATTTGTAAATTGTGTAACAGCTGCAATGAATCATACATCCATCTCGTTTTTGGGTTTGTTATTTCGGCTGATTGGTGGAATCAGATTCTGATGCTTTTGGGTGTGCATAGGCCTGTTTTATCCTTCTCTGCTGAACTTGATCAAGCTATGACTAAGAGTAAAAGGAAGAATGTTAAGTATTCTGTTGCTTTTGTTGAAACTATTTATAGTGTCTGGTTGTATAGGAATATTAAAGTCTTTAATAGCTCTACTAAGACTAATAATCAGTTATATAGGGAAGTAATTATTCAAAATTGTTGTTAGGTGTACTCCTAACATGAGAATTCTATTGATGTAATTGTTAGGCTTTCCTGGGGGCTCAAACCCTTCCTATAAGGTGGGGAACTTCCATTTTAGCCTTTGTGACCTTTGTTGTAGGGTTTTTAATTCCCCTTGTGCCATATATCTACTTCTTTGCCAAAAAATACTAGATAATAAGTACTTAGGAGGTGGGGAAGGGGCGAGGCAGGCGGGGATGGGGAGAAGAGAGTGGGGATGGGGTGGGTAACTTCCAACTCCACACTCGCCCCAATACCCATGGCGAGAATAATTTTCATTCCCATCCGGTCCTATCATCCGTGAAACCTTCCCCATCCCCACCTAATTTTGGCGGATGTGGGACGGGTCCCTACGAACCCCGCCCCACTGACATCCTGCAGAGTAAGGGGAGAGAGAACGGAGGGTGGGGGTGCTAATTTTTGGTATAGTTGATTACTTAGTAATTTGTACTTTTTAAATTTGACGGATGGGCAACAAAGTAAGGGTGTGGTAATTTGCTATAATTCATATCCTACGACTATGATGATATATTTGAGATCAACAGTATATAATTATTAATAGTGTTAATTAGTGGTGATTGACACCCATTATAGACTAATTGATTATAGTCTTTTTTAATGGCACACCATGTTAGTGTTAGAGGAAACTTCTCTTAGTTTTGACATTCAAGATCTCGTGTTTATTGATGATGAAATAAAACGTCCCAGGGTCTGTTTTATTCGGGAGAAAATAGATTAATTAGGTTGAACTGAATGCAACTGAACTCAATTAAACTACACTGAATAGAGCTGAAATATACTAAACTGAACTGAGTTAAATTGAATTGAATTGTAATTAATAATAAATAATAATAAAAGTAAATAATAAGTAATAATAGTAAATACTACTCCCTCTGTTTATTTAGATGTACTTTTTTCCATTTTGTGGTATTTTTTAATTGGTACACTTCTAGTTTTTCACATAAATGGAAGGTTGGTCCACCTAATTATTACACTTCTCACCTGATTTTTCTTTTCTTCTCTCTACCTTTTCACTCTTTCCTTACTTTTACTATCTTTCTCTTTTACTTTTTCATTTTTTTCTTGGTCCGCGTGCAAAAGCAAATGTACATATTAAAAAAACGGAGGGAATACTTAATAATCAATGAATAATGATAATACTTCCTCCATTTCTAAATAAGTGGCACACTTCATGTTTTCACATTTGCCAATGCATCTTTTAAAACATTAATATCTACAATTATCAACAACTAAAAGTTATAAAAAGTTGATGTCAAAAAAATTCACTTTGAAACGAATCTAACAAGATCTCACATGACTATGTTTTTTCTAAAATGTAAATCACCAAAGCTAATTAAAGACTAAACTGTAAATAGTAAACACTATGTAAATGTGTCACTTATTTAGAAACGGAGGAAGTATTATTTTAGTTGTTATTAATTGATAAATATAAGTAAATATATAATAGTAATAATAATAAATTAATAATAATAAATAATTGTTAATAATAACTAATGATAATAACAATATGTTATTTTTATTTTAGTTAATACTTGATGATGATTATAATAATAACAATAAAGTCTAAGAAGTAAATTAATATTACTATTATAATAATAAAAAATAATAATATAATCATAATTGGATTGGATCGCATAAGGATTATAATAATAATGAGTAAAATAATACTTATATTTATTAACAATTATTTATTATTATTAAAGAAATAATAATTAGTAAAATAAATGATCAACAACATTAGTAATATTAACGAAATGGATGAATAATGAATTAAACTGATTGAAGGTGAACTATACTGAACTGATTGGAGCTAAGTTGAACTGAACTGAAAAATAAATCGAAGCGAACAAACCCTTACTCTCTACACAATCTTCTCATATATATAATTATATACTTCCTTCGTTCTTAATACTCGCTTCATTTCTTATTGTAACACTGTTCATACATGTCCCTTTTAATCAAGTTGTGACTTATATATACGGAAAACTATAACCATATGTGATCTTATTAAATTGATCTCGATGCATAAATCAATAATATCTATTTTGCATAATTTTTTTTAATGTATAACAAAAGATGTGTAACATTATAATTGTGCATTGGGAAACGCAAAAGTTTATGATGATGCGAGTATAAAAAAACATAGTTAATATCACTTAAATAAGTGAAATGAACTGAAAATTAATTGAATTGGTGAAACGATTAACGGAATGTGAGAGTAAAACTATTTTGCTGCAAGATATGCTCTCTCTAACTTATTTTTAGCTTAGATTAAACTTTACATAATATTTTTACTATCATATTTCACTATTTTTTCAGTCCAACTTAACTATTTTCAACTGAAAAGAAGATGACCAAAAGCGAGGTCAACATGGTTGAAATTCCCTCCAATTTCATCACCAAACCAAACCCATCCACCTTATTTTCAATCCAACCTTCATCCTCAATGGCCCCCACACTACCCTTTTCCCCCAATTTTCTTCTACCCTTTATTATTCCTTCCTTCAACCAATCTCATAATTTGATCATTTTCCACACAAAATTTCAAAAAGAACCCACTCCTTTCTCTTTCCCTCAAAATCACATTCATTTCATAGCATAGCATAGCATAGAATGCCCCAAGTTGATCTCACCTCAGTTTGCGCCGGCGTAACCCAAGACCGGAAAGTCGCCTGCGAAACCCTCGCAATCGCCGCCGCAGACGACAATTCTCCGGCGCCGGAGGAAAACCCACAAATCCCACATCCCGATTATGCCCCTGAATCATTCTGGCTCTCTAAAGACGCTGAACTTGATTGGCTAGACCGGAACGCATTTCTTGATCGCAAAGATTCCGGCAAAGGGTCTAATAGTAATTCCACTAACTTGAACCCGGTTCATATTTCAGCCGGTTCACAGCGTTATTCGGTTAATTTGAAGTCAAAAGCGTCACTTATTGCGCTTCCGAAGCCGCAGAAGCAGAATTATGCAGAAGTGAAAAACCGGAGGCATTGTAGACCGTCAAGTATTCGTCTTTTTCCTAAACGGTCTGACTCGGTTGGGAGGAAACCGGTTGTGGCATTGTCTGAACCGGGTTCACCCAAGGTTTCTTGTATGGGAAGGGTGAGGTCTAGGAAGGATAGGAGCCGGAGAGGGAAGAACCGGAAGAAGGTTATTGAACCGGGTTTGGTTAGAAATAAGAGTGTAAAGGATAGACGAACCGGGTTTTGGAAAAATTTGCGGTCTATTTTCCGGTCTAAAGGGAATAAGATGGATTGTAAGGCGGGTGAACCGGAGGAGGATTGTGTTGTTGTGAGGAAAAATTCAAGTTTAAAGAAGAAAAGAGGGTTTAGTTCGAATAATTGTAACGGTTCAAGTGAAATAAGTACGGTTGAACCGCCCGGTTTAGGAGCAATGAAACGGTTCGCTTCGGGCCGGAAATCGGATGCTTGGGCCGGTGATGTGGAAATTGACGGTTCGAAATCTGAACCGTTGGGTCCGATCTGGCGGCGGAGAGAGGCGGGCCCACCAGTAGAGGTTGAAGTGAATCGTGATTGGCGGGATGTGGGTCCCATTTCAGTGTGATGTGGGAGACGGTAAGTGGGTCCCACTTTTGATACTCTTTTAGGTGATGTCAGGCTTATGTATGTATACATGTTCAAATTCACAAGTTTAGATTTTTTTTTTGTTTTATCTTGGGTCGTTTTTGACAAAGGTGTGTAATGTGACTATGTGTATTGTTCCACTTCAAGTCTTTCACACGTCTGAGTTTTATGTTCATACTTTAGGATTGTAGATTTTTTTTTTTTTCATTTTTGTTTGTAAGGTGGTGGAAGAATTTTGATAAATAGTCATAATGTAAATACAATTGCAATTTTTGTTTTTATAAATTCTACCAATTTAATTTTACGAGGGTAAATGGAAACAAGCTCATGCTATTTGAGCATAAATAGCATTAGGTGTATCATGGACATTGTGTACTTAAGGCTGTTCATGATACACACTGATGTATAATGCATATTATCGTAAATGGATTTGTTTGTATAAGATGTTTGGAGTTTTGTTACTCCCTCCGTCTCATAATATAGTGCTTGTATTTCATTTTGGGTGTCCCAAAATATTGTTCTTGTTTCCATTTTTAAAAGGTACTAAATTCCTAAAATACCCTCATAAAGTACTTGAAAAATGGTCCCTCCCAAAGTATTTTATTCTAAAATATCCCTTTTCTATGTACTTGTCATTATTATATTTGTCTTTTCTCCCTACTTTACCTCTTTAAATTTATTGTTTTGTTGTCACGAGTACTTCAATCATTGGTATTTTGTCTAACCTTAATTTTTGTGAAAAATGAGAAACAAGTACTATATTATGGGACAGAGGGAGTAATTGTCATAATAATACATCATGGACACTTGAATAGAATGGGTAATAAATTTGCCACTCCGTGTGTTCTATATGGAGATATTAGAATAATGTTTTATTTAAATAGGAGAATGTGTGAAACTGAAATTTTAAGTTGTCAAATAGTATTATACTTTCCGTATTATTTTATTTGCTACATTTGTAATTTGAGCACTATTTATATTACAACTTTGATTGTCTTTACGTTCGTATACGTAACAAAAAAACATATTTAAGTAACATCTTGTTTGATTCGTCTCAATGTGTATTTTCCAAATATATTATTTATACAATATTTTTCTATACCAAATTTGAGATATTAGGTTTTGAAATCGTATATCGAAAACTGTGAAAAAGTAAATGTAGAAAGTAAATTGAAACGGAGGGAGTAATATGTAGTCATTATAAAAACAGGACAGTAAAGAGTAGGATTTCTTCTCCTTTCTATTGCATAATTTCCCATTTATGTGTTGCATTATGTTTATTTTTGTAAATACTTCTTATTCTTATATTGAGTAACAGCTATGATTTTCTTTCTCACTACTTCTTACTTTTTTTCCTGGAAATTGTGCTCAATTATATGACACTAGTGTCAAATGCACGTGATATACATGAAAACAATTAAAATTTTAATCTACGAAACATCATTATCGAATTAGTAAAGCAATTTGGAATTTACTTTCTTTTTTTCTTTTTGATGCACACCTCTCTTCCTTTATACTAGCCTGATATGTATACTATGCGTGCGAAATTGTAATCTATAAGAATTTTGGAGAATTGAAAAAATATGGTTAAGCGATTGACATTTTATTAAAAAGAAAAACTAAACTCTTACCTTCCTTGATTATAGCATTATTTAATTTTGATTTGTTCTTTATTTTATTTTTGGCATAGAGATAATAGGGATAATGTGAGAGGAACGAAAAAAGAAAATGCAAAGAGTGATGAATGAATGATGTAAATTTGCTAGGTCAAGTAAAAAGGTAAATGAGTGATAGTTAAATTGTTTCAATTAAGGGATAATGAATTCTAGTTGGTTAGTATTTACTTAGATGAAATTTTTTCAAATTGTTTGTATTAGCTATTTAAAAATGTAGATTGTACTATTGTTTATACAAATTATTAAAACAGGCGGTCTTTGCTAAAATTAGATCATTCAAACCCACATTAATAAAACCCATTTAATCTTACTTTAGCCCAATACTATTCCTAGACATTTGGAATCATTCTAGTTGTTCATTCTCTTCTCCTTTTCTTATTTCAAGTTTAGTCTCGGAATATAACAAGTGATTCCTTAAAAAAACATATGATTTACCGAATGGATTAAACTAGTCAATAAATAATGTTAACATCGAGTATTGAATGAACTAAACAGGTCACGAAATGAATTAAATAAGTCATAAGATGGATTAAACTAGTCCTTATTTTCAGAAGACAGTTTGTAATTTTCTCTTCTTCTTATTGGGCCGTTGCTAATTTTAATTTTAAACTAGGCGGTCTCTTATAAGACCAGCTGTTGTTTATATTTACTTGGTGAATTGACTTTCCTCCTATTGAATGAAGAGTAATAAGAGTATAAGACGGTGTTTGATAAGTGGTATTTAGGTGATTTTTTTCTATTAGCTGATTTTTTATATGGTCAAACAACAACAAAAAAGTTGCTTGGTATATGGTGTTTGGAGTAGCTGAGAAATTAGTTTTTATCCAAAAGTTGCTTTTACCAGTTTTATGGTTTGATTCTTTGGCTTTTGCTTTTATTTCTACTGAACAACCAACATCAACATCTGCTATTACCAAAAATATTTATTTACAATTAATAATCAAACACCCAGCCAATACAAACAACCGGCGAAACCAACCACTACAAACAACCACAACCAAATATCCCACTCAATAGCCAAATACCCCAATAATTACTCCTATCATCTCGTGAATTTGATATATATTCCAGTCTTTCAGATTAATACAATTTTAGGAAATATATTTCATGTTAATTAACGCACCGAGCGCGTTCTTCAGCAAAAATTCATTAAAAATTGCACCAATAATTTAGCACTTGATGTTTTAGCAATTAACTGAGGTTAACTTCATAACTAACAACCACCTGACACTTAATTAAATTATATGTATCATTTTGTTCCATTTCCATTTTTCAGCGACCCTACATTATATAAACATTACTTATTTAGAGTTTAGAGTATTGACTCACGTAAAAACTTCTTTTTATATTCAACTTTTTTGTTATAGTTTTTTTTAAAAAAATTCTAGTGGCATTTTTATATAAAAAATCTCGTTTATTTGCAAGATTATTTTATAATGGGATTCGATTATTAAAAGAACGATACATTTCATTATAATAATTTTCAATTTTAATGGCAATGTAGACCATAATTCAAGGTGAGTAAGTAGGACTATAGGAGTAGGATTAGTTTGACAAAAGGCACTTGCTAGCCCTTTGATTATTTTTAGTATGCTATTCTAGTCAAATTGCGGCAAAATTGAAAAGCAATCATACTTGTAAATTTATAAACGACTTTCGTTCATGGCAGAAAAGTTGGCATTTGAATAAAAACATCTTTAGAGCTTGATTGTAATATTATTTTGGTTTCAATCGTCAGCCTTTTTCTTAATTAAACCACAATTTTTGCCAAAAATGAAACTATTTTGCATAATCAAAGCTAATATAACCTACAATTGATTTTTACCGATATAACCAACATAAACAACTCAGGGCTTGTCAAGTAGTTGTCATGTGTGCATCATCCTAATGCATCACTTTGTGTGCAAGTCAATATGTTTCATCCTTGCATGTATATATTGTACTGTAAAAGAAATATAATAGACAACTTAGGCTTTGTTCTTTTGGACTAAATTAAATTAGTCTGAATTAGACTGAACTGAAATAGGCTGAAATTGTGAGACAAAAGTGGAGGAGCTGAACTGAACTGAACTAGACTGAACTAAAATATTTTTTAATTAATCTAGTCAAAAGAAGAGAACCCTTATAAGAACACCTGCATTGGGGTTTTTTACCTCCCCAAATGCACTCTCTCTCTTTAAATGGGGCTCCTCATGAGTCTTTTTATATGGAATACTTCCCATTTGTAGAGTAAACACTTATAATGACATGTGGCAGTAGGGACCACAACATTATTTATTTTTTGGGGGTTTCATGTGGTGGGGTATGAGAAAGTAGGTGAGAGAATGCAAATGGGGAACCTCGTAAGTGAAGATATGTAATTGTGGAATGGAAAAGGTAGATGGAAAAAATTGTGGAAAGTGATGTGGATGAATAAGACGAGGAGAGAAAAATTATAGGGAGCTCATGAATGCACATGCTCTAACGTCAACAATAATTATTCACTAACAAGACAATATTTGGCTGATTGAGAATGACACCTAACAAAATCAGCACCTAAGCTGGTTCTATACAATGAATACAAAGCTGAAGCAGCTTAGCCAGCTAAAAACGCGGTCCAACTCCACAACTCCAGACCAAGCTAGGGTGATTAAAAGTTAAGTGCATGGTTTTGCCTAATTGGAAACCCTACACCAATTCAATCATTAAAGTTAGTTGTCTTATATAGCATGTCTATCATCTGTTAATCATGATCACTATCAAATCCTAACATTGGCTATCTATTATTATTAGAAAAATTGGTTAAAAATAATACTTCCTCCGTTTTTTATTTGCTACACTTCTCATTCTACAGACTCTTAGACAAAACTTTGATGAGTAAATAAAAGTATGTAAGAAAAAGTGGTATGAGAGAGATAGAAAAAAATTACTAATAAGGGAAAAAAGGAGAAGTGTAGTCATTGATTTTAAACTTCCTAGAAAGGAAAGTGTAGTCAATAAAAAAACGGAGGAAGTATTAACTTCCATCGATATATGTAACGGGATATTAACAGAATTTTTTATAACTAATATGAAATTTACTGTGTAAAAAAGTAATACTACACTTCCTATATTCCTTTTCTTTTTACCTTGATTTTTATGGTGAAATGAAAAACTTTGACTTTTAATAGCGCAGAAAATAAAATAATTTATATTATAAAATTATTTCTATGGATAAGTTTCAAAAGGTTATATCCTGAAAATATATATTGAAACAAGTTTCTACACCGATATGTTTTTCTCGTTTAAATAACAAAAAATGGTCAAATAGAAGCATTTAAATAGTGTTAAAATTGTTGCACTTAAGGCTTGTTCTCTTCGGCATAAAACAATTGAACTGAACTGAACTGAACTGAATTGAACTGAATTGAACTGAACTGAATTGAACTGAATTGAACTGAACTGAAATGAATTATGATATGTGAAAGTAAAAGTATTGTCCAAAGCTGAGCTGAGCTGAATTGAACTGAACTGAAAATAAGATAAGAAGAACAGACCCTTAGTAGAGAACGAAGGAAGTATAACTTTAGCAAACTTGTTAGAAAATTATAATTATTATTACAATTATTCAATTTCCTTGTTGGTATCAAACTATCACTTATTTGATTTCCGTATAGGGAAAGCACTACAGTTGCAGTTTTGTTGTGTTTAGGTTGTAATATTCTTCTAATTTAAATGATTTTAATGGAGTAGATGCAACAGCCTAACAAGGATCCTAATTCCTTGATATCAGAATCTATTTGACAATATGGTAGTTGGACAGTTCGATTTTTTTCTTTCAGGAAAATGGTAGTTGGGCAGTTGGTACTTGATTTTATTTGTTAAATTCTCTACTATTTGTGAAAAAACACAAATTGATAAAAGAGTCGGTCTAATTTTGACTTAAAATTAGACCAACCTAAGCCCACATACTATTAACATTCATTCTATTTAACTCTATCCCAACACTATTTATATCTCTTTAAGATATTGGGCTTGGACCTTGCCTAATTTTAATTTAAAAATAGTCAGTCTCTTACAAGACAAGCTGGTGAAAAAATGTTTATCAGAACTCATGATTTAAATGAACTCGGTTTGAAAAAGAAGAGAGAAAAGAATAGAGAGAAAGGGCAACAAGCCATCGTGTTTTTATTTATTACTGAATCACTGAATGAATGATTATATTACATCAACGTATTTATATTTTATCCAGAGGATTTAGCTAATAACTAAGAAACACTTTTGGTAACTTTGCAACCGAAGTCACTTCACTAACAGTTTGAGCCATGACTCTCTGCCTCTGAGGAACTCTTGGAGACAATACTTTGTTTCTTGGACATTCAACTGATGATAGAATTGCCATGGAGAAGACAGTGGCAGGACTTCTGGTTGTTGGAAAGGGAACCCAATTAGAATCACTAAATGCTTGCAAAGAAAGATGATCAGCAGCTTTGAGTAAGATACCTTGACCAACAGTGTGATTCAAGTATTTAAGACTAGATGTGAGAGCACGAATATATGGGTGGTTTATAAGCTCTTCACTTAGTATATCTATTGTCCATGTTTTTATTGTTTATAAGCGCTTAAATCCCACATAGAAAGAATGTGAGTGTTTTGTCTTGTTTATTTATTCCTCCATCATTATAAACCTTATTTGGAAAAGGGCCAGAAGAATGCTTGAGTACCATAGACGAGAGCGTGTGCGGCTTGGCAGGGTTCAAGCTCATGGCGAGCGCAAAGCGTGCATGGGCTGTAGGTTTATCCAGACTCTTAACGTTAGTTTTCGAGATTTTTGAAATCTCTTAGTAACGAAAATTTCCTTGTTGCCATTTTTTTTGCAATTTATTTGCCCCTTTCCGTGCTATTATTTTTGACAGTTATTCTTTTCCTAGAATTACTGATTTGCAATTCATTCTTGACTCTTGGTCTATATAATACCCTTTTCTCTGATTAGCAAAACACACACGAAAATACACCTTTCTTATTCGTTCTCACTAAAAATTTTCTCAATTCAAGTACTTTCTTTCACTTCAAATGTCTGCTTGTAAGTGCACACGAACAAACGGGGTTGTGCTAATCTTGGAGGGTGGTCGCCGGAAGGAAGTTTGCACCTATGTTGCGGCTAAATCACCTTTAAGGACAGTGGAGGTCTCCACGTCACAACGAATCTCTACTTTTCCATTTCCATACTTTAAGTAAGATTGTTTTGATTTCTTAAACTCTCTCTCCTTGCGCAATTATTTCAACACTTCCTACTCGGGTGGACAAGTTTGAATATATATGTGTTAACCTTGGGGGCATCATCATCTTGTAGACCTTCACTAGTGATGGTGAATTTTTCTTCTAAGGCAGTGGTTCTTCCACGCACATATCGTTCTTTGAGTTGATATTCATAAAGCAATTCTTATTCTTCCTTGATTTTATTTTGGTGTCTATGGTTATTTTTCCAACAGGAACTTCATACGATATCGAAGTGCAACCTGTTAAAAAGAAAAATCATTTGTGTTAACTATTATATTCTTCAATGATGTTTGGTAGTGAACTTGAGATAAGAGGTAGTACACAACTCAGGGAGATAGTGTATGTTAGAATGAGATTCATGCAAACTATTGGCAAGGCAAACGAGAGAAAAGAGAATGAAGTATGTACTTGTCACGTGTGGGAACTTGTTGGATGAACAATGGTTTGGCTAGAGTTGAATGAGAAGAGGGAGGAGTAAGAACAAAGGAGTAGAGAATGAAAGGGAAAATCGAACTAGGAGGCATAAGGATACCCACTGCTGCTGACTTGATGTTAGTTTTGGAGGACCAATCTATCATTGCTGCAACAATGCATTCTATTTAAATATATTATTGTGGTGAAATAGTCCACTTCATAAGATCCAAGGAGGTTCTACCTAAATCCATATGGCAGTTAGGGGAGTAGCCCCTTAGCCTTTATAGTGAACTCCTCTCTCCAATTATATCAATTTAGGACTCTCGCATGTGATGTTACGTGGGGTCAAATCCTTAACACTCCCCCTCGCATGTGAGGTCCCTTTTTTAATTGGCCTAAAGTATATCAACAGACCAGGATCCTAGCGGTAGGTCCGGCTGTGATACCATGCTAAGTATGGGCATGAGCCTCGCTCATAAGGAGGAGAGACAATTCAATTCACAAGACCAAAGGAGGTTCCATCTTAAAACCATATGACAATAAGAGTAGTAGCCACTTAGCCTTATTAGGTGAACATCTATATCCAAGTTAATCAATATGGGACTTTCACATGTGACGTTTCATGGGGGCAGAGTTTCAGCACTCCTTCTCACATTTGATGTCCCTTTTCATTAGCCCAGAATATATATCAATGTGATCTAAGGAGGTTCCACCTTAAAAACATACGACAATAAGGGGAATAACCCCTTAGCCTTATCAGGTGAACTCCTCTCTCCAATTATATCAAAGTAAGACTCTTACATGTGATGTTCCATGCAATCAAATCCTTAACATTCTTAGAATATAAATTGAGTTATTGATGAAGTTACGATTTTAGGATTGTAGAGAACTAGGAAGTTTAGCTAAGAACAACACCCATATGTTGCATGCACATGTGGAGAAAAAATATGAGACTTATTTTTGCTTTTCTAGCTAAGAATAACAAGTTAACAACAATAGGTTGCTAGGCAAAAATAAATAAAACCAATTATATTGTTGTTGTTTAGTTGTTCTGGCCAAGAATCGCAATCATAGAATGTATTTTTTCTTTACCTCATGTAGGGCCGTTTCTGACATATTATGGGCCCGTGGCGAAACAAAAAATTAGGGCTCTTTCAGGGCCGTCCCATACATTTTTGGGGCCCTGAGCTAAAAGAATTTGGGGCCCTTAAAATTAGTACTAATTGTTTAATACAAATTGATTATATTAAAAAAAATCAAACTAATGCGATTATTATAGTGTAACAATTTTAACACTAGCGTAAAATGCACGTGATGCATGCGAGATCAAATATAGATTTAATTCGTAAAACGAATAATTGTCGAAATAGTAAAGTAATTAGAATCTTTTTTGGGATATTTCCCGAGGTACCCCCGGGGTTAGGGCTAATTCCTCGGGTACCCTCCTCGTTTTCGAGCTAGCTGAGATGCCACCAGAGTCAGTGTTTGCTGCTTAAATGCCATTAATGATAACGCCGTTAGTTTTTCTGTTAACTTTTGTTAATTAAAATTACTTTTCATTTAAACTATAAAAAAAAAAAAACCCACCCCTACCACTCTCTCTCCTCCCCTCACTCACCCAGCCACCATCTCCCCCCACCCTCCCACTCTCTCTCCTCCCCTCCCCCACCCTCCCACTCTCTCTCCTCCCCTCCCCAAACCCACGACCTACCCAGCCTTCCTCTACCCTCACCCCCAGCCCACCTGAAAACCGCCCTCACCCTCACCCCCAGCCCACCCTGAAAACCGCCCTCACCCTCACCCACAGCCCACCCCGAAAACCGCCCTCACCCCACCCCCCCCCCACCCTAAAACCAACCTCAACCTCCCCCCTGCCCAGCCTCAACCTCCCTCGCCGTCGAACCCAACCCCCAAAACCACCCACCTAAGTTCGAATTGCAACCCACCTAAATCGCGACCACCATCAACGAAGCCACCCACCTAAATCGTCGGTTTCAGGGAAGGGTCGACGGCGGTGGTGTTTTACTTTAGGCTGTGGGGAGGGGAGGGAGAGGAGAGAGTGGGAGGGGGTGGTGGCGGTGGTTTGGGTGGGGCGGCAGATTCGGGGAAGGGGGAAGGGGAGGTGCGGGGGCGGGGGAAGTGGTGGACAGGGGGTGGGGGGAGAGGTTGGGTTGGGGGTCGTGGGTTTTAGGGGGGAGGACTGAGGAGAGAGGGTGGGGGGGGGGGGGGGGAGGGAGGAGGGAGAGAGGGGGGGGGGGGAGGGAGGAGGAGAGAGGGTGGGAGGGTTTTGGGTTTTAATTTTAGTTTTTCTTTTTTTTTAAAATGAAAATTGAAATAAAATTGAGAAAGTTAACAGAAAAACTAACGGCGTTATCATTAATGACATTTAAGCAGCAAACACTGACTCTGGTGGCATCTCAGCTAGCTCGAAAACGAGGAGGGTACCCGCGGAATTAGCCCTAACCCCGGGGTACCTCAGGAAATATCCCATCTTTTTTTTTGGTGTCCATTCCCTCTTTCCTTGTATAATAGAGATCGTGTCTGTTAAGAGCCATACCGCCAAAAAATACCAAACTTACAAGATAATACAACTTTTTGGGTCTAGAATTTAGGAGTAATGGAATATAAAATTTCGAAAAATAAATAAAAACATATAGTAGCAAAATTTCTAAAAGCATTACTATTAATTAGCATAGAAACCAATAAACCAAGTAACAATTGGGAAATTGGGATCAATGATGTTCAAGCCTAGGGAAACTCACCGTAGGAAAAAAAAATAGCCCAAAAAGTGGTTGCCAAAAGTCGAACTCACGACCTCTGGAACAACATTGACCTATTGGGCATAAAGGCTGCACAACCACTGAAGCACAGGTAACATTAAAACTCTTAATTATCACAAAACATATACTTCCTCCGTTTTTTAATACTCGCACCATTGAACCAGTTTACGCAACCCAATGCACATTTTAGATGTTAAATATCTTTAATTATACACAATAAAAAAAATATGCAAATTAGATTTTAATAATCTATACATTGAGACGAATCTAACAAGATCCCACAAGACTATATTTTTTTCTTACATATAAGTCACAATATTAATTTAAGTGGACATGTGTGAATAGTGTGAAAGCTAGAAATGGTGTAAGTATTAAAAAACGGAGGAAGTATAATTGTTTTCCAATTTATGGGGCCCTGTGCAGATGTTCCTCTTGCTCACCTTAATGGCCGGCCCTGACTCTTTTAAAATTTAATACTTGTATAACTATAGGTTTGAAATTCTACGTTTCATATAATAAACAAATTACATAAGTTTACAATATAAAACCTATTTGCACCCCATTTTTAAATCACTATTGTAAAAAAAGAGAGAGCAAGTTATACAGTTGGTTAATTGGTCACATTTTATTTATGAAATGGGTTGGATTGGAAAATTTACAATAGTTAATAGCATGAAATAATAAAAAAATTAAGAAAAGTTATGCTTTCTTTCATTAAATGACTAGAACAAATAAACTAGGTGAAATAAAATAAGAATAACAAAAAAAAGTAAGAGAAGCTAGATAAGAAAAACAAGTCATTAAATGACCAGAACAAACAAAGTAGGTGAAGCAAAAAATAAAATAAGAAAAACAAAAACAAAGTAAGAGAAGCTAAATAAGAAAAACAAAAAGGTATGAGAAGGCAGCTACAAGATTTGAACCTAGCATCTTAAATGCAACTTGGGAAAATCAGTGCACGCTCAACGACCATTAGACTACCTCATTTCATTTGTTAAGCTATGCGACCAAAATTTATATATCTTCTTTAGACTTGATACGCAACTGAAACTGAAACTCCCTCCCATTGGCCCTGGGCGGCCGCCCCGCCTACCCTGCCCCAGGGACGGGCCTGCAAAAAGGTATGAGAAGGCAGCTACAATATTCGAACCTAGCATCTTAAATGCAACTTGGGAAAATCAGTGCACGCTCAACGACCATTAGACTACCTCATTTCATTTGTTCAGCTATGCGACCAAAATTTATATATCTTCTGTAAGCCTGATACGCAACTAAAACTGAAACTCCCTCCCATGGGCCCTGGGCGGCCGCCCCGCCTGCCCTGCCCCAGGGACGGGCCTGACCCCATGCACTACAATTTGTTGTTGTAGTTTGTTGATTATGTCTTACAATCTTATGTCCAAAGTAGTGCTCTTTGCCCCATGCACATCTTTGCCCGAACAAGCAAGAAATCATCAGAAGTCCAAAGTTCTTACCTAGCGTGCTCGATTAAGCAGATTCATTTTTAGCGGACTGCTTTATTTTTGTTCGATATTTTGTCATTAAATTCTTATGCCATTGGAAAGAGTCTTTATAATTCTTTAAGACCTCCATTTGACAGTAGAAAAAAATATTCTCATATGAACACTCTTTTTTGGGCCTTCTACTAAAAACAAAAGTCTAAATTAAAATTATTATTTTTGCCCCTAAAATTGCACAATTTTCAAATGAAAATAATATTTACATTATTTAGTCAAGTAAGGCAAGGTTAAATAATGTCAGTTAGAATTAGATCAACAAAAAAGGAAAGAAGTTTGACTATATTTGACTGACTAGCCCATACATAATTAAATCTCATCATAAGTTTGGACATTTCTTCCATTCAATGGCTGGACCGGCCTCACATTATTCTTGTTCGCTTCACAAAGAGGCGCGTTTAATGCACTTATTTGATCCGATGAAATTGTTTTAGCCTATACCAAAAAGAAAAAGAAAAAAACATTAGAGGTTTATACTAAACAATATTTGGAATAACGTTGAATCTAGGATTGAACAAAACTATCCAAATAATCAATCTTTTAAATGGAATATTCAAATAGTTTTTTTATCGGTTTGAGTATTCGATTTGTAAGTCCAGAGATCAAGCATTAATTCAAAACTTTTAGGAAACTGATAGCCGAACAATAGTCCTCTAGACTTTTCTTTTACTAAATTCTTTTCTCTATAACATAGTTACTATTGGTGTTGAAGAAATTTGATAGGTTTTTCTTGCTAATTGAATTATGATTAGGTACAAGGTTGGTAAATAATATTAGATAATTTTACAATTTTATCTTGAATTCCTATTAGTTATCATCAGATCTATAATAGGTCTCCAGTCTGAACTGTCGGGTACTAATATTGATTCACAAGTAGTGATAATTAGTGTCATAGGGTATGGGTTACTCGATTGCGACATTGATACCGTTCGGGTACCCGACTCATGCTCATCCCTAGTTGAATCTATAATATTAAAGTGTCAAACATATATATTATAATTTTATTCGTTTAAAAATTACTACAACAATGACTTCTAAAACATCAAACATTAAATAGAGTAGGCATCCACTCAAACATTACAATATTTAACAAAAAAAAGGTCTCAAATGATAGTTCGTCTACAGTAAAATTATCTTACACTAATTTACAAAAAGACCACTTTTAAAAGATCTTTTTTTAAGTTTTTACGTAAACAGCTGGTTTTGTAAGAAACCACCTACTTTTAAAATAAAATTAGGCAACGGCCCAATAAGCCCAATAATAAGAAGAGAAAATCAACAAACCGTCTTCTGAAAATAGGGACCAGTTTAATCCATTTTGTGACCTATTTAATTCATTTCATGATCTGTTTAGTTCATTCAATACTCAGTGTTAAATATATTTAGTGACTAGTTTAATCCATTTAGTGACTAGTTTATTTCATTCGGTAAGTCATATTTTTTGTAGGAAACGCTTGTTATATTTCGAGACTAAAATTGAACTAAGAAAAGGAGAAGAGAATAAACAACTAGAATGATGCTAAATGTCTAGGAATAGTATTGGGTTAGAGTAAGATAAAATAGGCTTCTTAATAGAATGTGGGCTTTAATTAGTCCAATTTTAGCATAAAATTAGACCGTCTTTTTTAGTAATTTATCTTACGTGAAAGGTTAATGTACACGACTAATTATAGAAAGTCACTAAATACATGAGTATTACTAGGTTAGGTGGCTTGAAGAAAGAGTCATTTATATATGAGATGACATGTCTGGTATATAGTTACTTGAGATTCAAATGCTATATTACAATGTATCTTTGTATAAACTAATATAGTGGCTTGATGGTATCTTACCCATATGAGTAACTAATCCGAATTAGATGTTGTATGTATGAGTACCATTAAATTTCATCTCATATCTTATTGTTGTTTTCAATTAAAAAGAAGTTTTTACTTTAATGCTTGATGCCTATAATTTCAACTTTAATAAAAAAGTAGATAATAATACCTCGCAAAGGACACTCCAAATGACATTTTCATCGCAAGGAGGAGAGGTAAGAGAGCCAAGATATCTGTAATAGTCTCGTGGCCATTTCCTCAAGAAGCTCATATCAAACTTGGGAATGTCAATTCTTTGTTCGTGACCTGCACAAGGTCGCTTGGCTAGTTCTTTCAACTGGGGCATTAGCTAAAACAACAATGAAAACGAAACCCTAATTAGTAAGAAAAGAAATGTACCATAGACATAAACTAATAAGAATGAGTGCCGCAAGTAATGGTACAAATAAATTGAACAGAAGAGTTTTAGCAGAGTATATAAGGTGAAACTACACGTTCACAATGTGGAGTATGTTTTAATGTTCAAACCTCCTAGTGATGTAAAAAAATACTACTTCCTCTATTTCTAAATAATGGAATTAATAGTCAAAGTTGTGTATTAATAAATATAAAAGTCCAAGCGGAGCAATTAAAAACGAATGAAGAAGTACTTCTTACCATGTCAAGGTTCTGACTAGGTGGGCCATCTTTGAAGAGAATCGCCACCACAGCTCGGCTGCCATCAGCGGCTTGGTGTATTTGGTGTAATTCTGCGGCATATCTTACATGCGTCCATACATACTTCACAATTAGTCTAAATGTCTAATATAACTCGGCAACAATACGGTAAAAATATGGCAAGAGATCATGTTGAGTAAGGCCATGATGATTTCAAGTAATATCTGTAGCTAGCCCGCATGTTGATATGTGATGATGCAAGTTATAATCGACGGAAACGACTATACACAGGGTGAAGTCAGTCTTGATTGAGGAGGAGAGTCGGTCATTTAGGGGCCATTTCACTAGAATACATGCTTAACTTATATATACCTAACTTTCTTTTATAACCTAACTTTCTTTTATTTGGGCCTTTTAATCTAGGTACAATTGCGTTTATAGCAGAGGTCATGGTCCTCTTAGGCCCCAACTATATTTAGTGGAGCTAGAAAATAAGTATAGTCATGATCCCTCAACATCTTCGTCTCCATTGATTCCACATGCCACAATGTATAACTTTTCCAACTTTGATCATCCACGACTAGTTCTTCCTATGATGGACCGATTGCTGGTCAATACCACCATCATTGGTTTGTGGTATATAACTATATATGGGGAACTCTAAATCCCTCGGTTGCCCAATATTTTCTTCTTATATACTACCTCCGTTTTTTAAGTGCTACAGAGAGAAATGTACACAAATTAAGGCAGTTTAGAGAGAGAAAGTTGGGACCACACTTAATAAAAGAAATTACAATTTAATTAAGTTAATTACTTTGATTAACAAATAATTTATTATCCAACCTCCCAACCCAACCCAAAACCACCTCCCAAATCCACCAGACCCACCACCCCCATCCACCAGACCCACCACCCACCGGAATCCACTTAAACCATCACCCCAACCACCGGAACCATCCGAAACCACCACCCCAACCTTCAGAACCCACTTACACCACCTTCCACCCACAAAAACCCACTGAAATCACCAAATTCCACCGAGAAATTACGGTTTTGCTGTTTTGCAATCTCCTTCGTTTCTATTTCGTCTTCTTCGTTTATCTTCGATCTTCTTCTTTGTTCGTTCCAGTTGGTCTTCTTCTCCATATCTTTTTCTGTTTGATCTTCATTCCAGTTCATCTTCTTCTTCGTTCTTGAGGTGCAGGTGACGGTAAGAAGGTCTTTTTGGCAGGTTCCAGCGGGTGGGGAGGGGTTGTCGGCGAGTTCTGGTGGGTGGGGAGGGGTCGTCGGCGAATTTTGGTGGGTGGGGAGGGGTTGTCGGCGGGTTCTGGTGGGTGGGGAGGGGTTGTCGGCTTGTTTCGGTGGAGGTGGGGGTGGTGGGTCTGGGTTGGTGGGAGGGTGGGGTGGTATTTTGGTTTAGGTGGGTGAGGGGAGAGATGACGAGGGGTGGGTAGATTAGATAATTAATTAGATTAGTGAAAATAATTAGTAATGGCATAATTGTAATAAAATGCAAAAAAGTTTCCACTTCTTGTAATGTAGCACTATTTTTGAATATTTTTAAAAAGGAAAGTGGGGCACTATTTTGAAACAGGGGAAGTAGTTGTTTTATAGCTCCTCTAAAACATTCAACTGTCGATGCCCCACCGTTGCTTGCCTCACCTCAACAAACTCCCAATTTTGAGCGTCCATGCATATGTCAGTGAGCTTCACTCCCCTCACCCCCCTCACCGAGTGCTTATGGTGCTCTCGCCTAGTCTCTTCTTCCCTGGTCTTTTGGATGTCGATCAACACTTTCCCATCTTTGCTTCCAACATCTCAAACATTGTCATAGTTGAAGTTTCTTCTCCCGAAAACTATTGGTCATGGAAGACACGATTCACTTGTCTCCTAATCTTAACCATTTAATTTGCTTTATGGATGGTACAACTCCTATTGCCTCTCCTCATCTCGTTGATTGTTAAGTTTATGAGAGGAGAGAAACAATATGATTTTATTAAGTTGTGTTTAATAATGAACTATGATTACAATATATATAAGAGTACAAAAGAACTCCTCATTGGAAACAATCTCTAAAAGATATATTATTCCTAATACTTATCTAATACTTATTGAAATAAATCATAAGATAATATTTCCTCTAAGATAATATTATATCCTAACTACTAATATATCCTAAAGATATTTATCATATCTTTAGTATCCTAATATATCTCTAATACTCCCCCTCAATCGTAGGGTAGTAACACAAACACTACGATTGGAAGAAAAACAATAACTACTAAATCAATACGACATAAATCGTCAACAATAACCACCCTTTAGGATTAGGGACAACCAATAAACACCCTTTTGGAGAAGGGACAACCAATGCACCATGGAGAACTAATTAACTCCATCCACCAATAATCAACGATACTCAACTGTACCAATAAACCCAACTAGGGACCCAACTAGGGTTTTGTAGAAACGATGCACAACCGCATCAAAACAAGCGTGGATGGGCAACCATAACCCATCACAATAACGATGCATAACCGCACCAACATGATACTCAATAGCACCAACACAATAACTTGGATGGGCCACCATAACCCATCACAATACCAGTACATAACCGTACCAACCCAATTAGGATTTTGTAGAAACATTGCATAACGACATCAATCGAACACATCAATTGTGCACTCACCAAAATCAGCAGTTTGGTCAAGCACAAAGAAACAAACGAACCGTGACACCAGGACACCAACTGAGATCAAGATCATACCTTGATCAAAACAACTCCAAAAGCACATCTTGGACAATCCACACACTGCCAACCAATGCCCAAAAATACTACTGACCTTCTAAACAAAGATAAATTAAAATTCGTCTACTTCCTCATAAGATGAGTGGTACCATCTTTTACAACCCAAGTCCAAATTTGCTTAACAGTCTAGGGCAACGTGCAACCAAAAGTTATAGAATCATGAGAAAATGAAACAAGGCAGCCATACCACTAAATCAGCCCTTACTCACTCAAGCACCAAGGCAATTAATTGCACGCTGATAGACTGCAATCAGAGATAAAACATAACTCATTGAAAGCAAAAATTCACGCTCTTACTTCACATCGAAGAACAACATTAGCGAGATACCCATCCAACTAGGGAAGAGCACATCAAGAACATAACTCTCCTTTGACAGCGCAAGGAGAGACCACGCACAACGAATATATCAACATACGAACTCAACAAAAAAAATTGTATTTTCAAGATTGGTATCTGGCCGGTGGATTCTTTAGTAACATCCACCGGCCATGAAAATTTTTATGCGGAAACGAAGGATCAATCCAATAATTTGGATGGCTCCGATACCATGTTAAGTTTATGAGAGGAGAGAAACAATATGATTTTATTAAGTTGTGTTTAATAATGAACTATGATTACAATATATATAGGAGTACATAAGAACTCCTCATTGGAAACAATCTCTAAAAGATATATTATTCCTAATACTTATTGGAAATAAATCATAAGATAATATTTCCTCTAAGATAATATTATATCCTAACTACTAATATATCCTAAAGATATTTATCATATCTTTAGTATCCTAATATATCTCTAATATTGATGTTCAAGGTATTCCCCTTCTAAATTTTACAAATTTTCCAAGTATTTGAGAATTGATCAAAATATAAAATGCTACTTTATCTCGAGATTTTCCGATGAATGCTCATGGTTAGTTTATATGATTATGAGAGCCCCTTCTGAATCAAATCATAATGCATTGGTCACAATATTGGAACAAAGGTGGTAATGGGGGCCACAACAAAGGTGGTGTGGGGTTTTGTGTGGAGATAGGAAAGGAAGAAGGGGGACGGCAGTGCCTGGTCGCGGGTCGCGACGGCCCACTACCCCCTTTTTTCTGTTATTTCCACGATTGCGTTTTGCGAGGCTATAAATAGAGCCCGTTTTTCCCCAAAGTGAGAGAGCGTATTATTGAGCACTTAACCCTAAATTGTAAGTTCTAAGAGTGTTGTTTAGAGTTTGAGAGCAATTTGTGAGGGTTGTTTATGTCATCCATTGATTGCTAGATTCACAATTTGTAATCCTAGTAAAGTTAGGGTTTGTGTGATTGTGTGTATGCATTGCAATGGTATGCCATTGATGCAAGTGCTTGTGTTCATCATCCTCCATCGAAATACAAAGTGCATAGTGGTGGGTTTTTCACCCGGAGCTCGGGTTTCCACCGGTAATCCTTGTCTTTCTCGTTGTTTCCTTGCTTTAGTTGGTTTATTGTGTTGTTGCTTGTTTCCTCTATTGTTTATTGTTGGTTAATCACTAGAAGTTGTCTATCACCCTCTTCTCTTTCCCCAACAATTAGTATCAGAGCCTAGGTTAATCTTTGGTGTTATTTGGGATTGGTTGTGTGGTAAAACTTGGTTATTTGTGATTGGAAAGTCCAAAAATTGAATCTTTGGTGTTAGGATTTTAATTTTTTGGTGTTTGTTCAAAGTTTGAGTGTTTGTTGAGGATTTCAAATTGTTTGTTATTGAAATTTGTTAGTCTTGAACTTTGTGGTTGATTTAAACAATGGAAGAGGGTAAAACAAGGATTGAGAGGTTTGATGGAAAGGATTTTGGCTTTTGGAAAATGCAAATAGAGGATTATTTGTATCAAAAGGACCTTTATGAACCTCTTGATGAGAAGAAACCGAGTACTATGAAGGATGAGGAGTGGAAAGTGTTGGATAGGAAGGCACCTGGTGTTGTGAGGTTGACATTAGCCCGGAGTGTGGCGTTTAATGTCAAGGATGAGAAAACAACGGCGAGTTTGATGAAAACACTATCAAGTATGTATGAGAAGCCCTCGGCGGTGAATAAGGTTTACTTGATGCGCCGGTTGTTTGAGTTGAGGATGGATGATGGAAGCTTGGCCGCGGAACACATGAATGAGTTCAATTCGATATTGGGCCAATTGTCTTCGATGGATATTAAGTTTGATGATGAGGTAAAGGCGTTGATCTTGTTGTCCTCGTTGCCTTTGTCATGGGAAACGGTGGTGGCCGCGATTAGCAACTCTTGTGGCAAAGAGAAGCTAAAATGTGATGATGTGAGGGATTTGATCTTGAGTGAGGGCACTCGAAGGAAAGAATCCGGGGAATCATTTGGTGAGGCACACGCGTGTGATGGAAGGGGAAGAGGAAGGCAACAAGGTGGTAGCACTAGTCATCATGGGAGATCGAAGAGTAGAGGGCCGGGGAAATCGAATGGTGCTAATATGTTGTGTTGGAATTGCGGCTAGAAGGGGCACATGAGGAGAGAGTGTCCGTTGAAGAAGAAGGCGAATGGAAAGGGCCAAGTGGAGGATGGGGATGGTGAAACTTCATCCGTGTCGGAGTACGATTCCGATGCTTTGTGTGTGAGTTCGGGTTGCTCCATGGAGTCTTGGGTCCTTGATTCCGGTTCTTCGTTTCACTCTACACCGAGTAAGGAGTTGTTTAGGAGGCTTGACTCCGGAAAGCTTGCGGATGTTCACCTTGCTAATGGTGAACACATGGAGGTGTTGGGGAGTGGTGATGTGAGTGTGAAGCTCACGAATGGTGGCATGTTGGAGTTGAAGGATGTCAAGTATATCCCAAAGTTGAAGAAAAACTTGATATCGGTTGGTCAACTTGACAATGCCAGCTACAAAGTTGTGTTTGAGGGAGGTTCATGGAGGGTTGTCAAAGGGGCTCGTGTTGAAGCTCGTGCGACAAAACATGGTACCTTGTACACCTCGGGGAGCACAAAGGTGGCAAGTGGCTTGGGATGTGGTTCTTCACGGAGGGTGTCGTTTGGCCAGAAAACTATCGATAGTGGATCATTGGAAGAGAACTGTATTGATAAAGTCGGGTTTTCAATGATGAAGATGGGCAAAGAAACGCACAAGGTGAAGGTTGCACACAAGGGTATTGTGTGTGTGGCACAAGCTAAGGGTGTGATGTTCGAGGGAGAGCATGGTAAGAGTGCTAGGAGAACATGTGCAAAGTCCCAAAGCTTGGGTCGTATCACTAAGGGTGTTGAGTTCAAGTGGGAGCATGGGAGGATTGCTTGCCCAAGAACGAAGGTAAAGTCCCTTGAGAGTGGTGTTGTGTTTGATTCGAGGTTGGAAGAAACCTCGGTGTTACTTCCTTGTTGAGTAGGAGGTGTGATGGAGGATGGAGGATGGATGATGTAGGAGCACCTGGTTGTTTGGGGTGTTGGTCGCATGTTCCTTAGACCTATCTCCAAGTGGGAGATTGTGGGGTTTTGTGTGGAGATAGGAAAGGAAGAAGGGGGACGGCAGTGCCTGGTCGCGGGTCGCGACGGCCTGGTCGCGGGTCGCGACGGCCCACTACCCCCTTTTTCTGTTATTTCCACGATTGCGTTTTGCGGGGGCTATAAATAGAGCCCGTTTTTTTCCCAAAGTGAGAGAGCGTATTATTGAGCACTTAACCCTAAATTGTAAGTTCTAAGAGTGTTGTTTAGAGCTTGAGAGCAATTTGTGAGGGTTGTTTATGTCATCCATTGATTGCTAGATTCACAATTTGTAATCCTAGTAAAGTTAGGGTTTGTGTGATTGTGTGTATGCATTGCAATGGTATGCCATTGATAAAAAATTCTTGTGTTCATCATCCTCCATCGAAATACAAAGTGCATAGTGGTGGGTTTTTCACCCGGAGCTCGGATTTCCACCGGTAATCCTTGTCTTTCTCGTTGTTTCCTTGCTTTAGTTGGTTTATTGTGTTGTTGCTTGTTTCCTCTATTGTTTATTGTTGGTTAATCACTAGAAGTTGTCTATCACCCTCTTCTCTTTCCCCAACAGGTGGTCGTGGAAATCAATCACACCAAAACAAGCCAATAGTCCAAACACGCAGGGTGGTTCGAGTAACCAACGTAAAAACGCGCTTGTGAAAACGGTATGAGCACTTTTCTGACTTGTAATCATTTGAATTTTCTTGCATCAATATATTTATTAATGGTCTGCGTTTAGCACGCAATAACCCATCTAGTGGAACTTTAAATAGAAAATACTCATGGTAGTAACTAAGACATAGGGATCTCCCCCTCTTTTGGAGTATGACAAAGAATGATGCTCATAATGAAGTACATAACTGAAATTAGTTAGAGTATGACAATGGTGCTAGGAATGGCTTACTGGACACCGTTAAGATGATGTTCCGATGGAGTATGAAATTGAACTTTCTTCAAGTTGTATTTCTTGCCATTGATTTTTAGCCCTCCAGTACCACTAAATGTTACCTGCGTTGTACACATGCATATAGATATTATAATTTGGCTTTACTAAAAATCTACAATTTTCAGGTTCCTTTTTAATAATATATTCTATTTTCAAAATAAGAATTATTGGTGTAATTTCTTGAGTAATATGCCACCATAAGCCTAAGGAAACAACTTTCTTAAAGCAAAATTCCTATAGACTTAAGACCTCGTTATTGAACGCGACAAGCTTATAGTCATAACACAGCCTGATGCATTAAAACACTAACAACTTGTTTGGATAAAAAAGGGGAAGGAAAAGGAGGGGAGGGGAGGGGAGGGAAGGGAAGGGGAGGGAAGAGAAAGGGAGGGGAGGGGAGGGAGGGAGGAAAGAAGGATGAGTTTTACTTCCAAATCACTCAATTGTTGGAGGGAGCATTTTCTTACAAATTGATCCTTCCATTCTCCTCCCTTCCAAATCCTTCACTCCCTCACTTGGTATCCAAACAAGGGATTTTTGCCATTTCATTTCCTCTCCCCTCCCCTCCTATTTTGGCTATCCAAACAAGCTGTAAATGATGAAATTTTGTATTGCAGCCATCACGAATATTCCTCCAAGTCTAGAAATCACATTCAAAATCAATCTCAATCCTTTGTCTTAATAGGACTTGTTACTTAAATTTGTTGGAGGATTAGGAAATTAAAACAATTGTGCAATTGCAATATAAAATGCAGAAATAATAAATGATATATGATAACAAAGCATAAGCAATAAAGAACATACACTTGTTTATGTGAAACATTAATTATCTAGGTGGAAAACCGCATCAGAAATTTAAATCAATATAAGAGATCATAGGATGATACACGCGGATTCTCTATATTAGGTTCTCTAGGTCTTTAACCTCCAATTCGTTTGAAAGACACTAAATCTTTTGAGTGGATTCTTAGTCTAATAAGGATATTTTGTAAGAGACTACCTTTTAAAAGAGAAATTTGGAAAAAACACTCTATGTTTATCATGTGAGACAATTGAACATTGCGGAAACCAGCCATGGGTACTTAGGTAGTGTTTTACATTGCTTTTGGTCTTGAAAGGTAGTTTTTAACAAAAAAATTATTAAGACGATACTAGCAGAATGATATTCCAAATTTGAGGACAATGAAATTCGAATCCCCAACCTAGTTGGGATGAGGGCCAGGAGACAATTCTACCATTGAACTCTCATTTGATTCTCAATCATGTGTTGTCCTTTTGTTAATCTTGTTTTGTAATGATTGAATTTCTAACTTGCGTAATTTGCTATGAAACAAGTTAAATCAATTACAAACCTTTTTCCAAGTTTCTCGTGTTATCACATCATACAAGACAAGTAGGTTAGTGAATGTCACAGTTCCTATACATGTTGTAAAGAAACAAGTAGAAGAAAGGTTTTGGATATATAACCTCTATATATGTGCCATTAGTGACTAATGTGGCCTTGTTAACATGGTAGTCTCTCTCAAGGGGTTGTAAGGTTTTGCTGAGTGCAACTTCATATGTATTAATATCAACTGGAGATTGCATCTTTCCTGATGAACACACTGCACATTTTGGCATTCAACAACTACGTTAGTACAAGTTATATATCACGTACCAGCACTAGAATGGCACTGTGGTAACAATAATTTTGAAAGTGAAGTTTTACTACTTCTTTGTCCTTGTTATACTACTACCTGTTACTCTTTTATTGCAACTCTCATGATGTAGTAGTCATGGATCCTAGTCGACCCATGATCCATTTCATAGTCATAGTTTGTCATGGAACGACCCATTTTCAAGAACAAACACAACATAGTTGATCAACTCTTGACCGGACTGAGCCTAAAAAATCGGGTTTAGGTAGATTTTTGAGCCGGTTATTGGCATGAAATTTTGATGTGAAACATAAGACTAAATTTTTCTTAGCCCCAATAGAAGCCCTAAAGCCCAACCAACATTCCCAAATTTGGACACAAAAAATATCCTACGAATAGGGCTTGGCACGTTATCTTTGCAAAAACGGACTATTCTTCCGGATAGAAGCCCAACCCAGCTATCATCACCCAAATCCCCCAATTTCCTTTACATATAACCGTTAAAATCACAAATTCTACATTTTATTTCGGCTTTTTTGATCCGCCCTTTATAATATCTTAAATTTTGTCATTTTTTTTATAATATTCTAATAATACATAGAAAATTATATGCCAAATGCAAGAGCAAGAGAAATATAAGTACCTGCTGGTGTCCCAGAGGCAATAGCAACAACGAACAAGGATGCACCAAACAAGAAAATCAAGATTGAATTTAAAGCCATTATTGCAACCCAGAAATTTGTAAACAGAATTTTATAATAACAACCTTCTTTTGATAAAGTTTTTCATACAATTAAACTTGTGTATGGCGATTTGCTATCCTGACTTTCCTCACCTCTGGCTCTCATACTCTTCTTTTTACTAGATAAAACAAATTAAGCCAAAATTGGCTAATTGACCCCCTTGAAAATCTGAAAGCCAATCACATATAATACTTCAATTGCTGATATATTTTTTCTTCTTTGGTGCTAATATTTGCGAATATTATTGTGACTTGTTATAACTTACTATATTAAATACCTGAGACATGCTATTTATAGAATTACAAAAATTCGCATACACCAGACGTACATGTACAACAGGTTAATATTTGTCATTTTTAAGTATGTTTTGTTCATTTTGAAACTTGAAGATCCCTTTAGGATTTTAGAGGGTTATAACTTATAACCCTAACAAATTTTTAGGCTGTTCATTTTTAAACTAGATTATTACTTTCTCTTTTGAGACTTAACATGTTCACTTCTAAGATTTATTAGCTCATTTTTAAAAAAAGAGTTGTGGGTTTACCTATACACCCGATGTACTCAAGCTTTACATATACGTCACCTACTATAAAGGATCAGTCACAAAGAAACATCGTTGCTTTCGCTTCCAGCACAGCGAATAAGTCTTAAAAATTTGTATTGTGATGGTCAATTATGTCTTTTATATAAGTAAATAAAATAATTATCTACAAATATGCAAAATATATTGAAGTTGATTGCAATTTTATGCATTATAAAATTAGGTAAGGATAACTTTTTTTTTTGACGGGAAGTATAACTCTAAAACATGTACGTTAAATCATGCATAGCTAATAAATTTAGACAACATGTGATAATTTCACATAATCACATTTTTTTCTAAATTGTCCCGTTTTGGCATAAATATTAACGTACATACTCTCAGACCTAAGAGGCAAAGATGTTAAGAATCTTATACCACCTGCGTTCCATATCTATTATATCCTTTGACTTTTTACACTATATTATACACTCCCCCTTTGACATTCTAATGTGATTTATACATAAATGCAGGATAAATAATATAGTCATGTGTAGACCTATCAAAAATCGACACGCCCCCGGAACCCAGCCCAAAATCGACCAGAAAATAATGGGGTTTTCAACACGTGACCTGAACCCGATTGTGCCCAAACCTGGAAAAATCGTTTGTTACCCGACCGACCGGGAAATCATTTATAGAAATAACATGAAATTATGGGAGTTTTATTGTTTAAAATACCTTCAACTAGAGTATTTGGTTCCAAAGTTATTTTTTGTTAAATGTGGACGTAGTTTGTATGGTTGAATTTATAACTTCCTACTTCCAATGTATATTATGTATATTTTGTTCCATATATGACCCAAAAACTAAATGAAAGATAGAGCAAATCAAAATCCCTATACACGTTGAGTCGAACAGGAACAGAACAAGTTGTGTCTTGAACAAGGTTTATTCCACACGTACCCAAAAATATTTTATTTTAACTGGCCCGACCGATTCGTTAGACAGGTCATGTGAGATCTTGTTATATTTTATTTGGTTACTTTAATTAGAATATGAGAAGGCAAATCAACTCCCCTTTTTAAGAGATGTTGCCGGCCAACTTTATGAGATAGACAAAGGCCACACTCACTTATAATTCTCATTTGCACTCACTTGTAACGCTCATTATGTTATGGAACATAATGTTGATTACTCTTAGTGAGGAGAATAAAAAGGTACACTATTCATCTATATAAAGATGTGGTCGAACAAGGGAGAAGGTGTAGTAGTCCACTTTCTCCTTTGAATACACATTCTATATACTTCCTCCAAAATTTTATTATTTCATGTCTTACCAAAAGTGAGTAGAGAATTAGTGAACCCTTTAAATGGTGAAGATCATAACAGATCCCCATAGCATATTGTTGCTCGTGGACACTAACAGAAGGGCTACATTTGCGACTCTTCTCTCTAGAATACCCTACCCATGACTTAGAATTAGCTCCCATTGTGTTTGCATTGAAGATTTGGAGACATTATCTCTATGGAACGACTGTGAAGATATTCACCGACCATAAGAGTTTGAAGTATATTTTCACTCAGAAGGATCTCAATATGAGACAAAGGAGATGGTTAGAGTTGATCAAGGATTATGACTTGGATATCCAGTATCATGAAGGGAAGGCAAATGTAGTCGCCGATGCTTTGAGTAGGAAGACGATCCATAGCGTGAATGCGTTGATAGTTTTTGAAGAGTTGTATCGATATATGCAAAGGCTTAACCTTGAGATTTTGAATCCTGGAGAGATAGAAGCAAGATTAAACGCTTTGTCGGTTGACACTGCTCTTAAAAATGGGAGAGTTGAGCGTAAACATCACCTTGAGATTTTTGAATCCTGGAGAGATAGAAGCAAGATTGAACGCTTTGTCATTAGGATCGTCGATTTTCGATGAAATCTTTGAGAGTCAAATTGGAGATGAACATCTTGACAAGATTAAGGAAAAGATGAAGCAAGGAAAAGAAGTTGATCTTAAGATCCATGAGGATGGAAGTCTGAGATTCAAAGGAAGGTGGTGTATACCACAAAATTGTGAAGAGCTTAAGAGGAAGCTTATGGAGGAAGGGCATAATACTCCGTATTTCGTACACCCTGGTGGTGATAAGTTGTATAAAGACCTTAAGGAGAATTATTGGTGGACGAATATGAAGCGAGAAGTCGCTGAGTTCGTGTCCAAGTGTTTGACTTGCCAGAAATTGAAGATAGATCACAAGAGACCTATGGGAAAGGTCCAATCGTTAGAAGTCCCTGGATGGAAGTGGGATTCGATTTCTATGGATTTCGTGACAGGATTGCCGAAGACCAAGACTGTTTGGGTGATCGCGGATCGATTGACTAAATTTGTCGTCTTTATTCCGATCAAAGAGACATGGAAGAAGAAGAAACTTGCATATACTTATATCAAGCACGTCGTGAGACACCATGGTGTGCCAAAAGATATTATTTCAGATCGTGATTCGAGATTCCTCTCGAAGTTTTGGCAGAAAGTTTCAGCAGAATCTTGGAACTACTTGAAGATGAGTACTGCTTTTCACCCTGCGACATATGGTTAGACTGAGAGGACCAATCATACTATGGAGGACATGTTGAGAGCATGTGCGATTGATTTTCAAGGAAGTTGGGAAGACCAATTAGATTTGATTGAGTATTCGTACAACAATAGTTACCATGCGATTATAAAAATGGCACCACATGAATCTTTGTATGGACGGAAGTGTAGGAGTCCTATTTGTTGGAATGTTTTTAGTGAGAATATAGTCTTAGGGACTGAATTCATTGAGGAGACCATCAAGAATGTGAAATTGATTCAAGCTAGAATCCAAGCTGTCCAGGATAGGCAGTAGAGTTACGCTGATTTGAAGAGGCGTGAAGATGAGTTCACCGTTGGCGATAAAGTGTTTTTGAACGTTTCACCGACGAAAGGTGTTATGATATTTGGTAAGAAAGGCAAGTTGAGTGCCAAGTATGTGGGTCCGTATGAGATTTTACTAGGAGTTGGTAAAGTAGCCTACAAGTTGGCTTTACCGATGGAATTCGAGAAGATGCACGATGTATTTCATATCTCGCAGCTTAAGAGGTATATTCCCGATGAGAATCATGTTCTAGAACCCGAAAGAGTTCAGATTGATAGTAGTCTCACGTATGAGGAAAGATATGTGAAGATTTTGGACAAGAAGGTGCGTAGTACACGCAATAAGGATGTGAGTATCGTGAAGGTACTTTGGTCTAACCATGAGTCCGAGGAGGCAACATGGGAAGCCGAGGATGATATGAGGAAGAAGTATCTTGACTTGTTTGTTGAGGTGAGTTACGAGGGCGTAACTCGTTTTCTTCAAGAGGGGTAGATAACGATAGAATTTCGCGCTTTTTACCTATTTTATGGTAGTTTTATGCATCTTTATGCTTATTTTTGCGATTTGCACATGCTGGTGCAAATGACGTGTCCATGAGTGACACATTTGGTAAATTGTGCACATGTGTGACACAATCTTTTCCGACTTTTCAGTTTTGAAAAGTTAAAGTATAAAATTTTTCCAAACGATTTAGTTTTTCGTGCCAAATTTCGGGACGAAACTTTTTTAAGAGACTGTAATCCCCCGTAATTTCATGAATTTTATAAATATATTTAGAGTATATTTATAATAATTTTCATACTTATTATTTAATTACTTAAGTATTGACTATTTTGAAAGTCAAATGATCGTTTAAACGTTTTAAATAATCATTAATATTTATTTAGTTGCATTTAAGTATTGAATATTTTATTCAAAGATTATGGGTCGTATTTAAAATAATTTTAAATGTTGGGTTGAGGAGCCCAAACCATTTCTTTAAGTTTCATGATCGACTTGAACCCAAACCTAAAGCCTAACCTAAGTGCCATAGGTTTTAGGCAAAACCTATAAATACCCACCGATACCCCAATTTTGCACACTATTATTTTTCTCTCTCATTTTTTCTCTCCTCACTCGTCCGCCCCCCTCTCCCTCTTCTCCCTCGAACTGCATGCGCCGGACCCAACCACCGCACCACCCTCGTCTCGTCTCCGGCCGTACAACCAACACCGTCACTCACTCCTTCCCTCTCGCCTTGCTGCCACAGCAGCAACACCGCAAGCCTGCACTGCCTCTTTGCTCGTCTGTCGAGCCCAGCCGCAACAACTAGCAGCGCCTCACCACACACGCCACCTGCGGGTTTCCTCTTCGTTGTTTTCCGGTTTTCGTGTTTTTCTTCCGGTTATTTCTTAACCCTTATCTTCTACTTTAATGTTTAATTATATTTCAATGTTAAAGTTTGTTGGGACACTTTGTCCATGTGTATTTTGATGATGACAAACACATGTATGTTATTAACATGTTTTGGGTATGTGTAAGTGAAATAATTATGATCGAGCAACAAAGTCATTAGAGTTTTTGATAGTTGGATATATAAACAAAGTATGAAAATAATTTTAGCATAATTACTTATTCTCTTAGAGTTAAGAAATGAAGTAATCATGTTAATATTATTTCTCATAAAAATCTGTTTCTTGAAATAAAGATTCTGTATATAAATAAAGATAGTTTTCTAAAACTGATTATGTGATTAGTTTTGGAAAATATTATCTTATTTTTTTATGTCAAAGATAAAATGATTTATTCTAAGAAGATTTATCCTCTAGCAAAATCTCCAATGATACATGAAGATCAGCTTTGGAAAAGATATAAGACGAGTTTGGAAAAGATAGAAGATCAAAGATTAAGGCCCGGATTTTTCGGAAGAGATATTTGTCTTCAGTGGCCCTGAGCAAGGCACTGAGCATGGTACTGAGCATGGCCTGAGCTGTTATATAGATGGAAACTAATTTACTTAGATCGTAACTTTCCTCATTAGCTTATCAAGAAGCACGTTCTTAGAGGACTAAATCTTTCTGTAATTTTCTTATGATAAAGAGTGTTGGGTTGGTTTGAGTATAAATCTAATTCAATTAGCAACACTTAGGGTTAATTGTTGGGGGGAACTACTAGGGTTAGTAGTGAGGGAATCAAGTTGTATCAAGAGTGTGGTATTTTGTGATTCAATTAATAAAGAAAAAGTAGGGTGGACGTAGATCTCAGTGGTGAGATTGAACCACGGTAAAATTGCTTGCCTCGTCTCTTTATTACTGCCTTTCTATTTACTATTCTAGAAATTCTTATCGAATTAACAATATTCATATACACAACTCAAAAGCTCAGAGAAGGTCTCTGAGATCTCGAAAGAAAGTTCGATAAAATTTAGAAAATACCACACTCAATTGAACCCCCCTTCTTAAGTGTCTCCTTGTGATCCAACAAGTGGTATCAGAGCGGGCTATTCTCATAAGGCTCATCCCTAGAGAATAGAAGTCATGAACATGCAAGATGACTCTCAAAGAAGACACTCAAAGTGCCCGGTTTTCAATGGAGAAGATTATGGATGGTGGAAGGCTAGGATGAGGATTTACATCCAAGGGTCGGATTATGAATGCTGGAAAATCATAAGAAAAGGACCCATACTCATCCAAGCCAAAAATAATGAGGGAAAGTTGGTTGACAAAGACGAAGACGACTACGATTCAACCGACTATGCAAAGGCCGAGAAGAACTTTAAAGCTATGAATATTCTCCAATATGGAATTGGACCTGATGAATACTCAAGGATCTCTGCTTGCTCAACAGCAAAGGAAATATGGGATACTCTCAAGTAAGCCCACGAAGGCACGAATGAGGTAAAACAATCTCGCATTGATTTGTTAGTTCAACAATATGAATTGTTTACCATGGATAAAGATGAATCAATAAATGAAATGTTTACTCGCTTTACTATCATCACAAATGAATTGCGTTCTCTTGGAAAAATTTATTCTTCAGAAGAATTTGTTAGGAAAGTGTTAAGAAGTTTGACAAGTCGTTGGCTACCAAAAATAACTGCTATACAAGAAGCCAAGGACTTGTCGAAACTTCCCCTAGAACAATTAACTGGTTCTTTAATGACTCATGAACTTGTTTTAGATGCTAAAAATCCTACACCAAAGAGCAAAGGTCTAGCATTAAAAACTGAATTAGAAAGTGATGATAGTGATAGTGATGAAGATGTTACTTTTTTTACTAGGAGATTCAAAAAATTTCTTAAAAAGAACAAAAATAGTAATCCTAGCAAGAATGCGAATTTCAAAGGTAAGAGTACTACATCTAACTATAAGAAAAGTGCTACTAACTCTGGATGTTTTAAGTGTGGAGAATATAGCCACGGGATCAAGGAATGTCCCTTGTGGGAAAATGAGAAACCCAAAGATAAAAGAGAACAATCAAAAGGGAGTTCAAGAAGGCCATGGTAGCAGCCGTATGGGGAGAATCCGAGTCTGATGAGGAACAGTCAGAGGCACTGAGCCAAGAGGCAAAACTTTGCCTAAATGCAACTGAAGGATCTCAGAGAAGGTCTCAGTACCTAGATGACTTGCATCTATGTCTTATGGCGAAAATACCCACCTCCCAAGATGAGGAGGACAATGCAGAGGTAAATCTCACTTCTTTGAAATCTAAGATACCTCTATTATCCAAAAACAAACTAATTGCTTTGCTTAGTAATGTAATTGATGATTGTCAAGAAATGCGTGATGAATTTATAAACATGAAAAAAGATTTGAAAAACATCACTAAGCAAAAAAATGGGTTGGAATTGGAATATAAGGAATTGCTGGATGCTAACAAGGACTTGGTCAAAAGAAATAAAGAAATGGACAAAACGATAAATGACCAATTCGTTGAGATAAGTGCGCTAAAATATGAAAAAGCTCTTGCTAAAGAAGTTGTAAACAGCACTGTGCCCTATATAGAGCTTGAGGCAAAGAATCTTGACTTTGAAAAACAAATAAACGTTTTGAACCTTGAACTACTGGAACTGAAAAATTAAAAGGAAAACCCTAGGGTCGACCCTAGGGTCGACCCTATAAATGAAGGACAAGGTACAAAACTTTGTGAAGATTTTGAAAAAGCCAAACATGACTTAAACACCCTAAATGAAAAAAATGAAAACTTGAAAGCAACAATTGAGTCTTTGAAGGTGCAACTGCAGAAGTCAAAAATTGCCACACCTGGTAGTAATATCCTAGACCATATGATCTCTCAAACAAATAATCGAAACAAACATGGTTTAGGATATACTGACCAGAAGCTCAGTACAGGTCTCAGAGCTAAAAATTATGAAAGAGACTTTCGAAAGCGAAAATATGTTGACCTTCCCGAATATTTGATATGCTACTTCTGTGGAAAGAATGGACATCTCATGAATGACTGTAATGCAAAGAAAAAATATGTTGAGAAGAATGCAAAGTATGCAAATCAAATATGGGTTAGAAAGGATCTCTTAGATGCTCAACGAAAGAAGAAGGGACCCAAGCTAGTTTGGGTTCCTAAAACTAACAAGTGATCTTTTTGCAGGTGAATGTGAGAGAAAGCAGCCTATTATCCTCCGCATTAGCTTCTTAAGACCTATGATTAGTGAAAATTCAATTCCTCTCACTTGTAGCCTTACCATGGAGGGTGTTACATTTGGCAAGAATAAAAAAAAAGGTGAATTTATTGACTTTGAGATATATTTCTAGCAATTGATTTGTGTTATATGCCTTATCTTCTCTCATATAGGTGTTGAATCGGAGTCTATGATATTTATCCATGTGAAAATTTGTGAAAGAGTTTTTTATTTGTGATTTAGGACTCACAAGGTCTCATTATGCTGTCCTAATGTTTTGATTCTAAGTTGCCAAAGTATTAAGCTAAATGATCCTAAGTTGCTGAACTATTGAGCTATGAAATGTTAATTCACTTTTCTATGTAAGCTTGATCTTTAGCCCGATATTTTGATTTGTTTATTTTGAGTTTGACATTTGGCCTTATTATTTCTTCTTTACTTATTCTTCATTTACTTTCCCATTACATCCTCGTTTTCATCCCCTATTGCTCCAAACAACAAGTGTTTTTAACATTGATTCATGATTATGTTCGGGGCAAAGACATTCTGTAAAAATGGAGAAAGAAGATGTCATGAGTTGAGGGGGAACTTGAAAAGGTCGGCAATGAAATTCTATAAGTGAAAGAAAGAAAGCAGTGGGGCACAGTACAAGGCACAATGCCATGGACATTATTTGAAAGAAGATAAGATCACGTTTCACAAGTTAATTTTCTTTGCTGGTTCTCATTAATTGACTCTATGATGTCTATATAGTGTACATCTCCTTATAAAAATAAAAAGAAAAAGGAAAATAGGAAGGAAAAAAATGAAAAAAATAAATAAATCCTTCCATGACATCAAAAAAAAAGAAAAAAGAGTTGAGACAATTCATATTAGAGTTTAATTATGAGATGATGAAAAGAGTTGTGATTACCATGTCTTTGGATTATTGAGTATACGAAGCAAAGCTATCTTTGAAGGAAAGAGATTGTCCAGTGGCACAGTAACATATACATTGCTGAAGTGAAAAAAATTCCAAAATCTATGCGTGATGACGTCAAAAAGGTGAATAAGGTTTGAGCACTTGTTAAGCATATCCCCATTCCAAATAATTCAAGCTTGCTTACCTTATTTCTTTATCCTACCATAATTCTTCACTTTTACCTTATGATCCATAACTTTGAATTGTGAATTGGATTAACTCTTTATTCATAGTTACGGATTGTGAATTGGATTAGTTCTTGCTTCAAAACTTTGGATTGTGAATTGAATCTTGACGTAGCACCAGCATCACTAGATTGATTTTTGCTTGAGCTACTATTTTGCATGGACAATTGACTTCGAACTATGATACTATGGATTTTTATGCCTCCTTTTTTATAATGCCAAAAGGGGGAAGATTTGGTATATAGCACTATGTTAATGCTAGATGTTCATTCTCATGAAATCGTATCATGTTTGCCAATGTAATGAAGTATTTGCTTATATTGAGGGGGAACTATTATGTGTTTGTCATCATAAAAAATGGGGATTTTGTTGGGACACTTTGTCCATGTGTATTTTGATGATGACAAACACATGTATGTTATTAACATGTTTCGGGTATGTGTCAATGAAATAATTATGATCGAGCAACAAAGTCATTAGAGTTTTTGATAGTTGGATATTTAAACATAGTATGAAAATAATTTTAGCATAATTACTTATTCTCTTAGAGTTAAGAAATGAAGTAATCATGTTAATATTATTTCTCATAAAAATCTGTTTCTTGAAATAAAGATTCTGTATATAAATAAAGATAGTTTTCTAAAACTGATTATGTGATTAGTTTTGGAAAATATAATCTTATTTTTTTTATGTCAAAGATAAAATGATTTATTCTAAAAAGATTTATCCTCTAGCAAAATCTCCAATGATACATGAAGATCAACTTTGGAAAAGATATAAGACGAGTTTGGAAAAGATAGAATATCAAATATTAAGGCCCGGATTTTTCAGAAGAGGTATTTGTCTTCAGTGGCACTCAGCAAGGCACTGAGCTGTTATACAGCTGGAAACAGTTTTGATTAGATCGAAGCAAGTTCTTAGAGGACTAAAATATTTCTGTAATTTTCTTATTATAGAGAGTGTTGGGTTGGTTTGAGTATAAATCTAATTCAATTAGCAACACTTAGGGTTAAGTGTTGGGGGGCACTACTAGGGTTAGTAGTGAGGGAATCAAGTTGTATCAAGAGTTTGGTATTTTGTGATTCAATTAATAAAGAAAAGGTAGGGTGGACGTACATCTTAGAGGTGAGATTGAACCACAGTAAAATTACTTGTCTCGTCTCTTTATTACTGCCTTTCTATTTACTATTCTAGAAATTCTTATCGAATTAACAATATTCATATACACAACTCAAAAGTTCAGAGAAGGTCTCTGAGATCTCGAAAGAAAGTTCGATAAAATTAAGAAAATATCACACTCAATTCAACCCCCCCTCCCTTCTTGAGTGTCTCCTTGTGATCCAACAAAGTTATAGTTTTTATGAGTTTTATATGTTTTTATAATTATGTTGAAAACTTTATTAATCGAATTATTAAAAGGAAAAATTGATAAGAATAATCCCACCTTTGGCCGGTCTTCCACCACTGGTACCACCTTCAATTAATCCAGCAATAATCCCACCTTTGACATTAAATATTCTCTCATTGGTCCCTTACCTGTTGGTGACCTACAATCATGGGTAATCCTCTTAATTACCTGATTAATAGCTAATTAAGTATATTTTAGACTTAAAATTTTAATTAAAGTTTTAAATCTAATTTAATTAAAAAAATAATTAAAAAAAACCCACCCCCTCTCCTTCCCCTTCCCCCGCCACCGTCCCCTTCCTCTGCCACCTCCCTCTCCCCCGCTACCTCCCCTCCCCTTCATCTTCCTCCTTAACCACCACGAAACTAACCTAACCACCAACGAAGGAATTATAACGTTAGATCAACATTACCCCAACCTCATAAACTTGCTGTCATCCAAATAAGTGGTTTAGAAGTACAAATCCTTGCCCTTTACAGTAAGAGAGTATCAGCACAGATGAGTAGGCTTTTGCAATTGAAACTTAATAAGATAACTCGGGATGCAACTATAATTGTTAATTTACAAAGTTCAATAATACCACTGCTTTTCCACTACTTGTACTATCAACTCACTCTCTTCCATTACATTTATTATTTTAACACTTAAATCAAAAACTTCAAGAAATTGGGGAAGACCTCCTACTGTAATCACATATGCAAAGAGGAGGAAGCAGAAGAATGCTGAGCAACATATAAATCGTCGCCCATCGCCGGTCGCCAGTGGGAAAGGGGAGGGGATGGGTGTGGGGTGGCAGGGGGAGGGGAGGGGATGGGTGTGGGGTGGCAGGGGAAGGGGAGGGGAGGGGATGGGGGTGGGTAGCATGACAGCAGTGGGGAAGGGGAGGGGATGGGGGTGGGTAGCATGACAGCAGTGGGGAAGGGGAGGGGATGGGTTGGGTTTTCCTTTTTTTTTTAAGTGTTTAAAAAAGTCAACGGTATTTTTGCTGGTCAAACAGGTTGCCATCATCTTGTACCAATGAGAGAATATTGATGTCAAAGGTGGGATTATTGCTGGATTAATTGAAGGTGGTACCAGTGGTGGAAGACCGGCCAAAGGTGGGATTATTCTTATCAATTTTTCCTTATTAAAAATCTGATTTTTATTTATTATGAATATAAATTATAATTTCAGATTTATTATTATTGGTTTAAAGTGAGTTTTAAGTATTAAATTAATGATTTTTGAGGTTTTAAAGTATAGGTTATGAGTATTATATTAAAGGTTGTTAAAGATTGGAACTTTAATGAATTTAAAGTATTTTAAAACGAGTTTTGAAGCGTTTTAAAATAAATTATATTGCTGTGAATTAATTAGAATATTAATTCATTGTTGTATTATTATTTTGATAGGTGGAGAATTTACTTTAGGCGACTTCTAAAATTCTTAAGTGGCCTCTCACTTTGTCTACACAAGGTACGTACATGTCCTTATGTGTTAGACTAGTATCATGTCATAAAGATTAGGATTATTTATAGTAGCAGTATAGGGAACCTTTTATGGTTCATACGTGGCTATTGGATTGGAATTACGTGTTGTTGAGCATGATAATTGCCTATATATTTTATATTACATGATTGAATGGATGTTTGATTCAAGCATGTTTGGGAAGGGAAGTTTATTTATTAATTCACATGAGGGATTAATATTATTTTATTGTTGGATTATGAATTTGGTATTGCTTCCCTTAGTGGACATTTTTTTTTATTACTCTCAAAGGCCGTGGACTTTGTGAGTAAGTTGGATTATTATTGTTTATGGTTATTTTACTACTTTGCAAATCCGATAGCTTTGTAGGGTATGTATATGACAGGCTAAAGTTGTATTACCTAATCAAAGATAAATCCTAAGTCCTCTAACAATGGTAATCAAGGGCAGTAGGGTCGAATCCACAGAGAGACGGAGTTTTTAAGTTGAAATTCAGCTAAACAACTATTTCAGACAAGAATCAGCTGAACTACTAATTAAACACTAGAAAGCAATATAAAGAGAGATTTTAATCTATGAAATAAAGGTCTAAGGAATTAGTTCGGTCTACCATGCTTATACCAATCAAAGGATCAAACAACTATCAGAACCTAGGTCAAGAATTGATAGATTAGAGCACGTGTCAAGCTATGGTTAAGTCTCAACGCCCATAATTCAACATATGCAACATGTTCACTAACATAATCAGAATTACTGATGTATACTAAGGCTCTAAAAGTAACACGGATCTGTGCAAACAATTATTAACCACAAGCAATCAATGAAACTCGGCAATAACATCAATCACTCATCAAGAACAAATCATGCCATAATCAATCTAATCAAAACCTAGAAACTAATAGCAATTTAAATAGGAAAAATTATTTTTAATAAGTCAACCTTTACCCTGTCTTCTAATATTAAGTTAACCTTTGAGTAATCCTGGAATAAGTAAACCTTGTAAACTAATCTTCTAAAATCAAGTCATGACCGGTTGGTAACTTGTTTAATAGGTTAAACATAACACATGTCGATATGTTATTGGTCAGCCTTTTTTATATTAAATTTACTTTATTTAATTCATTCTAAAGAATTTTAAAAAAAATTAACTCTCACTTTATTACCTCCACCCACCCTAACAGCCCCCCCCCCGTCTAACACCCCCTCCCCCGTCTAACGCCCCCTCACTGTGTCAACAGAACCCCCCCTCCCCGTCTAACACCCCTTTCCCCGTCTAACCACTGCGTTAACAGAACCCCCCTCGCAGCGAAACCCCGACCTCCCCTGCCCATCAACAGACCCTCCTCCCAGCAAACCATCTCCCCTCCCTGCAATACACCCCCTCGCCGCGAAATACCTCCCGTTCCCTACAATAAACCCCCTCGCCGCGAAATACCTTCCGCTCCTACTTCTCAGACAACCATTGTTGTCGCGTCGCTTGAACGTCGGAGTTCATCAATCACACCGACTACCATCCACCAATCTTTATCTCTTTCTTGTCGGAATTACTCTCAGATTTGCAGGTGGTTATTGTGGCTTGTGGATTTGCAGGTGGTTGTTGTGGGTTTGTGGATTTGTAGGTGGTTATTGTGTGTTGTGATTATTGTTGTGAATTGTGATGGAGGTGGGGAAGGGATGTGACGGTGGGGGAATGATGTAGTGTGGGTGTGTAAGCGGGTGCAGGGTTGTGGTTTCGGGTGGGGTCGCCGGACCAAGTAGATTCTGGTGGGAAACAGTGGTGTCGGGTGGGGTGTTGGGCCAATGAGATACTGGCCGGTGGGAAACAATGGTGTCGGGTGGGGTTGCTGACTTGCCGGAGACAAAGAGGGTGTTGAAAAAGTATAATTTAATTTAAAAAATGTAAAATTAACTAAAATGACTTGTTACACAGGTTGTAGGTTTTTTGACTTGTTTAAATTTAAGTGAGTAATAAGCTTTACTTATTCTGGGATTTTGAGTAGGTTGACTTAATATTGGAAGATAGAGCAAAGGTTAGCTTATTTAAAATATTTTTTCCATTTAAATATGAATCATGGTATAAACATGGTTTTCCTCCCTAAAATCCTAGAAATAAGACTACTCAGACATGATTGAATCAACAATAATAAACCTAATGTAAAAACCTAAACTTTGCATCATGAATGAATTAAATTATAAACTAAGCAATTAAAGCAATTAAAGAGATTAAGAGTAGAGAAGAATATCAATTGACGGAAAGCAATAACTTTTATTAAAATCAAATCTGAGGTTCAATCACCTTTAAACTAATCTAAAGTGTTTAATCTAATAAAACTCTCTAAAACTAAGCTAAGAACTATTGGAAATAAAACATAATAAAGATGTCTCTAAAACAATGAGGAAAAAGTATTTATAATACCCCCAAAAGTCTAATTAAAAACGGAAATAAAGATAAAAATTCCGCGATAACGAGCACGGGACCCGATCGGACAAAGGGCCACCCGATCGGGCCCATACTAAAAAATTCCAAAACTCCCTTCTTAATTTCCACGCAAACAACAACATCCAAGAAATCAGCAAATGGGCTCCACCAGATCACATGCCCGATCAGGTCATGGATCGGGCGCACAACAGAAGCCCAGCAGCAAGCCTCTTTTCTCGCGTGCAGCAGTGTAGTCAAAAGGGGAGGCTGGGCCTCCCACCCGATCGGGTGGGTGACATTGCCCGATCGGGCCTGGGACAAATGAGCCCAGTTTGCTTCCTTCATCAACGCAACACAACAATTTGCAACCCTTGGTAGATTTTTGGGCCGGCCCGATCGGGTTGGGCCTAATTTCGCCAACCAAAATTCTTTGCTTTTCCACCCGATTGGGTCGGGTAATGTCCGTTCGATCGGGTGCAAAACTTTACCACCCGATTAATAAATCATCGCCCGATCGAGCCATTTCTTGCCCGATCAGAGTACGGGAAGCTCCTTTTGACTCTTTGACTCTCAATTCTTCACGTTTAGAGGTCTCGGGAACTCCTAAACTATCCATAAAGCTCGTGAGTCATCCTATGTGCCTCGTAACATCTCGTAAAGCTGTGGTTGCTTCCAAATAGCTTGGAAATAAGGAGAAAACTCTGTAAAACCTGCAATTTAACACTAAAACACAAAATCACAACTATACACGAAAGTTAGCGTAAAATAGCTCCGAAGAGCTCCAATGATGCACAAATTAGCTCATAAATAAGGGAGAAAACTCTATATAAATACGTGATATCAGTATATTTATTGTCATTGGACTTTTGATTGTTGATTTAAGTCAACAAATAAATTTGGAGGATTAATTCTTGGTCAATTGGAATTATTTGATCACTTATTTAATCCTAAGATAAAAGAGGAATATTTTGTTGTACCCATGTTATGTGTTGGTTGTCTGTTTAGAGTCAAACATCGAATAACTTACTAATACTTAAAGTGGAAGTGAATAGCAATAGCTTTAGACTGGTGCACGTCTGAAGTTATGGACTAGTATGAGTTGGAGTATTGGGGTCAGATTGATCATCGCACTCTATTTTTATTTCTAAAGGTTCCTCGATATCGTTGGTAAAGGGTTACGGAGTCGCGCCCGTAACTCGGTCTTTCATTTTGAAGACTGGTTTTTGGTTAGACAAATCGATCCATTGTATATTCAATTTACTAAATATTTATCATGTTGTATGTCTTAAGTAGTCAAGTCTTATTTTATGAGTTGAAGTCTTGAGGTACTTTATTAATCATGTTTGGTTGTTCATTAGTATTATGATTAGGTTTCGTGTTTTATTTTATTATTTATGTACTCAGTCTTGCTGATTACGTGCTTTTCTGTGCGTCGATCATGACTATGACTATTGATCATGTGATGACCCTTTATTGGCGAGCAACTTTCAATTCAGTATTTGCCTACAGGTTTGAAGGCATGATGCATCATCTCAAATATTCATTTGGGACTTGGGAAGCGTTGTTGAGAGATCGTTTTACTATTTTATTTATCTCCTACCTTTACGTTATTTTAATTTAAATGTTTTGATTGGGATTGAATTACTTTCGAGGTTTGGATATTAGTTTGACAATTATATGTTTTAAGTATTTACTAAAATATATTTAATGTTTTTCCGCTGCAATACTCTGAGTAAGCCGATACGTTTTCACACGGGCGATAATGCCTTGATAATTCTCTATTTTAGTTGGAAAAATATATGTTTTATAAAGAGAAAATTGTCGGGGTGTTACAAGGACTCAAGTAATTTAGAGGGAGACTCAACCTTGCATATTCATCATTCTTGAATCGCTATTCCATTGGTTATCGTTTTCTAGCCGAGTTCATACTAGTAGCTCGAACTCTAGTGTATCCTTTATCATATTTACATCTCATATTTAATTTCTAGAGTTTATTCCTTAGGGCCAGTTCAGTATCACTGTGGTTTTCAGTTTTTTGGTTTTTTATATTTGAAAGTCATATGATATACTACCTTCGTTCCAAGTATATTGCAACCTTTACCTTATTTGGCAATTTCATATTAATTGCAACATTTCTATTTTAATCACCAAAAAAATCACATGTGCAACCTTTCTCTCTCTTCATTATTTATTATCACATGATGCAAGTGGGGAAGATGGCCCACTTTTTTGCTTTTCTTAATAAATGTGTCAACCCCTATGTTGCAATACACTTGGAACGGAGGTAGTATGTCCTATAATAAATCAAAGATTAGTCAAATTTATTGGAAACATGATGATTTTGGAAACTGACAACTAAAATGTGAAAACCACTTTTTTGTGGTTTCTTGTTTTTGTTTTTAGTTTTCAAAAATGATTACGAACGAGCTCTTCGTTAGTCATTAGTTATTAGTTGAATCGATGCTTCTTATACCCCAAATATCATTCACTTAGGTAGTTTTAGACTTATTAGACCTTAGTTTATCTCTCTTTCTTTGTGAACCGAACATTAATTTGCTCTTACTACACCTATAATAATTGCTTGTTAGGTAATACAAATATTGTTTGAAAGGTGATTTTTAGTACCATAACAACACGCTAAAAACCTCTTTATCATTCACCCTTCAATTAGCTGAATTTTCAAATTAACTTGACTTCCAAATTATCTCAGCCACTAACCACGAGTTACAATCCCAAATTTTAAATTCAATTTCACTAATCCGCCCAATTTGCTCTTGAACTTTCTTAATTTCGCCATTTGTTATTTTTAGAATAATACAAATGGTCAATCTGTTGAGTACAATTCTAATGGCGCCAATGCGGTTTCTCAGTCAGAGTAACATCAATGGAGGTAGAATTCGTTAGTTCTTAATTCTTTCAAAGTTATGCCATTTTTCCCTTTAAATTTAGCTTTTTTCGTTTGTTTGTCATTATTAAGAGAGTGAGATTTTACAATATTCTAATTGACGAAGAAAACAAGCAGGAAAGAATCAAGCAAGTTCGTGGAGCTTAGCTAATATATGCATGTCCTACTTTTATTAAAAATTAATAGTGATTACAAGCAAATTGGTCTTATATGATTAAATTAAGCTTGATAATTCAGAAACTTTAGTAAGTGCTATCTTCTTTTGCTACACTATTTCAACGACCCAATTTAGGGCTCACATTATTGTCTACCTGCACCATATCTTAATAGATAAAGACTTTGACTTATACATTCGCCACTTTGATGATTAATAATTTTAATTAGTATGAGTACACATTGAAACGAATCTAAGAACATTTTAACATGCTTTTTCTAAGGGCTCGTTATACGAGGGTTGCCCAGTTCCTATCAGATAGATAGGAGTTGGGTACATATCAAACTCTTTTTTAAAAAATGTAGTACACTTATATATTTAGGTAGTATATTTTTCGCGTAATGTAGTATATTTATATACATGTAGTTTCTGAAAATTGTAGTACAATAAAAAATTGTAGTACAATAAAAAATTGTAGTATTTTTTTAGAAATGTAGTACATTCCTATCTGATAGATGTTACTGCTCACATCTATCAGATAGGAATTGGGACTTTCCCCTGTTATACTTATACGTCCCAAAAATTTGCAATGCCTATGAAATTTGATTTCCTAAGAAATACTTCCTCCGTTTTTTTATACTTGCATCATTTCCCTAATTTGGAAGTTGCAAATTACTTGCATCATTTCCATTTTGGGACATACTTTCTCTCTGCCTCTCTCCTATCACATGAGTCCTATTTTTCTCTTCTCTCTATCTCTCTCCTCTCCTTGGTCTTTGTGCACATTTCAATGATGCAAGTATAAAACAGAGGAAGTACATTTTTTTGTTAGGTTGAATATTGGAAATTCTATTTTCCATATGGGAATTTTCACTTATCTAAGGGAGCCTATGTAAGCTCCATATCACATGTTTTTGCCAACTAAACAACAACACATATATTTACTTCCTATGAATTTTGATTTCCCATTTGAAGGTTAACAAAACGAGCTCTAAGGATAATGATCCTTACACATTGCTATTTATATCTAACGGGTAAACAACCCACCACTAATGCTCTAATAGGATATTAATAAATCATCATTTATGTTGTTTATGGTTCAACCAACATACCTCTTCATTACTCTTTATTAGTGATGTGTAGTTAACCCGATGGGTTAGCAAAGTGTTTTCTTAGGATTGTATATAAGCATTAAATACATTGTATAAAATGGTATTAAGTTGAGAATTTCTGCCAATATTATGCGTGAGTCGGTTTTGTTTAAGTTATTAAATAAACCTTTTAAGGTTTTAAAAAGGGTTGTAATGATCATTTTCCTTTTTCTAATACTAGTAAAAGTGTGGCAAACTGCGTCTTGCAGTGACTTGATCTGGTGTTCATGGTTAGTGTGCAGGGTATTTTTTTAATTGTACGTTTTAGTTCGGGACTCAAAAAGAAAACGGAAGAAGGAGGCGAGAAGGAGACAATTAGGTTGGCTCGAGTTGGAGGTACGGGGAAAGATGTCTAGTGGAGTGTTGGATTGGAATAAGATGTGATGGATTTGCTAGGTAGAATTTGGGCTTGGGTTTAGTCTAGTTTATGTGAAAAGTAGATTGTTTAATTCAATAACTAGCTTTTAGACCCGTGCAAAATGCACGGGAATATTTTGTTTATGTGGTTTAGTTATATTTATATTTTACTGGATAGTAGTGGTTGCATTAGAAGTAAAACAAAATCTTAAGATGTAGTATATTTCATGTTATTTAATCATGTTATACAAATTGAAAATAACAATCAGATATCTTATACGTAAAAGTTGTTACATAATAATGTAATCAAATGAATATAGTGATAAAATCGAAAATATAAAATAATTATTTCAAATGAAAAAGGGGTGACACGATCCGATCTGGATCTTACGATCCTACGATTCTAGTGGACCTCATCGATCCCGATTCTGCATAGAATCTTGATTTTGTACGATCTTTCGATCGCACTCAATCAAAAAAATCACATGGTAGAAAAATAATACAATATAACAAAATTATTTCCACGATTCCATCCTATTATAAAATACAAAATAATCTCATATTTGCATTCTCCTCCGATTAGATTTTAGTTAGACGTTATTTATAACTTAGAGAGATTGAACAACTATCTTCATTTGTTAATGTAATGTTAAATTTTTTTAACTTGAGACTAATTTACCATATTGTAGTATAATAGCACTTTCTCACCCAATTATGTAGGATTTCATTATCCTATATATGATTCTATCCTATCGATTTGTTTCGACTTGCCTCTTCAATCCAAAGTAGGATATTGATCCTGAAAACATTGAGTGACACACGTAATTAATAGTCGATGCTTTAGTCGTTTAGATTTAGGATATTGATCCTGTAAATATTGAGTGGCAATCAAGCCAATATCGGCTTGAGCTATTATGCGGCCAAAATACTTAACTGAATTAGTGAATATTAGCTCGCTGCAGGCCCGATCATTTAGATTTTTAGAATTTAATTAATAAAAAAATTATCAATTAACAATAAATTTTAAACAGATATTTATTTTTAAATAAATCATCACCCCTAATTGTTTTTCCTTGTTTGAAAGACTTTTCCTTTTCGAAATCGTTAGAGTATTGCACCAATGAAGGGTAATAACGGATATTGTAGAATTAAACGTGTTGAGATCCTCTAGAGTTGGTTTTTGGTAGAGTTAACTCAATATAGTAATTACAAATGCACAAATTAATTTCTTATTAATATTATTTACCATTTTGAGTAAACTCTAAAATTTAGAGTTATTTTTCAATTCTAGAGGATCTATAAGTAAAAATTATCCCATTACTAATTACTATCTCAAGAATCTACATCTTAACAAATACAGAATTCTATTTTGTAACCTTATTTAAGATACAAAAAGCTAATAATATATTCTCCTAATATTTCTAACTTTTCATTCCACAAACTTTTGGATGATCCATCCATCTTGTCGGCAATATAAATTATCAGTCACTTATTTTCAAATAATTCAATTTTTAGGATAGTTAACTATAACTTATATATGTTTCTCGAGTTTAATCAATCACAAGCAGTCATGATACTTATTCCATAATCACGCATTTCATAAAAAAGTATAACACATGAACATTTGATTTATTACAATCAAATTTTAAATTTTATAACATGCTAATTTTATACACGATTCTTATAATGCATTTCTTATTATGTTAATATATTTCCTCTGTTTTTTTTAGTTGCAACAATTGAATATTTTACCTCTCACAAATATTCCCAATTGTTACAACTAAAAAACGGAGGAAGTACATGATTTATATTATAAAAGGTAACTATTTTTTTTAATAACAATGATTATGAAAAGAACGTGATTTTTTTTTTCATTGACTAATATTTTAGCTTAGTGTCAATAGTCACGTTTTAAGCTTAGTGTCAATAATTTAAAACTTAACCTTAAAAACCTGATTATATGATTTGTTATAATCATTTTTTAAAAATTTTAAATAATTAATCAATAATTATGTAAGATTAATTGATTTTTTCAATAAAAGTCATTAATTATGTAATTATCCTTACTTATTTTAGCTTAGTGTCAATAGTCACGTTTTAAGCTTAGTGTCAATAATTTAAAACTTAACCTTAAAAACCTGATTATATGATTTGTTATAAAAATTTTAAATAATTAATCAATAATTATGTAAGATTAATTGATTTTTTCAGGAAAGGGGAGTATATTGTAAACATTTTTGTAATTATCCTTACTTATGTTAGCTTTCCTTCCATTATATCCTTTAGGCAAGTAATATATTGATTGTATTCCCCCCTTAGGTAGCTTATTTGGTTACTCATATTCTGTATATCAATGTTAACTACCTCTTCTTGTTTATTGATGAAATCAAATTAGGATCAATCAAATAATCTTATTATATATTTCCTCCGTTTGTTTTTAATTGTTACACTTCACTTTGGGGGATAACCAAGGAAATTTATGAAATCCATGCAATGATTGTTTGGGAAATAGATAAAGTTGTTTGGGAATTGATAAAGTATGAGAGAGAATGATGTTATAAAGTAAAAAGTATGGGGTGGTTGGGTGTTTAATAGGAAAATAAAAGGACATGTGGGGCCCAAAAGTGTGGGATATTGGAATATAGAGATGTGAAAGTTTACCAAAGATAGTAAAAGTGAAAGTGTAACAATTAAAAAGAAACGTTTTAAAAAGGAAAGCGTAACAATTAAAAACAAACGGAGGGAGTACTACATATGAGTAGTTTAGGTACCTCTCTTCCTCAACTTCCTGCCCAACGTTTCCCCTTTCCGTTGCATCCATCTTGCATTTTTTTGTCAAGCAATTTAATTTAGGCAACTATATTATTCTTTTAAGATATTAGCTAATTCGGAAGTTTACTATTTGAATAGAAGGATAGGAATTCGAACCCTAAACTTTATATAATAAATTTGTTCAATTATGGAATAATCTTATTTTGATGATTGATCGTCAATTTGGTAAGATTTATTATGGTGATAACACGTAGACTATTTCAATAAGGTAAGACATTTGGAGTTCTAGTCAACTAAATAGTTTTGGATGCAACATGTGGCACAAATGATTTTGTTTTATATAATTATAATATAGATTTTTAGTTTTTTAAACAGAGTTGATCTTATAAGAGACAGTCTAATTTTATATTTAAATTAGGCGACAGTCTAAACCAATTATAAAGAAGAGAATGAATCACCTTATTAAATAAAGTGGGGTTTTTTTAATAAAGTAATCAGCTCGTCTTGCAAGAGACCGCCTAATTATAATGTTAAAATTAAGCACGTCTAAGCCCAATAAAATTAGGCAGACCCAACAGCGCACCACTCTCTCCTTCCCAGATCGATGCTTCCATTATTGTTGTGTCAATTTACTTTTTTTATCACCAGTTTAATTTCTTTTGGCAGCCGTTTATGAATATGTCCTAATCTTGTATAAAAATCTTAGCGATTACCAAAAAGTAGATTTTCTGATTTTTTTTCATTTACTGCTCAATATGAACATATATTCTTTCTTAATTTGCAATTTCAATCAATTTTACCTTCCACTATCAATCAAGATTATTGATCTATAATTTTTGTAACATTAGGAATGATATTTACACTACGTGATAATTTTATCTCAATATTTAATTGATATATTAGGTGTGATAGATATAATTTTATAAAAGCAAGTTTTTTAATAATAGGCTTGAATCGAAATTGGTTATATTCTCATTTTTTCTATTATAGGCATAAATATTCCTAAATAAATATGTGTTATTTTTAGGGAACCAATGAGGTTATTATGGTAATGGCAAGTATAAGAGGTTATATATGGTTTTTATATAAGTGGCTTAATTAGATGACACATGGTCTTTTAATTTACAGCTTGTCGTGCGGACCTAAAATTGTGGATTCGATGACATGTGGCAGACACGATTTTGTTTTATATAATTATATAGATGTTGAGATTTAACATTGGATTAAGATGTTTAGCAAACTAGTCTAAAACTAAAGGAGGAAGGTAATCTGATTAGATGCAAATTAGTCCAAAAGTTACTCGAAGTAATGCAGCCTGATTAGAAAAAGAAGTTTAGGATAAAGATCAATTATTATAGTGTGGTTTGGAAACATTAGTCATCAAACACAAGCAAGTTGGAGGAAAAGGCTAAACTAACATTTTGACTACGCTGCTTCGCCTTATTAATGTGTCGAACTGGAGGAATTGTAGAAAGTGTAGCATCTGTGTAAAGCAGCTACAAGCACTGTAATTGTAACTCTAATCATCACAGCTTATCTGAACCCAGAAATGGATGTCGGAACAGTGTTATCTGTTGCACAAACTTTGCTTGCAGCCTTGCAATGTTCTGAGCTCAAAGATATCCTCTCAATCTTTGGCTACAAATCCCAACTTGCTGACCTTCAACGCACTGTCTCTACCATCAACACTGTGTTCCATGATGCAGAAACAAAGCATCGGGAGCTCACTCATGAAGCACAACATTGGATCGAGGAGCTCAAGGATGTCATCTTTGAAGCGGATGATCTCTTCGACGAGTTTGTCACTCTTGCCGAGCAGAAGCAGCTAGTAGAGGCTGGTGGTAGACTCTCCAAAAAGTGGAGTCATTTCTTTTCTCGTTCCCATAACCCACTTAGCATTGCTTACAGAATGTCTCGAGGGGTGAAGGATATAAAGAAGAAGTTGGATGTAATTGCTACCAATAGTCAGCGGTTTAGCTTTAAAATTGAATCTACTCCTACAAGGTTGAGAAGGCCTGAGACTTGCTCATACGTGAATGAAGGTGATATCATTGGAAGACAGGATGACTTGGACCACATTGTTGGTATGTTGCTTGCTTCTAATGATCAACGTGCCATGTCTTTCTTTACGATTGTGGGAATTGGAGGGTTGGGTAAAACTGCTCTTGTGCAACTTGTGTATAATGATCCAAGGGTCACAAGTGCATTTCCATTAAGGTTGTGGACTTGTATTGCTGATCAAGATCATAACGAACTAGACGTGAAAGATATTATTGGTAAGATTTTGGGCCAGAAACAAGAGGGCGCAACCATGGAAGGGGTGCAAAACAAACTTCGAGAACTACTAGCGAACAAGAAATTTTTTCTTGTTTTAGATGATGTCTGGACTGAGAAGCGTGATCAATGGTGTGAATTGGTAAAATACTTGATTGGAGGTGAAACGGGAAGTTGCCTTTTGGTAACTACACGTTCTCAAAAGACTGCAACAATTATAGGTGGCTTAACGTATGAGTTGCAAGGTTTGTCATAGGAAAACTCATGGCACTTGTTTGAAAGAACGGCATTTGCATTGGATCAGTCGTCAAAAGCGCCTGATGACTTAGTCATGATTGGGCGTAAGATTGTTGATGGATGTGCTCGAGTCCCTCTCGCTATAAGAGTGTTGGGTAGCCTTTTATTTGGTCAAGAGACAAGTAAGTGGAAATCATTTCACGAAATTGGATTAGCCAACATCAGGGAGAGCGAAAACAACATTATGCCCGTATTAAAGCTGAGTTTCCATCTTCTTGAATCTCCTCTAAAGAGTTGCTTCAGTTATTGTGCACTGTTTCCAAAGGATTTTGTGATACGGAAAGAGATGTTGATAAGCCTTTGATTGGCACAAGGTTATATAGTTCCGTTGGATAAAGGTCAAAGCATTGAAGAAGCTGCTGAGGAATATTTATCGGTTTTATTGAGAAGATGTTTCTTCCAGGACGTCGAGAAAGATGAATTAGGGGAAATTTTCTCATGTAAGATACACGACCTTATGCATGATGTTGCCCAAAGTGTCTCGCGAAAGGAGATCATATGTGCAAAGGAGATCTTGAGTGACAACCTAGATAAAATAGTTCGTCATATATCAATTGCTGGCGGTTGGGACTAGCACAAAAGTTTGTTTGGGCAAGACCCATGTTCGTTCGCATTTTTTTGTTGACACTTATTTATCTCATCAATTTCCAGTCCATGCATTAGCTGTAAATTGTAGGTCTCTAAAAGCGTTGGACCTTTGTGGGTTAAAGATCAAAAAATTGCCTGCCTCAATAGGTGAATTGTTGCATTTGAGGTATTTAGATCTTTTCGGTAGTGAAAAGCTAGAAGTGCTTCCTAACTCAATTACAAAACTGCATAATCTACAAACCTTGAAATTAAGTTGGTGTTATGCATTGAAAGTGTTGCCAAAAGATTTGAGTAGACTACTTAAGCTTAGGGTCTTGAATATAAGGGGTTGCTCGAAGTTAACATATATGCCTATTGGCATGAATAAGTTGAGTGGTCTTCAGAAGCTAAGTGATTTTAAAGTGGGTGGAGATGAAAGGAGTAGTAGTTCAAGTTGGGAACAATGGTATGATAGCTTGGAAGATCTGAAGGCTCTTAATGATCTCAAAGGTCGTCTTATTATCCACTTATGGTGGCCCAAAAATTGTAAAAATGTTGTCCAGGAAGACGGTAGAAGGAAAGGATTATACTTGAGGAGTAAGGAACATCTGAGTGGAATTGAGTTTGATTTCAAATGTGAGGAGGATGGTGATAAGAAAAAAATAGAAAGTTTGATGGAAGAGTTGCAGCCACATTCTAATCTGAAGCGATTAAAGATGAAGCGATACCATGGTGTGAGAATGCCTAGTTGGGCAATCCTTCTCCCAAATCTTAGAGAGCTTTATCTTTATGATTGTAGGGAACTGGAGTGCGTACCTTGCCTCAGAAACTTGCGTCATTTGAAAACTCTCCATCTTGAAAATTTGGTAAAATTGGAGTACATAGATGATGAGGAAGAAGGTAGTCCTATGTTGACTAGTTCCAGTTCCACACTGCCTATGCCTGGAATTGGAAGTACTGCAGATGAAGTTTCATTCTTTCCCTCCCTTGAAAAACTTGAGTTATGCTGTCTACCCAAGTTGAAAGGGTGGAGAAAAGGGGTGGAAGATGGCAATAGTTGCAGTAAGCGAGAATGGCCGCAATTACTACCATGTCTTTCTTTATTGGAGATAAGGGATTGCCCGGAGCTGAGACGTATTCCATTGTGTCCCAAGGTGGAAATCCTAATTTTATTCCGATTTGATAAAGAGCTGCAAATAATAAATACCACAAAATCAGGTGTGGTAACTCCCTCATCCTCAATTGCATTAGCATGTACTCCCTCTATGTCATCTTCGTCATGTTCGTCAAGTAGCAACATCAATTGTAATAATCTTGTTCCCAAATTAAAGGAGATAGCAATCGACAACATGGCATGGCTAAATTCCTTTCCCATGGAGGCTTTTGATTGTCTTAAAATCCTGTCAATAACGTGTGCCCAAGAGGAGGTGGATCTACCTAACTGGATGCAGTACTTGGCTGCCCTGGAAACCCTTGAAATTAAAGATTGCAGATTACTGAAAGCAATACCAAATTGGATGCCCAAACTCACATCTCTCAAGCGACTTAACGTATCGTGGTGTTCAGAAAGCCTGGAGCAAAGATGCCAAAAAGATCCCCCGGGGGAAGACTGGCCTTACATTGAACACATCCCCAGTAAAATAATTTGTCACAACACGCTGTATATACTTCAAACATCCGCAACATTTAAACGTATCATGGAATAATACATTTCTATCCTGAGTATCCTTGCCTCTCCAGGTCTGTCTTTCTTTTCTTTGGATATACTGTATCTATCTAGTGTATCAAGTTTCATAAATAAGGATGATTTCCATTATATTTTGGACCTCGCTTGTGATATTATGGAAGTTTGTTTGTGCACTAAATGCAACATTTTTCTCTTATGTTTACTTCAGGAGAGACAGATTGTCTGGGATTGACAAGAAGATCTCCTATAAACAGCTATTCCTACTAAAATTGTTGGTCACTCACTACTTTACTTGACTCCATATAGTTCTCCTGACTGTTCTAGCTCAGGCTACATTGTATTCTTATCAACAAAGGTTCTGATAGTACAGGTAATCCTCTAAATATTAAGAATTAAAGTTAGTAGGTGAAATTTTGGTGGTGTGATTGAATGATTTATGTTGTGCAGGGACTGAAAAACCTAAAAACTGATTCTGTTTTCATCCTAATCAAGTTGGTAAGTTGATTTTTTTCTCTCTTAAACCTGTACAATAATGATTTTAGTCTGAAATTAACAGTACATAGTATTGGTGGTGATGAATTGATGATGATGCAGGAATTGCCCTGTTGATATATTTTCAGACGTCTAACATTAGTTGATGCGTAGTTGAAAATTGCCAGAAATATAAATTTTTTCCCAAAATAATGCTCCTCAGCAAAAAAAATTCCCACTTTACCGTCACATTGAAAATAATTCCCACAATACCGTCCACGTAAGCAAAGTCAACGTTTCAATTTTTTTTTGATTTGCGGAGTAATTTCGCTACCTGAAGTAGCGAAATAAGACAAATTCGCTACTTGAAGTAGCGAAATTAGTAAACAATTTCGCTACTCCAAGTAGCGAAATTAGTCTTCCAATTCACTCACAGATAACTCTCTATAGCTTTTTCCGCCCACATTGATAATCCGGAAAGTGGGTATATCTTCAAGCTCACCATTTTTAAAGCTAAAATTTCCACTCAAACCTTCAAACAAGAGGTTGGAAAACATTAATTCTTTAGATTTAGACTTTCTTGCTGCATTTTTAGCCTTGTTAATGGCATGTATCATATCATAGGCCCTCAAAGCAAACAAAGATGGAGTTGGATTATTTCTGGGTCTGACATGGAAGATATAGGAGGAAAAGCTATATGCCTGTCTATAATTGCATCAACAAACCTTAGTGAATCAGGTAAAACAGAGAAATGAGCAGCATCCATGGGGAATAGATTGGTTTCTTCATAAATAACTGTCACTCTTCGCCATCGAAAATACCCAACAATGGCAGCAAGGCATTGCATATGAAATTAGTAAACAATTTCGCTACATCAAGTTGCGAATTTGTCTTCAAATTCTTTTGTTGGCTTATGTTGCCTGCTACTCTAAGTAGTCAAACAATTTTGCTATGTGAATCAGTTAATTTATGTGTAATTCGCTCTTTCAGATAGCGAATTAGCTGCGTGAAAAAACAAAAAAAAAATCTTATGTTGACTTGCTTACGTGGACGGTATTGTGGGAATTATTTTTAATGTGATGGTAAAGTGGGAATTTTTTTGCTGAGGAGCATTCTTTTTGGGAAAAAAATCCAGAAATATTCGAGATGAGATCCAAATGTGTAGCTTTCCTTATCAAATGCCAGTGCAGAACCATAAGCTCGTAATTAAACAATTTTCAGATTCCTGCTAATACCTATATAACTTTATAATGTATGATATCTTTTCATTTCTGAATGAAAGAAAAGCTTAGGATGATCTTGTTCTTTTACAATCTGATTTCTTCTACTTTTAGATGTTCGATGGATTTTAAATTAGCGGGCTTTCAGTATAAATTTCCAGCCCAAAATTTTGGGCAAAAAAAGTGGGTTTTGGCATTAGTTTTTCGGATGGTTTAGTTGATAGCTTGACTTTCCGATTTGATTTTATGGTCTTACCCTTTCGACGCTATTTTTTTTTGTCTTAAGGTGGGACATGCCTGTGTTACATGAACTTAACCCGCTATTTGATCACCTCTATTATAACCTTCGCCTAATATAAAGGGCATTCACACAAATAACAATGAAGAGCATGCACAACAATTTGATCCTGAAAGGCTGAAACATTATTAGACAACACCTATTTTGTTCATGTACAAATTTATGTTATTTCCTCAGCAATACAATGATCAAAACATTCACAAAACTTTTTCCCAAACTTTTGAAGAGGAGCAGGTGGGTTGCCCGGGGGGACAAGTCACAAGAGTAATGGTGTTAGGCTAATTGCCATTATACTTTTGGACAATTCTTCCATTTAGTGGTTGTGCAGGCCTCGCATTCTTTATCTTACTCGCCTTACAAAGAGGAGCCTTTAGTGATTCAACTTGATCTTCCGACATTGTTTTCACCTACACACGTTATCAACAGTCGAAATAACAATTATTAAAAATATATTCACATCAAATGTATTCATTTACCATTTTACCTAAAACCCATAGGTAAAAATTTAGAGAATGACTAGATGCCTAAAATTTTAGATATATATATGTTGGAACATGAGCTTGTCGAAGGTATTCTTGTAAGTTATTTGATGTAAAACCCACTATTTTATGCTATTTTGCACTGAAATATCTATACTTGTAGTTAACTTTTCAAGATTCAGTGTAAATCGTTATGAGACCATTTCACATAAATTTGTCATATATGTAATTATTGTACATACCTTGGTAAGAACATTCCAAACAACATTTTCATCACAGGGAGGGGTGGTAAGAGAGCCAGGATATCTGTAGTATTTGCGTGGTCTCTTCCTTAAGAAGCTTGAGTTAAATGTTGGGATGGCAACTTTTCTTTCACGACCACCTTGACAAGGTTCCTTAGCTAGTTCATCCAGTTGGGGTTTTAGCTGAAATTCATCCACATTCATATCAATCAAATACATAATAATCATATTGATAATAGAAAATTGTATCACATATTTATTTCTACAAGAGAGTATGCATCATATATCCGGGTGTAAAAAAAATAGCCTTCGGTGTACCTTGCTCATGGTACACGCAAATCTATTTGAGTAAAAAATAACCTTGGGTGTACCATTCTACACACGGGCGTATGATAAAAATTGTATTCCTACAATATTTTTTGTACTTGTTTTGAGGAATTTTACTTCGAGTTGTTTGATACTAGTATTATGGTGGAACTAACCGGGGTGTTTTGAAATTCAAAATTAAGAAAAGAGGGGAATAAGCAAATAGAAACAGAGTGCTCAGCTCATTCCATTAAAGAGGAAATTACAACATTCAAATTTCTTTGTTTTTTTTTAAACCTCACAAGCCTTTAGATTTTTTGGCATATGATACCATGTTAATTTTTAGAGGAGAGAGGAGAGTAGTCAAAATACGGATAAATTTTGCGTTATAAACTTGTTCAACAAATGTTAATAGAATAAAAATCTTTTATAGACTTACAGTACAAAGTAACTAACATAAAAAATTAGCACATAACTGAGTAGTGGAGAACATGACTCATACCATACTCCATAATAATTAAACCAATTAATCGTAAAATAATACTCTCTCCGTCTCATTTTGATATACCCATTTTTCGTTTTAGGCCGTTTCAAAAAGATATACCCATATAGAATCTTTTCTATTTATATACATTTTTTCTCCCTATTTTACCCTTCATTATCTAAACATTATCTACCTTTTCCTCATTTGTACTTTAATGGTCCCCACCTTTGAATCTCTCTCTCTTACTTTTCCTAATCCTCCCATTAATTTATCTCTCTTACTTTTAGCATAAAACAATAAGGACAAAAAAAAGTACATGAAAATTATTAAAACAAACATAAGATTCTCCTATAATTCTATTGCATTGGTTTTCCCCCCATATTCCAAATGGGTATATCAAAATGAGACGGATAGAGTATAAACAATCTACTAACTTATAGCCACTAATCCTACAAGGTAGGAAAATCATTTAATTACTTTAGGAACATATTCTAACATTGTGAGTGGGATAACAGAAAGGATCAAACCCCTTCACTTCTATTTTGTTTCCCCTACAAGGCTACACTAATAGTTATGTCCCTTTGTTTCCCCTACACTTCTATTTTGTTGGTGAGAGGTTTTGATATTTCCTTTCTCTCAAATCTTTCTACTCTTAATCCACCTAAAAAGAATGTAAATCAAACCCCTTGACCACATCCTCATCCTACCCCTGATGAGTGGTGACCTCCAGCAAGACCTCTTCCAAGCGATGGATCGAAAAAAGTTTGGTGAGTTGAAAGTACGTCAAACCCTCAATTGCACAAGCAAGCGGGTCTAGCCCCACCTGTACCACCCTAACCATCACCCCTACCCGAACCTCCAAAACCCTAAAATACATCACCCCTCCCCCTCGAAAACCCCACCCGCACTCTGAGAATCCATTAATGTATTTAGGATAAAGGTTAGTATGTTAGGATATATTATTATCTTAAGAAACATTATCTTATTATTTATTTTGAATAAGTATGAGATTAGTAATTCCAATAAATTATCTCTTATTAAAGCAACATTGAGAAGTCGACCAAATACAACACCCAAACAACATTTGACATTTACCTTTTTCTTAATTTCATTTTCTATCCAATGCAAACCAAATGCCCCTTAAACTCCAACTTTTGGTTCGACCATCATATCCCCGTTTAGTGACATCATTCAATACAAATACTTATGTTAGACGGTCCACGGTCTGCCCATAAATAATTTGACAATATAACCCTTTTAAGTTAAAAAGGTAAGATTTTCACTTAAAAGTTCAAGTTTCAAATATTTAACTTCTACACTTTAGCTAAATCTTTCACAATAAAATTTAAGTTAAAACATTAATGTATTATGTTAAAGCTCGTTGATTTTATTATGGGTAGATAGACCATCCATTTCAAGACTTATTCATCATTTAAGTGATAATACTAATGAATTAAAAAAAAAAAAGAAACATACCATGGTTAGGACAGGATCGGGCTTGCCATACTTGTAGAGGATCGCCACAACCGTTCGGCTGCCATCATCGGATGCATGTACTTGATGTAGCTCTGCGGCGTATCTTTATTATCGCCATACAACATATTCAAACAAAACATACATCAAGCTTCACTATCAAATTTAGTACTTCTTTTTGCACCAAAAAAATTAGTACTTCTTTTATTTTATATACTTCTAATTTTGCGGCTTCTAACGAAGTAATTTGACCATTAATATGTGCTAAGTATGTATTGGTAGAAATAATGAAAATTTGGTGCCTGAAACTACACATTTTACATAACTATAGTTTTCCAACATAGTAATGGTAAGACTTTTGGGTGAATCGTGAATGTTTACAAACTTTGACCAGAAAATTGCACGTATTGGATAAATGGAGTGTAAGTAGTATTTAAGCACCAAAGAAAATTACTAGTGTAGAACATATGTTGTGCAATACATCATTACATAGATCCTCTACTTCTTAATTCTGGCCATACTTGTACTTCGGTGTTTGGTATGAGGGATAGGGATAATAGAGATAAGAAGGAAGGATAAGGATAAGGAATTAGTGAGTGGAATAAGGATAAAATAGTGATATTCCATTGTTTGGCATAGATGAGGAATAAGATTGGGATAAAAAAACAAATTTACTTAAATAACCCTACTAATTCTTTTTTTCACTCCTTACTCCTTCCCTTTCATTAAGGGTAAATTTGTAATCTTCTATCTTATCCCTATCCCTCCTTCTTATACCACCCTCCCCCAAGTATCATTTTCATGGGATAAGAATCAATTTATCCCTATCCCTAACCCTCTTCTTATCCCCATCCCTTCAAACAAACAAAGCATTTCCCTTTTCCCTTTTCCTTTATCCTTATCCCTACCCTCTTATCCCTCCTACCAAAAACTAAACCCTGATTACAATTCTCGCAATTATTTCATAAGATGTTAGATTAGGTAGTGTTAAACATCTTAAACCGTTAAGTGTTACCAAACACGTTTATATAAACAGCAGTCAAATCCGCAGTCAAATTCTTTGAATAAAAAAGTTAAAACTCTAACAGCAAACTCTATACTCTATACTTTAAACTCTAAACTTTGTTTGCCAAATAGGACCATTATTTTTTCATAATTATTATATTTAAATGCATTAATGTGATTAGAGGCAACTGTTGCTAGAATTATAGAGTGGATAAATTATGTTTTAGTGTATATTATTATAAGATAATTCAATACATCAATGGTAAATGTGAAAGTCTCAATAGAAGAACCACCGAATAGAAAGAAGTTTTGAGTATCACTTACAACTTTTATCCTACACTAATACTATTATTAGCTTTCTCATTGCTCATTTGAATAGGTAAAAATGAGCAAATTTTACACTGAATAGAGTTTTAATGAACAAATAAGCAAAAAAATGGTTTTGGATATGGATCTCATCCTATACTCGGTAATCGGTATACGATGAATAAGCTCAGCTTTACCGTATAGGTATTGGTCTATTGGATATGTCCAAAATGACAAGTTGTTCTATGCAACCGATGTAGCAAATTAGCAATCATGTCCAAACCCCTATAAGTTTAAGATCGTATAACACGCCTTTACAAGAAAGATCTTTAGAATAGTTGAACGATTGAGTGTATGCATAATGCAATTACTTAATTATTCTCGTCGCCTGTATGATAGGCGGTAGAAGAATTATGAAACGGAGGAAGTAGTAAATAAAGAAATAAAGTGTTAAATTCTGTGCAGCCATGGATTCAGCCAATACAAAAGTGTTAAGTTCGTACATAAGAAGCTATAAAATGAAGAATTATAGCTTACTGAACACCATTAAGGCGGTGCTCCGAAGGTGTATGCCAATGCATCTGCTTCAACTTGTATGTTTCGCTATCAAATATCAATTCGCCTCGTCCATTAAAAACAACCTATATTATCATAGCAATACATTTGCTCAAAAGCTTTGAAAAAATTGGATCATTTAAATTATGTCATGAGTGTCAAAAAGGAGTAAAACCTCAGTATCATAGCCATCAGTGGACAATGTAGCATTGTAAATATGGTAGTTTCTTGTCAAGGGTTGCATGGTTTTGTTTTCGACGACGTCGTTGGTGTTGATATCAATGGGGGATTGCCTCTTTCCTGATGAACAAGCTGCATAACTTGGGTGTAGGCTTCCCCATTTCTCTATTTCTGAATAACTGAACTCTGGAAGCTCCTCTGTTATTCATAAAAAAAAATGTGTATATACCATTAGGCAAAAGCTAATGAATTGAACGTCCAGGTGTTAATAAGGCAGCTAAAAATGAAAATACTAAAATAATATAAATATTAGCTATACCGACTGAGGCGTGATTTTAGCATCTATTTCAAAATTAATAGTATTATTTTGGAATATGTATTAGATGTTAATTGACACTCTCGAGACGTTCGTTAGCAAGATCCATATCGTTATTGTAAATCTGTCATTTTGATCTATTAAGTTATATAAGGTGATCCATGACAACTTATATATGATCGAACGATTGAACCATAACCATCTCCTTATCCTTTCCCATTTACTTTCAGAAGTGTAGCTTGAAAATCTTAGTTGAGCTAACTTGAAAGAGATTCGAACTTGTAAGGTGGTTGTTTATTTAATTATGATCGTTAGAAAATTTTTGAACCCTTAAAACAAATGGAATAAGTATTGACTACTACGGTTTTTATCTTAGATATAAAGTACAACCACCAGTTTAATATTAATCCCGCTAGCATGGCCTAATGTACGAGCCTATGTCATTAATTGCTCCAATTTGTTGATCTATATCTTTTAAAGTTGTGTAGGGTGATGTCTTTTACCTGTACTTTAATCACATATTCATCATTGTCTCCATATCAAACACAAATTTCAGACGTGTAGCAATACCCTTAAAAGCATGTAGTATGAGATTTTGTTACATTAGACACAAAGGGTGCAACGAATTCCTCGTCTTGACGAAAACTATCTCTTCAAGACTTCAACCCTATGGTAACATAATACATTATTACTCCCTCATTCAATTTAACGCTTATGAATGTTTCCGTTTCATATAGAATCAAACACCCAACGAAGATAACAATTATGATTATCCTTTCTTCCATCTACACGATTCCGTTCCTTTTCCATTCCATGAGTTGATACAAACATGTGCGAAGTACTTAAAAATGGTTGAAGAGGCTGTGTGGTTAAGAGAAATAGAGCGTACCTGAAGCGGTGGCGGTGCCGGTGCCGGTGAACAACAAGGTAGCAAAGAACCAAAAAAGAGTTGAAGACGACCAATACATTGTAAGGAATTTCTAGATGGGGTGGCTATGTTCTTTCTGATTTTCTTGGCAAAGTGTTTAATTATAGCTCATTGCATATTTGCATTTATGCTAGATTATAGGAATAATCAAGCTAAATGTCGGGCTTTCATTTCCTTAGAATCCTCAAATAGAACAACATATAGAATCTATATTTATACTACTATACAAAAGTAACAATTAGCACTTTCGTGTGTACTATAGCTAGAGGTTGGTGGGCCATAATAAGATCGAGTAGCAAGAGGTCACAGGACTTACTGTCCAAATGAACAGTTACTCTTTAGAGATCAGATGTGAGTGAGGGGTAACCCATTTGGTTAAAATATCCTTCTCGATCGATTTCAAGAGGTATTGACAAATTTGAAAACGTTACAGCGGGTAATCCAATTATGCGACAGTAGCTACTAGCTAGTTACATTTGACTGGAAAGCAAACCCAACCCCGACCTACCATCCTTGTGCACCAATTTACAAATTTACTAGGTTGGACCTTGGAAGCCCACCTCTATATTTTTAATTTTTAAGGCCTAGCTTGGCCCGAACAGACCATCCCGTTTTGGCCCACCTTAAACACAACGACCCGCCCGCCCAAACTCCAACCCACCCTTGGCATTCCGCAGACTCGGCCAACGTGCTACAGTGCTCAACCCGTCTGGTCTCCTCATCCAAACCCAGCCCGCCAAAACCCGCCCCATCCAAATCCAACCTCTAGTTACACAATTTGAACTTGGAGTAATAACAGTGCATTTTTTACCTAAACCTATATTTGAACCTAATCAAATCCGATTTTACCTTAGGTTTGCATATGATTAGACATATTTACCCTACTAAAAAATTCAAGATGAACGAAATGCACCATAATAATTCTCAACTACACTAATTTATACTGAGATTAATATAATAGTAGTTTTTAAAAAAATTATTTTAAAGAAATACATTTATCAACACTATTACTACAATTTGCATATTATTTTTTTGGTAAGGATAAGTGGCCCGGACCCCGTTCGGATCTTATTGGGCCAGGCACTTGAGAGTAGGGGGAAGGGTAAAGGAAATCCCTACCCTCAAAGTGCCCTTAGTGGGGATTGAACCCCCAACCTTGAGGTTGTAAGGGTACAATCTTTTTCACTAGACCAAATACTACTTGGTTTTATTACAATTTGCATAGTATCATTATTTGTTTAGTATATTTCTGTTTACATAAGCAGAATTTATATACTTTATAATACTTTTAGTGGGAATTCACTTACTACCTGTGCCAGAAAATAAATGTTTCTATCCTCATGTGACTCTTATTTTATCATGGAAATTAACTTTGTCAGAAATTCCTAAACTAGAAAAAGAAATCTGAATAATAATTACTCAAAAAACAAAGATTAAGTGGTTGTTTAGCTGTTATAGAACTTGTGTAGGCAAATAGTGACAAAATATGGTGTCTATATATCTTCACGTTTTGTACTGGAGGAATATACACTATTTGTGGACTAGCCAACAATTAGCCCTAAAACATTACAATGTTGTTCAGAGTTTTGTAAGTAAAAATGTGACAAATAGTATAAGTTTCATCAGTAGCCGATAGGGAGCATTATAGAAGAAGTTGTGGTTTTTTCTTGACATTACGATGTTGTGAACGTGTCCTATTAAATTGGAACTTTAAGTAAGTAGTCAAGCTTCTTAGAAGTGAGAGGAAAGAAAAGGGAATCTCCACGGATCCCAGCGAGCCCACCCCTATAGTGCCTCTAATAGGGCATGAATGCATGATCACTAGCGAAGTAGTGTTTTTTAAAGTTGTTAGATACAAACCTTACCACTAGACCATATACTGTTTAGTAAGACAAAAGTCAACTAATATTATTTAAAAAGTTTAAGGTACTTTTTTTCATTTTCTACCATACACGAAGTGTTTTAATTGGAAAGTTAAAATTGCTTGGCGAATTTAGAAATTGTTTTAGTACTAACCAATATTGTCCTTATAAAATGTTGAAATTTTCAATAATACTCTTTCCATCCCACAATGTTCTTCCCACTTCATTATTTTATACCTCATGTATATTCAAGAAGTGGGAAAAACATAGTGGGACGGAGGGAGTACTACTTTTTGGAAACCTCTTGGTGCAACTGTGAAATGTTCTGAGACCAAACAATTTCCCTAGTAACAACAAAAACACCTTGCTTGAAAATGTCCTTATACCTGTGTGAGAGTTCCTTTTCAACAAGGAGGTTTATCATTGTCCCACATATTCATTATTGATAACATATTTTTATTTAGTGACCATTCTTAAAAGGACTTACTTCCTCTGTTCCAAATTAAATGCAACAGTCAATATTTTGCACAATTTACAGTATGTACTTTGACTAAAATTTGAGCTTTACACATAATGAAAAACATAGTCAAGTGGAATCTTGTTAGATTCGTCTCGTTAAATACTTTCGTAATATCAACTTTTTATAAGTTTTACTTGTATATTATAGTAGATATTAATCGTTAAAGTTATGTCTCGACAAGCATAAAAGGTGAATTGTTGCATTTAATTTAGAAGGGAGGAAGTACATATTATCTTATACCTCACAGACTACAGCTTCAAACTATTTTATTAATAATAAAATCGATAAAGGTAGAGTTGACCAATCTAACTTCAAATCTTTTGGACCAAAATAAAAGCTTCAAAAATAGAAGATTTATGTGGGTAAGATTCAAAGCTATTAAGCTATGAATAGAGAGAAGCAAATATGAATGCCACCATGAAAGGATGAAATTAAACCTCCAATAAGGTAGTAACTTTCATAAGTCAAAACAAACAAATAAAACCTCCCCCTCCTATTGGTAGGCATGCATGACATCTCATCATCGCCCAACACCAATTTGAGTGCACATTGCACTTTAAGTGGTCATAAACAAACAGTTGCACACCCCTCATATCATGCAGCAAAAAAAAAGAAAAAATGGTGATGCCAGTACCATACTGTGAAAAGAACTGCAACTTCTGGACTTTTGTGTTTGTTTTTTCACAATTCAAGAAGAAAAAATTAGCTTTTAGCCTAATAATACCCTCATCCTGTACTGGTACCACCACATTCAAAGGATATCTTTCTTCAGCTTTCACCTCCAGAATCATGCAATATGGTCTAATGCTTTTGGTCCACACTTTGGCAGCATGGTGCTAGTGTTTGTGAGATTTTGTGTTCTAACGGATAGTTTGGAAGGCGGTAATAGATAGCTACGTATTTGACTTCTATCGGTAATGTACAAGGTTAAGGCGGTAATAGATAGCTATGTATTTGACTTCTATCGGTAATGTACAAGGTTAATTCTGAATTGAAATTGTATAAGTATCCTGAACTAAGACTCTATTTGTTTTAATGAAAAACAATTTTCATGGAAAATCACTTTTCAAGGAAAACAATATTCCATGGAAAATATGATTTTAGAAAGAGTTTTCCTTTGTTTGTTTGATTAGAGGAAAACTTAGGGAGAAAAGGTAAATGAAGTAAAAGAGAAGGAAAGATGGGAGGAGAGAATAAAGAGAAGAGAAAAATGTGGCATACCTTCCTTACAAAATGAAATTGATTTTCCTTTTATAAGAACATTTTCCACTTATAAGAAAATTGTTTTCCACCTCTTACCAAAACAAACAAAGAAAAATGGAAAGATGAAGGAAAACCATTTTTTTTAGCATTTTCCACTTCTAAGAAAAGTGTTTGCCACCTCTTACCAAAACAAAACAAAGGAAAATGGAAAGATGGAGGAAAACCATTTTTTTAGCATTTTCCACTTTTAAGAAAATTATTTTTCAAATGGAAAGATGGCGGAAAACTATTTTGAGCTGGACGAAACTGAAATTAGTGGAGCTGGACTGGATTAGACTGAACTAAAATTAATGGAGTTAAACTAAAATGTATGAAACTAAACTTGATTGTAATTAATTCATTCCAAAAGAAGAGGGCCTGAGAACTGAAGCCTGATTTGAGAAGCTTGCACAAGGGCCCCCATTAGCTTTACGCCTCTGCATCAGCAAATTATATGGTGTGACAAGACATAGCAAGGAAACTGCTAAAGATATAATCCCACAGATGTTTTGGTGCAGTGATCTCATTCTCAGATTCCAGCAGCAGACACAGATAGTGGGCTATAACAGTTATCGTCTTATAGAAGTGCCGCAGCACATGCCCTGGTTGAAACCTGAAAGACTATTGCTGCTGGAACATTCTGCAAGGATTGATATTCTCCACTGTTAGTGGATCAAAATAACTTCACAAGCCATGTAATAACTATATCACCTTTACATAATTTTTGTTGGTTTTCTTTGCATTTGCTTCCATCAAACGCTTAGACCTTGCCATCTATATTACTCGGACTCGTCATTTACCTCAAATACTGGTGTAGGATCTCAATACTTCATTTTGGGCCAAAATCAAGAAAAAAATCCGTAAAAGGAACGAGCCGGACACTTCCACATGTACTCGTGTCCGATTCCCGAGTCCAAGTAACACAAGTCAATAGTCAAAGCAAATTGCTTTCCACTGGATTTAAGATTATGTTCAAAACATCTAAAAAGCATATAGAACATAATATAAGAGCAATTTATGACATTGGGACAAATCGGATGGAATCAGGATTGTTCAGGTTCAAGTAAGGTTGAGTTTGGAGTTATGTTAGTAGCTTCAGGTTGGTTTTGGATTAAGTTAGAGATTGTCAGGTCTAGCCGTCATTTCTATCATTGAACATTGTGCTTGTCCACTACTGCATGCATCATGAGCGTTAAATATTCAATGCTTCGGGCAATCATGTTACCGGGCCGAAATTTCAAGGTTAATCTAACCTCATGCAGTCGGTATCCAGCTCCAGCCATCTACTAGCTAGAACTGGGAACTGAAGCTGAAACACGACATCGATGAGGGAAAGACCAAAGGAAAACCCCAGACAAGTAGAATTTGCCGGAAGCAGAATAGCACTGGTGGTACTGGTGCACATCATCAACTATGCAAATTGGTCACAGCAAAAAGTACAGGCTCTTAGCTAATGCAATAGAGTATGATAAATTGGACAGAACCAAAAGCAAACCCTTTGACAGCTTTGAAATACTTATTCTGAAATACCATTAATATTCTTATAGAGATTTCAAAAATCTGTCACCGTATATCCAATAGGAACACAAAGGTTTTCATAGGAAGGAAACCTGAAGAGATGATCCAAAATAGACCGCAATAGTAGCTTTTTTAGTGTCGCACTATGAAGTTCAAGAAGAAACCAAATCTCATACCGATTCATATGTAAGAGTTTTGTAACTAAACAAAGTAACGATCTAAAAAGGCATGATGTCATAATTGAACTTTGATTGAATTACTATAGGATCTTCCAGCTAATCCATGCACCCACAATGAGATCTTACTTATACTACATGTTGAAGTCTTGAAGCTACAATTATGACTAGATGTGTATACACCAACACCATCTCTAACCTTCAGTGTGGAAAGTAGAAACAAAGCTATACCAAAGTGTACAACTATATATCTACAAGATAAAGAAGACCTTCACTTGTCTCAGAACACCCGCTACTAAAGAGCATATGTTGCTTTTAGGTAATCTACTATTTCAGCACTTTCAAACATTTGCACCCCTGTATTTGGATCTTCCAGATAAGGAACCTAACAAGATTGTGATTCCAACATCGTTAATGTCGAGGGCACTGCATCACTTCATGAGATAATAAAGGACACAGACCTGTGTGAATTTTTCATGAATTAATTACCTGAAAATGACCAGCTTTTGCATACAGATCCTGTCTTTTGGGGCTGCCACGTGCGCAGCTGCAAGAAAAGAAGTGTTTGATAAGCCTTTTAGAGGCATGGAAGAAGGTGAAAATCTGGACAGTTAATTACTATATGAACCTTCCTTGATATTTATGAAGCATTCAGTTTGTAACTGAAATTTTGCCCAACTTTCTAATATTCAGCTAGGTATTACTTTATCTCTTCATTCTAGAAATTATATCCAAGACTCGTGTCTAATATTAAAACATAGCTATCTTATGATAAGGTATAGATGACACCGACTACTTAGTGGTAAAGGTTGTATACACTTTGACATCTCCTAATCTGCCAAAGAGTGCAGGCATAATTGCTACTACATCCGATATAGCAGGTGTTGCTTGACTTTAGAAAGCTAAACCATCTTAATTTTGACAACTTACATAGAAAAAAAAAAACTTTTCAAAAAAACCAAGTTGTATAGCATTCTATTTTGATTATGTTCTTCATAAATCATGGCCCAATCCACTTTATTCGACTTGAAAATGTCAAAAGGGAGTCTTTTTAATTACTCCCTCCTATTATATTACTTGTCACATTAAGGGAAAGGAAAAAAAAAAAGCGTAAGAGGGAGATGGCATTGACAAGTGTCACAAGATGGCATCGACTAACATGAGTCGTCATCTGAAACCGTTGCCAAAGGAGATGGCATCGACAAGTGTGATAAAAAGGTTTTGAGTTTTAAAAAGTTTTTTAAAAAAATTTGAAAAGGTTTACACCAAAAATAAAGTTTTGAAAGAGGTTCCACGATAGTGTGTCGTAATAAATACTTGATGAGAATTTCAGGAAAACCAGAAAAGAAATTTTTCACAACTAGATAGGCTAGAGGGAGTATCATAAACATCGGTGTTGTGTGAAGAGGAAAGTCAATATCCAACAATGGTGCACGATGGCATCTAAATGAGTTGTCCGCATTGGAAACTCGAACTTTGTGCAAACAATTCAAATGGATAAGCAACAAATATATTAAAGGTTCCACGTAGTACCTGCGTTGAATGTGTGGCAACTCCAATTCCACAAGCACCTCGCGGGCAACTTTGCAGAAGGGAGAACCCTAAATACACAAATTACTTCTAAGACTCCATAATTTGTAGTAGAAACATAGCTTGAGACCAATGACAAAATTTTAAAATTTGATGATTAAAACCTCATATGCCCACAATACAAGTGGCTTAGGTGGCAATTTAGCTGGAGTATACGATGACCCCTGGAAAAAGGGAATTGGAAAAACAGAAAAAAAAAATATGACGGTTATTGATGTCAGCGAACAAAAGAACTTTGCAAACAGAAAATCAGACAAGGTTGAGTACAACTTACTCTACCCATACGACCAATCATTGCAAACCCTTCCGTTAAGGTCTAATCACCCAACAAAGTCGGATCCATTAGTATGACAAGTACATAATTGTTTAGTATAGGGAAACACTACATGCAAAATGTTTAATACTGACCGTTAGTAAACCTAGTGACAACAAAAGAGGAACTTGACCATTACCTGCATAAAGGATTTCAAATTCAGAAGACATATCTAGGACCTTCTGGAAGAAATACATGTAGAAAATCAAATTTTAGATTGAACATTGACAGAAGCGATACTTCAATTTGCACATCTGACACTTTCAAGTCATTTTACAAAGAGGTGCATGAAACACATTTCTATCATTAAAGAGCTTTTTATTTTCCCAGACGATGACATCTCAAATGAGGGAAAAAAAGGAGAATCAATTTAGGTAGGAGGCAGGAAGTAGGAGACGTTCAGATCAGTTACTCCCCAAATTATTCCCTTACCTTTGACATCCTTCTACAAAGCCTTTTTACCCAGACGTATAGACTAGTTCAATAAAGTTGTTCAAACTGTTTGTTTCATATATTCAAATTTTTTTGCAAAGGAAAGATTTTGAGGAAGGTTTTGTCAAAGTAAGCAGCACATAGGTGAGATGCTATATAAGCAACACTGCAGATTATTCCCTAACATTTGACTTTGACATCATTGCAAGAGACCAAAACAAAAGAACCAAAAAATTAAGCAAGAAAGCAGAAATGGCTTAAGAGTCTTATATGAACTAAATGCTACCTCACACCATAAGTAATGTTTTAGTTGAATGTTCCATATGGAAATTCAATACATACCATCAACAATGAAAATCATGTCATTGGGCAACTAAGAAGATGGTCAAGCCAATAATCTAATATTCTAAATAGTTTCTTTTTCATGTCGATCTCTACTGTATTTATTTCCCATCCAAAAGAGGTTACATGCTAACTTCTAGTTCTTCTATCGGTAAATGTGAATAGATGTTAGAGTCATTTGCGGGAGATTAAGTTACAAACATTTGTTTTGGTTCTCTTAACTACAAGTTAAACTTCACCAGCACAACACTATTCAAACACGACAAACACCTGATGATCATAAGTACAACTAAACATAGAGCAATAAATAAAGAAAGAAAATGCATAGGGAGTCAGATAGAATTGAATTAACCAAATGTGTCCACAAAACAGGGAAAAAAAAAATCATATTTTGATATGTATGGAAAGAAATGATATGGTTAATCAATTCGCTCAGAATGTCATAAAGACCCATGAAGCAAAGATACTCAGACTGAGAACGTATGAAGGTACAAACCATATTTGTTGACCAGGTACTTAATTATATCATCTGATTCATACATAGCGACTCCTGTGTTTGGATCCACCTGCAATCAACTAACTAGAATTAGCCATTCCTTTCAGTAAGTCTAAGGAATTGTTAATATAACCATTATCCAGGACTCCAGGAGAGGATAGGTAGAACAGTACCAACTTCAAAAGAACCATAAAATTGGAATTTCAGGCCATAGTTTAGTAGATGATGTCTCTTTTACACTCATAACACTAAACTAAAACCAAAACAAATTAATGGGTCAACCTACAATGTCGGAACTAGGTACTGCTTGCATTACTCCAGCAAGATAGTGTACATAACCAGCAGACACAGGCTCTAAGTTTTGTCCTCTCTCCGGTTCTTTTTATTTGCTACACTGTGAAAGAACACCAAAGTTTTAGGAAATACATGTGTGAGGACCATTGCATTATCAGTAGATGGCAAAAAAAGAAGAATAAACTAGGAATTATATGGGTAGAGGACAAACAGGAGGGTACAAATACAAAGGAAAATTAGAAATAAATGTCAAAACAGGGTAAAATATGTAGGAAGAACAGAGGTAGCTGTCAAAGAAAAGGGTAAAAGAGGTAGGAATAATAAGGGAACGACAAGTCAAAAGAGGATGTATGAAATAAAGTTAATACATCCGATTATGGGTTACGTAACTAGAAAGAAATGCAGGGAGTAACAGATAATGGCTTCCCCACAAAACTCTCCCTTGAGGAGTTGATATCCAAACCAAATAAAGCTCCAAGGGAAGAAAGGCTAGAAGTATGGTCTCCCATAGTCTCATACCATAAATTAATCATGACCTCTAAGGGGGGAAATTTTATATTTGCTAATGTGAATAATTTACAATAACTTTTTTCAACAGCATGTACAATAGATATTTAAATTCATTTCCACTGGCTTCATGGTGGTATTACACTTTCGTCTTTTTCAGTTATTTCCCAATGGGATAAAAAATAGGGTAAAATTCATGAAAATGGGTCGAACTATGTCCGACCTTCTCAAACTAGGCTTATCTTTGAAAAATCTGAATTTAGGCCAAACTATGAGTTGAGTTGGATAAAAATGGGCTAACATGACCGATTTGGCCCATTTTTATCCAACCCAAACTATAGTTTGGCCCATTTTTATCCAACTCAACGTATAGTTTGGCCTAAATACAGATTTTTCAAAGATTGACCTATTTTGAGAAGGTCGGTCATAATTGAGCCTATTTTTGTAAATTTAAAAATAGAGCTCAATTTCCTTGCATTCTTCTACATGCAAGGTAGCAAGAGCCAAGAAGTATGCTAAAGATCTTAAAGGAGTTAAGGAAAGTCAAGGTCTACCCTGCTACGTACTTCAATGTACATTTAGCCCTTTACCTCTCAATGGTAGCAAATGACCCCTAGCTTAATTTGGTTGGGCAATTGATCTCCAACATTATTTATCAACAATTATCCACATGGAAAATTGATGTGACACTGAAAACGAAACTTCTGAAGCGTATGCTATGTTCCAATTCCAGTGATCTTCCACAGGCCAACTTAATTTCTAAAACTGCTGAGAGTATTAGATGTCTTCCAATGACATGACTGAGAATACTAAATGGGTTTAAATTAAAACAAATTCCGACTAGCAGAGCTTGCTATATTAATTATGAACTCAGCTAAAAAGGATCTGTATTTATAGTGTATGGTTTCATCTAAAATTATGACAGAATATATGGCCAAACCATGTAAGGGAACTGCTTCTTTCCACCCATCTGAACTGCGTACGGACGAAAATTCGGCCCATTTCTAGGGCAAGGATAGTACAAAACATCAATATCCAGCACTGCTACAATTTCCCTGACCTGTTTCAACATTAGAACATCAGCTGAGAGTGTAACGACCGGACAACATATTTGAAAGCACATATATATATATATATATATATATATATATATATATATACTCCCTAGGATAGGTATACAAATTAGGAACAGATTAAATTAGCACCTCTCTAGAGCCACAGATAAATTAAATATACTTGGCGAGATTCATAATACCTTTCGACAAAAAGGACAGCTGATACATTCAGGTGAGTTGGAGGCCAAGTACAGTGATGCAAAAGAATCAAAGCAGTTAGTTTAATTTCCAATAAGCTGCAAAAGACTATGCTAAAGAAGAAGAAGCCAATGCTGCCCCCTGCCCTCAATTGCCAACATAGAAAAACAGTGATAGAAAAGCAGCTCAATCTCAATACCTTTCAAATTCATATATCTCAATTGGCTTTTCAGGACGTGGACCTAACTTCGAGCTCTCCTTCAATTTAAAACCTAAACCAAAAAAACAGAGATAGCAGCAATAAGCTGAGGCAATTGAGAATCAGACTATTTAAAAAAAGGCAAATTGGATCATTTCATCCAGCAATACATTAGCCAAAGGAGTAGAGACCATCCATTTCATACTGGAAAAGAAAATTGATAATGAACAGCTATCAAGCTACAACTTCAGCAAATGAAGCCACAACATCACTTTCTAAACCAATCTTCATCATAAGCATTTTAAGCCCATATGTGGAAAGACAACTAATTAAAAAATACATAACATACGCAGTACAAATGTACAAACACTCAGTAGGAACATCATACATTGTTCGTATTCCTTCTACAAGTACGAAGAGGGAGATAAGAAAATTATAAATTAATTTATTTAAAGGAAGAGTTCTCTTTTTCTTTTGACGTGAAAAGGAAGAGTTCTCAGACCTCAGGAAAGATGAGAGTCGGGAAACAGACATGCACAAATGAGCAATGGGAATCTAATTCTTCAAGTAATTTGATCAAGTATACATCTTGAGCACAATAAAGATGATTGATGGAGAAACTTGTTAACCGATTGATTTATGGATACTATGATGCTAAAGACATTGAAAAAAAGTCAAAGAACATAAGTCCATGCTTGCAAGCATCTAGAGAGCTGCTCTAACCAGGGAAATTGGCATTCAAGAATTGTAAACCAAATCATTATCTTACATAAAACCTAGGATTTTAGTTGAGGAGCAGATAATCATATTAAAGATTAAGCTCGAAACTAAGGCAGGAATGAAATGATGCATAATAACATTTTGCTTATTACTAAAAAATATATAGAAATAAAAAATCCTCTCGTAGAGTAATAGAACAAGTTGAGTAGAATAGATAGAATATGCAATAATCACGCATTTACTATGGGTTTACTGGATTAGGAAATTTTGGGGGGAAAATCTGCAGTATAGAAAAAAAGAAACAGATGTAGTGTCATTATTCATAGCAGTTTTTGGTGTTTTATAGATAATGGCAGGTAAGTTTGTTATAAGTTTGTTACAATGAGCTGTAAGTTTTTACGCTTACGAGCTATGAATAGTCATCTTCAGATGTAAGCAGTTATTCATTTGGTAAAAGTGGTTGTTATTGCTGCCTGCTCAATATAAAATGGAAGCAAACGCCAAAAGCCAGCCAAAAAAGCTGGTGCAAAAGCCAGTTACCAAACACTTTTTTTGGCTGTTTGACCATAAATAAAAGCCAAAAGCTAAAAGCCAATGAAAAAGCCACTCAAAAGCCGTTTGCCAAACACCCCCGGTGTGTACTTCATACTCGAGTCTCTCATCCTTCCATCAAAGAGAAAATTCCTGAATGCTACATCAAAAACCCTTATAACCGACTCCCTTCGAATTTCGATGAGATGAGTTGTATAACTGGTACTCAGCAGTATGGGTGGGACTATAAAGCATATGCAGTGCATTTTACGGGTTTGAATCCTGTTTGTTCAGCTTTTCTCCACCTTTTCTTTTCCTTACAATTTCCTCTCTTCAGTTTATTTTGAACAAAAAAAATCTGATGTTTTACTGCCAGTCTTCGACATTTCCACCTTTTCTTTACATTATTTCAGTTTCACCGGTCACCGGCGGGTCGACAAAGTGCAGACAGCAACCCAACACTCCGAGTTAGTAGATCCGACCAATTCTACTGTTAATTTTTTCAAGGTAAAGTAACAAGTAATTTGATTTTTTGAGAATATGAAAGTCAATTTATTCGAAAGTTTCAATTATCGGGACACACTTAGTATTTTATGGCCGGGCCTTAAGGGTTTGACATTCAGAAAGCTTGAAGAGAGAACTTGTTGATTAAATTCAAAATTGTGATAGTTAATAACTGATAATCTAATTACTCAATTAGCTAATAATCATTTTGAATTTGGGATAGGTCAATTGTGATCAAATTATGATTACAGTCTTGTACATACATCCCTGTATCCAACCTCCTGTACACAGCAGCTATCCAACTTCTTTTGTGAGAATTAGGAAAGAAGCATCCACGTTGACCCTGAGAAAAAGGGTTCGGAGGAGGTTTCGAAGGAAGGGGAAATTTAATTGACTTGGAGCTTGTGGTTAGCATTGTGCGAAATATTATTCACTTGCTTTGCAATATACTTAGGGGGCGTTTGGTTAGGGGGTTACAGGAAAGGGAAAGGGAATTATCTGACTCCATTCTCGGGGTTTTGCAATTCCCTTTCTCCCCTCCATTACCCCAAATCCCTCTACTTTGATTCCCCACTACCCCCTCCACTTAGAAATGGGGGAATGGAAAACCCTTGACCATCACCTTAGACTACCCAACCCAGTTGTAAACAACCACCTCTACCAGCTCACCTCTGCCAATCCCAACCACCTCTGCCACCACCAAAAACGCTGGCACACTACCGCAGCCCACACTAACCCCCACCGAAACCGCCGGAGAACCACCCAAACTCACCGGAACCAACCCCAGATCCCATTCAAACCCATAGAACAACCTTCCTACTCCCTCCCGAAAACCCAACATCACCTCATAAAAACCACTCTACCCCGTTGGAAACCCACCCTCAACGCACGGAAAACCATTCCCAACCCCCAACAACCACCCTAACACCAAAATTAACCCACTACTCCACCAATTAACACAACCCAGATCTGTAGATGGTCGCAATTTCCTTGCCGGAGAGTGAAGGGGAGGCAGCGGAGAGAGAATCTCCGGTGATAACTGTAAAGGGCGCCGGAGAGAATGGAAGCCGCCGGAAAGAGGGGATGCTCAGACAAGCCATAAGAAGAAGAGAGGGGGAGGGGGGAAGTTTTTCAAACCCTTTCCCATGTTTTGACTACCAAACATGTGTTTTAATTGGGGGGTTTTGAACTCCTTTCCTCCCCTAACCCTTACTTGAATCCTTTCCCTTTCCCCTCCTCCAACCAAACGCCCCCTTGATAGTGTAATCTTACTTTGTATATTGAAGACCATGACCTTAATTTGTACTCATCTTTTAGACAAGTGCCTGAGATAGCTATCATTTAACCAAAATAGAGAATCACGTCGCTATGACCCACAAGTGAAAAACCATGGACCCACCACTCTGCAAGCTTCCTTTATCTTTTCCTTATACACTTATAGGCCATAGCAACACCGATGACAGGAAGTTCATTAAACATTCAACAACACCCCGCCTCCGCAGAGAAGAGATAGGTAGGGACACATGCAAGGCCACAAAAGAGGGAAAGGAATCTAAAAGGTATCACACACATGCAAGGACATGAAGAAAGGAGGGAAAATGAATAGGGAGGGACACATGCAAAGTATCATGGAAAGGAGGTTGAACAAATATATTACCAGCAAATTCCAAAGCATATTGGTCGGCCGGGATTTCCTCCTTTGTCACGATGGACACTGAATACCTGCCAAAATGTAATGCAAGAATAACATATCTATGAACCACCATAACATATAATCTCTGTATGTTTCAACAGCGTGAGACTGCCAGGCTCAATGGTTCTGATCTAACCAATATTCAATCATTCTTTTGACAAGGACTGAGTCATAATCAAATTTATTGCAGGAGCTTCTACACTAGATACACGTAAGCACAAAGGGAAAGGCTTCCCTTAATTATGTACAACATCAAACTGCCTTCCCTTCCAATAAGCGAAAAATAGATTCAAAGCCAAAAAAGTATAGCTACAGGAAATCCGTCCATTAGGTGGCACATGGTTTAGATGGGTACAGGGAAGGTACTTAAAATTTTGGATAATTTTTCATTAAGTCCCCACTTTAGTTTCATAAATAAAGTACATGAAAAAGTTCCAAACTTCCAATGCATTCTTAATACTTCAGAATCCATGTAATACCATTCTTTTGCAAATCCGACCCCATCTGAGGAGAAAATCCAATCTGATGCCGCTAGAAATAAGTCCAAATAGGACGCAAGCGGATTCAAACCCCATGTCGGCAGGACTACCTCATGGAGGATTTATGACCATGACGCCACAAACAACATAATGCCATGATGCCAGCACTTTCTAAGGCAACAAAGTGCATTGATCTTTGGGCATGACCTCGTCCTAGTTTAGATGCATTATGATGTTTTTGGTAATCTACACTAGAAAAATAACGACGGCGAGTCATCCCTGCTCTTTTTGGCACTTGAGTTGTGAGGATTGAACCATTGTGTTGGCTCGTGTGTTAAATCCATTCGATTCTCCAAAGTGTCGCGAGTCGGCTCACAAAATTCTGCTCGCTGCCTGTCTCAATCCCACTTGCCCCTACTAAGCTCTTGACAAGCGCACCCAAGCCTTGTTATGCGTGAGGCTTACATTGCTGCCACCGATAGTAAAGGGCGTTCGAGTGTCAAAACCTTTGGAACAAAACACAAGGACATGCTCCACTCAAAAGGCTGAAATGTACCCGTTGCATATCTCATCTCTTCGCAAAACTTCAAGCAAGTCTGTGTCATATCTCATGGCTAACTTTACAGAACATGCTCAAATTCAAGTTTTGTTCAAAATGAAAATTTGGGAATATCCTGACCGTGAAGCATCATGGAATCTTTGCTCAAACATAAGTTACCAGAATCACTAACAGTACAACCCTCTCTGATTTATGTGCAAACTCATTTGATGAAATATCAAATTCACCATAGATTGCCTTAGCATTTGATGATTCACCTTGTAGACAAATTATTTTGCTGATCATGGCACTGTTCACCAAATATCATATGTTGAGCAATGAGCACTGAACAGAAAACGGTAATTGCTACTTTGTTGTCAAGGGGAATATAAGGTTTCTTTATTCGTAATGTCAGAAGAAGCAATATGATGCAATATAGCGATTGCAGGGCACTAAGCACTTAAAGTTGTAATGGCATATATTTTAAAAAAAAAATTAGCACACTCTTCATACTCTCTATCTTATTTGGCTTTGCCCTTTTTAAGAATAATAAGCGGTAGAACACTGGAGAACGGGGAGAGTATTAATAGTTGAAAGTAGTATATTAGAGTCATAGAATAATAAGGAAAAGATGATAAACTCCACTGCTGCACCGAGGAGAGTTTGATCACACATAAGCCCACAGTTCCATCCTAAAACCAATTGGTGATATGTAAAGTAGCTCATTAGACATATATGTAATCATCCTCCCCCTCCTCCTTTGACGTGGGATCACAAGTGGGTTTTCTCCTTAACACAGCAAGGTATAAAAAATTTGCACTTCTAATAATAGAAACTTTGTACTTCCCATTGTTCCATAGTTTTCTACTTGTAGAAGTATTAAAAACCTATTTATCATGCCTTTCTGTATAACAACCAAACACCGGTAAATTCTAGCATATGCATGTATAATTAAAAAAAAAACATTTCAATATTACAAATTTGAAAGTGCCTAAACAATGGCAAGCACATTTCTTTACTATCTAGGTGTCATTCATAGATTTTGAGATTTATAATTAAGGGTTGTAACATCGAAAATTAACACAACATTTTAATTAGTTTTAGTAGTCTAATGAATAAAAAAGCAAATTATAATTTTAAATTGAGTGTCAACTCGACTGCAACCCCTTGCCTCAACGTAGATACGTACCGTCCCCATCATACCGCAAAAACAACCATAAAAACAGCCTCAAGAGCAAAGAATACAATAAAATAATGAAGTGAATGACCTCAGAATAACATCAAAAGGAGAATGGATAGAGAGAATACCCATCAGCAAAGACGCCGGTACCGAGGCGAAAGATGAGAGAAAGAGAAGCACCAAGAATATCAAAAGCCCTATCAGGTCTAATTCCGAATCGCTTTGGCTCCGGTGGCTTGAAATTCGGCGGAGGCGAGAAATTAGGGTTTGTTGTCGAAATGCTGCCACCTTCTGAGCTTGAGTTCACGGTGGTTTCAGTCGAAGCCCTAATTCGAAATGAGTTTATCGGCATTTTCCGGCAGGAAATTGGCCGGAGAATTGGGATTGGAGCGTAATTTAGAACTCCGGCCATAATTCTGCAAACAATCAGCAGAGCAGAGCAGGTTATGTGGTTGAGTGGTGACTAACTGTTTACTGGGGGTGGCTATTTTGTTTTGGTGGCTAACAAGAAAACACGTACACGTACAGGTAATTCTGTTTCAACTAGGCGTGAGGTACACTTTTGGGTCGAATTATTTTTTTGAATAATGCTAAAAGTTTAATTCTGTTTGCGTCGCTTTGAAACTTAACTAGTTTTTTTGTCCCAGGTGATACCCTGAGAAAATTTTTGTATTATCTTTTGTATACTGTTTTCCTTTTTTTTATATAAAGTATAGAGATAGGATAAGGTAGAATTGGAATGAACAAACAAATTACAAATTGAAAAGGGATTGTAATAGGCGTTTTTTTTACTTCCTCTGTTTTTTATTAAATGTGACACTTTCTATATAAGGAAGTTTGGAATTAATTGTGACACTTTCTTTTTTGGGCAAATCTTTCTCTCTATCTCTCTCCTATCACATGGGTCCCCTTCTTTCTTTCTCTCTATCTCTTTCCTCTCCAAAATTTGTCTAGGAGTCCGTGAAATTAAAAGTGTCACAACTAATAAAAAGGAGGAAGTAATATAAATTGTAAAAAGAAAATAAAGTAGAATATTTAATGTGAAATTAGATTGAATAACTAAAGCATACGCGCATTAGAGAAAAAGTTTGAGGAGCTTATTTTGCTCATAACAAAAATTAAGGTGATGGGATACATAATTTAAAAGCAAAAGTAGATCACAAAAAGAGGTGGAGCCTAGTGGAAAAGTCTTATAATTCTACTTGATAGGTCACAAGTTCAAATCTTGTTGCCTCGCTTTAAGAATAACATTCAACAACTTTTTTTAAAAAAAACACAAAGCGCTTCTCTCTCTCTCGAAGCTCCGTTCTAGTGTTCCACGGCGTCGTTCCATTGTTGTCGCGGACCACAGTCATCGGAAGCCTATTGCCGGAGGTAATTGAAAGCGACTAGAAGGAGGCTCTCCGGTGCAGTATGATATAAGTGATCCTAATTTTCTATTTAAAAAAAATTGTTTGAATTTTGTTTTATAGTTTTTGAGAACTTAGAATTTTGGGTTTAGATGGTGAATTACGAATATTTATGTTGTTTAGAGTATTAATCTTGCTTAGTATTAGTTGATTTTTTGAAATAAATTGCATAATTTTTGGTATCCTTGTAATGCTTTGTATTCCTCTCATCTTTTGTTATGTTTGTCAAGCAGTTATTTGGATCTTTTAGCTACTATAGGGCTGTGTTTTAGTGTTTCTATCCCAACTTCAGTTCTTGAAGGACATTTTTGCATAATTGTGTATACAAACTATTGAAAACTAGGTGTATCATATCTCTTTGTTTGTATACAATATTAGGTTGGATAAAAGTTTGTAATAAACTATTCAATACTATTTTGTGGATGTTGATTTTCATAATTTCTATTTATGTCTTGTTTTTAGAAGATGGAGGCGACACATTATTATATTTTGTGCTATTGGGGTGGGGAACTAATGGAAGTTAATAGCGATATTACATATAGAGGCGGTAACAAGAACTATATCCTAGTTAGTACACGGTGTTCTTTTTGAGCTTGTTGAGTCTGACTCAAGGATTATCGATACAAAGGTGCAAATGAGACATCCAATGCTTGCTACAGTTGGGTTAGTTCCATTAGTCGATGATGCTTCTTTGAATTCAATGCATGTGGTTCATGGTGATTGCAATGATCTTCATGCCTTTGACTTAAGAGAGACATCTTTTGATGATGAGAATTGAGATGATCTTGGTGCTTCTAATACAGATGATGAGGCCATTAGAATGATTTCTCTCTATCACAGAGCTTTAATCATGTTAAGGAGTTGCATCCAGTTTTAGTTGATGCAGTTGTACATCCAACAAGAACTTGAACAACATGATGTCCTTGACGATTTAAGTTTTTATCCTATTATTGGTTCTTTTACAAGAATGCCTATGGATGACTATTATTTGCATGAGCACATGTTTGAGTTAAACTCTCCCACCATCTCACTCGGCAATGAAACCATTGTAGGGACCACTTCACAAACTAATGAGGTGACTAATGTGGCTCATGGTGATTGTAACGATCTTGATGCCTTTGACTTAGAGAGACATTGTTTGATGATGACAATGGAGATGATCTTGTTGCTTTTTATACAGATGATGAGGCCATTAGAATGATTGTTCTCGATCACAGGGGTTTAATCATGTTGTGAAGTTGCAACCAATTTTAGTTGATGCTTGAGGGGCATGGGCGGACAACATTTCCTTTACTCCAAATGGTGATTTTGTTGTGGAGCAAGTTTTTGATACTTTGAATCAATTAAAAGATGCATTGAGATGTTACTCAATTGTTTCAAAATCACATGTTTCGAGTCTTAGAAGCACAGCTTTCAAATTATGTTGTAGAGTGCATAAGAAAGCAAGAGTGCAAGTGTTCATGGCGGTTGCACGCAACAAGGGATCTAGTGCTTCCTATATTTAGAATTGTGAGGTACAACGGTCCTCAAGCCTCTACTTGTGTTGGTGACATCCACTTTGCTGATCACCCATTATTCTCTTCAGATAATATTGCCAACAACATATAAGAACTCATACGAGTTGATCCATCTCTAAACGAAGATTTTTATCATATGCCGATTGTAGTCTGTACCATGATTATAATACGTTCAAAACTATTTTTTTTGCCGATTGTTCATTTGAACGTCTTCAAATAAGAAGAAAAAAATTAGGTCTTAATCTTTTGGAATCGATAAATGAAAATCAAGTTCAGTTCAGTTAAATCCACTCCTGGCTAAGTCAGGAATTTCAGTTCATTTTAGTCCAATTCAATACAGTTCAATTCAAACAATACAGTTCAATCCAGTCCAAAAGTATAAAGCCTTAGATGTAAAGATGAGAAATGAGCATAAAATAACCTTTGATGTACCATGCTCATGGTGCACCCAGATTTTAAGTCCATCCTTTAATTTGCGCGGCTAAATAATTGAGATTTTTCTCAAGATTTCGCAAATCTATATCGAAATTTGTTTTTAAAAAATATATATCGAAATTTGCTTTTCGCAAACCTTAACCCTAATGTTTTTAAATTTCATACTATTGTCTAATTACTAAAAGGTGTATTAATTTTACTGAAAGTTACAAATAAATATAATAAAAGGTACGTATATTTATACTCTTTTTCAAAAGTGTAATATTTGTTGGAGAAATTATCTTCTGAAATGTAATTCAGATTTATGTTCTTTGTCTTTTTTATCTTAAATTTCGATCTCAGCCCTAATTTATTATTTTTAAAACAAGTTCACATTACTGCCTAATTGACCAAAAGGTATATTTAATTAAATGAAAGTCACAAATACATATGATGAAAGGTACGAAGTATGTATGTTTTTTTCTTCAAAAATGTAACTGCAAATGTACCTATGAAATAAATTAGTGTCCTTGAATTCTTTTAACGACGCATACATTTTTTACATTTTATTCATTTTGACTGTCAATTTGATCGCAGATCACAAGATGGCATGTGATCTAGGGTATGCGAAATACTTATTCCGAGCTCCACTAAAGAAAGGAGAGCACACCAAAGTCTCTCCACTTTCAACATAGAGCGTGCAATTAGGGTGATAATGGAAGTAATTCAGCAACCAATCAATACCCTCACCTACAATATAGAAAATAACAATGCCTAAAATCCTACAATAAAAGCAACCAAGTAGTTATTTCAATTTTTCCGAGAAGAAATAGCAAACATACAACTGATATATATATATATATATATATATATATACTAGATTTCTATGCACGCGATGCGTGCGACAACAACTTTACTATGGAATTTCATAATCTACAATAGATAATTTTATGGATAATCGCATCTACCACCTAAATTTTTCATGCTTTTAGAAACTCCCATTTTAAAGATTTTTTTTAAAAATTCCACCTACCATTTACGATTTTATTAAAAACTCCCACCACTTAATGGTTTTTGTCAAATTTCATTAACAAAACCATTAAGTGGGTCCCACATATACATTTTGTTAACAAAATAGAACTTGAAATAGTTGCAATTCTTTCCAAATAGTTATAATTTGTTCCAAATTTGCTCTAAATTTGTTGAGGATTTGCCCTTAAATTGATAAAATTGACTTTAATTTTAGTGTAAACTAATAATAAAATGCATATGTGGGTTCCACTTCACGTTTTTGTTAACGAAATTTAACAAAAATCGTTAAGTGGTGGGAGTTTCTAATAAAATTGGGAATGATAGGTGAAAATTTATAAGAAAAATTCATTAAGGTGGGAGTTTCTAAAAACGTAAAAAAATTAGGTGGTTTTGAACAAAAAATCCTAATTTTATTTGCATACGATGTGTGTTTTGCCTACTGTAACATGATAAAATGTGAAGGTACACAACATATTTTGTTTTCAAGCTAAATTCATTTTGGCTCATTTTTCTTTGAAAACCTCTCTTACTCCCCACTATCAACTTACAACTTTTGTTATATTGTACCCATTAAGGTTTTTTTTGCTCATTGTCCAGATGAGAAAAAATTCAAAAGTACTTGAAAATACTTTATCATATTTCTCACTCATGTTAAAATACTTTATCATGATCAATTTAATCAAATGTGCCTTCACTCATGAACAATCAATTACTCATGTATTTCAAAATAAAAAAATTCAAAAGTATATAAAAGTATAGCAAAGTGGGTGTCTATTTATAAATCTCAAGAAAATATAATCGTTGATATTTTTTTTAATTGTTTTTACTTTGTAGGTTTTTAGATATTTTAGTTAGAAGTTTTGAACATCTTTTATTAAAAATCTGATGGCTAAATTTGGAAATAAAACTTAATTACTTAATAAACTCATTGATTTATTTTATTTTTTTTCCTTTTTTTCTTTTTGGTGTCCACCCCCACCTCTTCATTTATATAATATATATATATATATATAGTTTACTTACGTCAGTCGCATTTCTTATATACTACCTCCGTTTCTTTTTAAATGGAACATAGAGAAAAACACACAAACCAAGGAAACTAGAGAGAGAAAGAAGGGACCACATATTGATAAGGGTGGATGAACTTGGTGAGGGTATAATTGTAAATAAAAAGAAAAAAAAGTTTATAGTTTAGGAAACGTTCCACTTATTTTGACTATTCCATAAAAGGAATACGTTCCATTTAAAAAGAAACGGAGGAAGTATAAAATAAAGAACATTGCCTTGGTAAATAACCAAGCAACACCGTTGGTAATTAATAATAAACAAAAATTGATAGCAAATTAGCCAATGACTAAGCTATGGTAAGAGTTTCATTAAAAAAAAACTCAAAATTAAACATATATATTTAAGAAGTTAATGAATCCAAATTATTATACGGATGACAAGCGGGCAAGATTTGTAGATTCTGTGCTACATCTGTTCCAATTGAAACGAGTATGAGTATGGCTTTGGTGGGTGGTAAGCAGGCATGAATGCCAAATTGGTTAGTGGGTAGGTGGTGACAAAATCTGTAAGAAATTAATTGATCCAAGTTAATATGGGGATGACAAGCGGGTAAGATTTGTGGATTCTGCATTGCATCCATTCCCATTGAAGTGAGCACGAGTATGACTTTGGCTGAATGGTAAACATGCATGAATATCACATTCATCATGGTTAGTGAGTAGGTGGTGGATTTCATAACTTAGAACTCCATATCCACCCATCCAAATCACATCTGATCTCCCACATCCGTTCCCAACCCAAAACTGCAAACATATATTTTTTCCATTAACCCAAATACAAAGGAAAGCAACAAAGACCAGTAGATAATATAACCACTCACCATTTAAACAAACTCAAAACGTCATACTCGTTTCATTTCTATCAAAAACAAATATGAGGCAAGTGTGGGATGGATTTGAGACGGATGTTAGGCATGTATATGTAAATAACATACATCTATTTAGGTGTGCAGTGAAAGTGGATTTAAGTTTATCTACCCTATGTTCGAATTATACGTAACATAAATATTGGATATGCAATGGAATATAAAAAATTCTAGGTTGGTATGGGTATAAGGAAAAGAGTATCAACATCCGACTTGCCCGATTGTAATCCTCAAAATATTTGGTCAAACCATCTAATAAAAGAACAGCTAGTCTTAATAATCGATTTTGCTTCTTTCGCCATTCCATTAAATCCTTTTTTTAAAAATCCACCCCTGCACTTTATGTAACTTTCTACTTTTCTTTCTCTCTATCCATGAATGCTTAAAACTGAGGAGTTTCATTTGTTTGCAATGAAAGAGCCCCTAAGTTAAATGAAAGATCAAACATGCTTTTCAAGCTTTTAACCGACCAAGCTTAAAAGAAGAGACTTTTATCTCTACCTCTCTGCAAGCATGCTCTTTGATGCAATGGACTTCGATTCTTACAGAAAAAGCGAGCATGCCCTTCCAATATAGTCAAGTTTAACAAAACATTAGTCAACCAAAGCAGGCCGTGAAAAAATAAAATGCAACCGCCCACTAACTGAATTCACCTTAGTGGTTCTGGAAAAACATACAAAACAAAAAAAAAATGTTAATCATAGCAAATTAAGTGGGGCACTTAGTGAAAGTCCAAAAATAATATTACAACTTGCTCGGCAATGATAGATTGCAACAAGAGTGGTACCAAATTCTGCACATTGCAACCAAGATCATCTAAGGTATCACCACAAGTGCACAACCATCTAAGGTGTCACGATTCAAGAACTCGCGATATTTACCTTTAAGAGTATAAGACGTATACCTATACGGCTATATCATTACTATTATTCAGAGTAGCATAGCAAGAGCTTACCTCCTCAATCGTAAGATACCACCACAAAGGAGACGACTGGGGAGATTGGAGGTTCGATCTTTTATCAATCCAAAACTCCATTAGGGAATCGTTGTTATGGTTTCGACTTCATAATAAAATTCTCAATTCTCAATCTAAAATGGTTGGAACTTTCTGGTGAGTTAGGACCGCCTGATCTGTGTTTACTTTATAATACGTGTGCTTACTCTAACTCTAAGAGAATAAAATTCCTATTTAAAAAAATACTACCACACCTACCCAAAATACCACCACTGTTACTTTTCTGGCTGGGATTGGATTGTTTAGCTAAAACATTTCTCCTAACTTGCTACGCGGACAAAAGAAACAAAACAGAGTTTTGTTATGTTGCTGTCTTTTTCATGTTGATGACAATAGAGCATATTGATAAAGTTGCACAACTTACATTAGTGCTTTATGATGGGAAAATCCTAAGAATCTCAACAAAAGTGGAATAATAAACAATATTTTAGTCCAACTCAAATCCAACCAAAATCAACAAGTGGGGTAAGCAATAATCAGACTTGTATAAAAGCACTTACCCTTTAACACCATAGCATAATTGTTTTGACAGTTCACTAAGATCAGTTTTTCCTTCCCATATCAATTTAATCTCACCCACAGCATACCTAGTCAGCCATGGGAAATTGCTTAAGATCACAAGAAAAAGTAGTACATGTGGCAAAACCTGATGGTAAAATCCTCGAATACAAAGCATCAGTAAGAGTGAACGACGTGTTGTCAGAATTTCAGGGATATGGACTGTCAGGTGAACTTCCAGTCCTGCAATACTTAAAGCCAGATATTGAACTGGTAGCTGGCAGTTTATACTATCTTATACCTCTTTCTCTGACTCAATCACCAAAGATTGGGAAAAAGAAGGTAAGGTTTGCTGAACCAGAGAAAGTGGAGGAAAAGAAGAGTGAAGGTCTAACCATAAAGTTGGTTATCAGCAAGCAAGAGCTGAAGGAGATGCTAGAAAATGGAGCTATCTCACTGGGTGAACTAGTTTCTAAGCAAGAGGATGATAAAAGTCATATGGAGATGCTCGATGAACAGAGTTATGGAAGCAAGGCATGGATGCCTTCTTTGAAACCCATATCTGAAGTAGACTAGTACAAACTGTGGGATACTAAAGTAACTTTTTTACTTAGAAGAACAGAAAGGAAGAGGACCATGCTGCACCAGTACCTCTCGCAAATTATCCCAGTTCAGCTGACTTACTTCAGACCCTTCGAGAACGGGTGGAGGGCAAGAGATCTGCTCCTAAAGAGTATTTAGTAGGGTTTGATCTCATAACCTCAAAGTTATGAGAAACATCCCGTACCTAGGTCAAGTACTACTTGGTTAGTTGGTTGAATACTATAGTAAACGGATTTTGACTGTTCTTGCTTACACAAGTATAGTTTAATAGAAGATACCTGACAACCTGTATCTTTAATCTGTAAAACAAGGCTAGCTGCAAAAACAGTATTAGCTAATGGCAATTCACAAAGTCAAAACACCATACGATCAAACATGTGATCAATACAAAACATTCTGTTAGCCAGACTTCTTATTTTTAAGTGTTACTTTTATGCCTATATTCAGTTGAATTTCCACTCATCAATTAACTAAAGGCCCACAATATCCAATAGAGACACCTATGTTGCACGAATACAGATACAGGAAACAAAAGTAAATATTAGGAAATGCAATTTCCGCACAATCAGGAAACATGGAATCACAGAAACTAAAACGATAAATGAATAGTATGGTTAAATATTGATTTATCTGTTATTAAGTGAAAAAGTTAGATAAGTGGTATTAGAGTTATTTTGGTTTATTATAGGATACTCTTGCTCTCCTCCCATTGCATCCCACCAAATGAATTCAAAAAAAGGCTTTTCCTTGAGTTTCAGAGTTTCGAAAACAGGAAACTGAACTTCATGAGAGTTTCCAAGTTTCAAAAACAGGAAACTCACTTCATGAGAGTTTCCTGAGTTTCAGAAACAAGACAATGACCTTCACAAGAGTTGCAGAGTTTTGAAAACAGGCAGTCATGTAGTGAAAAGGAGGATATACAAGTTGGCCATAGATCTATATTAATCATATCCAGTTCAGGCACAGAAAATAAAAAGGAATGTCATCACACACTAAAGTGATGTATCTCAATCATCTCTTTCAATAGTTAGACCAGCTATCTCTTTCACTGACATGGCTGTCAACATCTCTAAGACAAATAGCCTGCTAATCACCTCTTCTTATCTTCAATTTCTTTCCCTTTCTTCACCTTTCTTATCTTTCATCTTTTTATTTCTTTGGTTTTAGGAATTGTTTGAAAAGTAAATCATAGCCTAGTGACTTGTTTGGTAGTCAATAACAAATGATGTTAACGGTACAAAATTCAAGTATATTGTGAAGCAAGTCTTGCCCAACCTCCATTCCATGGTAATGTTTATCCATTATCAAATACCTCGCTATTTTTATGAATTATCATTATTATCCATTACCATTTTAGAGGTCGAGTGGTGATAGAAATATGTGAAGAATACACGTGTTTAGGCATGGAGTTTCTTTATTGAAGGAATAGGCGTGAAACTTTTTCTTTACTAGTTAATTTCACAACCATGACCACAATTTATTTAACACGGGCTACCGACTAAGCCATAAGGGTGAACAGTGACCACCTGAAATCAATCAAACGTTGCTTAGGGCTTTAAGAGGTTTTTACATACCAAGCACTGCTTGATCTATTGGTAAAGGTGCATGAGGTTGTGGGATCAAGCCCCACTAGAAGCATTTTGGGAGTAGAGATTTCCCTTACCCTCTCCCTATTCTTAAGGGGGTTTGCTTGTGTAGCTGAGCTAGGCTGCAGTTGGGTTAAGTTTGGTTGATTGGCCTAGTAAGGCACTTCATGTTACCAACCTTGTAAAAAATTATCACATGTGCACTATGATGTACACTATCTTACCTTAACGGGCCCACAGTTTCTAAAGCCTGGGGTCCAACAAATATGATACAAAAACAATTTACAACTTGCAAGCACTTTTATGCAGAAAATCCAGAAAGCATCACCTTTTAGGTTCTTTTCTGAGGCCTTAATTTAAAAAAATTTGTACAATACCATACATAACATACATCAAACGTGTGCCTCCCAGTAATTGTATACTTACATGCTTGCAAAGAGGTTCTCTCCATCATATCCTTGACCCAGAAAAATATCGACTAGCAGCATGATACTTCATAAGAAAAGAAGCAAGCAAAGTTAAGCGAAAGGTTTGAATTAGTCCATTGTTAATAAAGACAACAACCAATAAAAGCAAAATTTCCTATCAATGGTGGGTTAATAGGCTGAACTTACCAGAAGCACCACTAACAGCACCATGATATTGGTAGTTGACCAAGCAAATCTAGCAGACACAATGTATATTTCCCACCATAGTCCTCATAATAGCAAACGGCATTGGTTAAAATAGTTGCTTCTTTCATAATGCTTGCAATCATTTTACTTTGGGCCCTCGTAGTAATACATGGGTTTGAAAGGATCAAACGCTAATCCTCCTCTTCTTCTTTTTCAATTAGACAGATCATTCACCTTTTGATTCCATATTATCTCGTGGTTTATATTAATACTAGATAATTTAAACCCCCCCCCCCCATAGTAGATACATTTCAATCCAACTATATACACTTTAGCATCATAAAACCTAAAAGTGACGTATAATTTGATCATATATTGAGTACTGACTAGCCAATGGTTAAAAAATGAATAATTTAAGTGAGATGACATGGAAATTCTCAAAAGCAAAGAAATTAAAGAAAGGTGGAAGTGGCGTGGAACATCTATCAACTCCCACTGCCAACCATAAGAGTTTTGTTTATGTACCAGAAATAAAAAGAGTAATGACGATGGTGACATCTATCAAATAAAACACGAGCCCAAATTAAACTCCAACTATAAACAAAACTTATATTCGTCAGATAGCCTTAAGCCTGACAAAATGCTCAGGGTAGAGAACTAATGTTAAGATTTAAGAGACACTATGTCTGTCCCAAAGACCCAATTTTAAATCAGTGTGCTTGGGTCTTAGATATCTGTATTTGCAGCACTATATGAAGTTATGAACTGCATAGATTTCACACAAATACGGGTTTCAACCTTAAATGCAAAACAGCTTCATACTTCCCAAATCCACTACTACTACTAAACAAAGGTGAAAAGGGTGCACTACGCTTCTGGATCATAGCTGAGATTCCAATTGCCCTCATCCGATCTCCAGATATAATCAAGTAAACAAATTAGGGATGTTTCAAAGAAGTTTATCATATCTTCTAGAACGGCAAAAGTTATACTTAGATTTCCAATTACCCCCTCTTAGATTCAGCAAAGAACAGAAGGAGAATGACTTAGCTATTCAAAAGAGTGTTTGGTAATCATGTGGGTGGGAAACAGCCAACAATTATTGGAGAGATAGGGAAGGAGTAGCTTCACCACTGCCTCAACTCGCGATTCAGTACTTATGTGGTTCCTAGGAAGGAAGCAGCCAAACAGGTCCTAAACAGTAAACAGGAGCCAAAGGGGATGAATTTGAGTCGCGTTCTGTATTCCATACTCATGGGGTGGAGTCTATAAAAGAGCTTTGCTAGTCTTGCCTGCTAAATTGCTAATACTCAAATATGGCTGAATGAAGTTTCTATGCAGTTAAAACGTGATCAAAATTTCAAAAATAAGTAGCTAGATCATGTTGGGAGCAGCAAATCACAGATAACCAGATTCCTATTCTAGCCAAAAAGAATTCTCCTGGAGTAAAAATACAGTGAGCATTATTGTTCCAAATTCCAACATATTTTCCAACTTTTTCCTGATATAGGCGAGCTGAAGAGCGTGATGGTGCACCCGAGCATGTTAAAAAACAGACTTTTCTGGGATGACAAGAGAAATTGATAATAGGGAAGTCAAAATTGGGAGCAAAGAAATCACCCGTACTTTTCCTTTAGAAGAACCATCAACCCACCCCCCTCCCAACTTAAGAAGGGTGTACATTTATGACAAATCTTATTCATCTCTACTATATAATAGTGTGTTCATAGATTTAATTGTTCACTTAGCATTTCAAGGGCGCTTATAGCACATTAAAGCTAATATTCATGAGAGAAAAATCATAATAACGAAAAATTGCAGCTGAACACACGTTAATTTGTATATATTGTTTCAACTAGACAATTTACCTCTTATACAAGTCCAATACATTCTATCACTTCTATACAAACACCGCCACTCCAAAACGTCAATATTTCACAAGAGCCGCAAACGAGTGAAGTGAATGTCATTTTAACAAATCCATTCAGACTCCAAAAATTGCTTAAAACTATTGCAAAACCCAAAATTTCAGTTCGAAGGGCTTTCAAGTATTTAAACAAGTATGACACCCTTACGATGGTAGTAAACTGATCATTGACAGACAACTATATGTACTATATTACAAGAAAACTGTATATGTACGCATTCACAGGATCTCAATTCTGAACACAGTCTTACTATATTTTGTTCATCCTCAAATCTGACGCTGCTCCATTGGGGTGCAGTTAAGAATTAGTCTCCATCCTTTCGACTTCCAATGCAACTTCATTACGACGGGTAAATGGAAGTGTAAATGGTGGATTATACTGCAAAAAGACAATCCCGTTAAATTCAAAGCAACAATTCAAAGAACACTGCTTATGGATCTCATTTCCCAACCTTCTTTCTCTCCTTACTTTTACTTGACCAGAAATAGCGGATATAAGGACGTAGTTTTTTTTTAATCCTCAACATTCCTACAAAAAAAATCAGAAATCCTTTGGTATTACCTGTGCGACTTCTACTTCTGCTCCCACTTTTACTTTAAACTCAAAGTCATTCTTCAAAGCATCTCGCAACTTTGACTCTCGATGCTTGACTTCTTCATCAGTAACAATACCTAGTTTCCAATTTTAAGATAACAACTACATATCAATGAAAGGTCATGACCAAGAGTAGAAGGATATCAGGCCTTAACTTTAAACCACAATATGCATAAAGGCAGACATTGCACAGAGAACCAAACCACAACAACATTGACCTTAGACATCAGAGTTTGTAACCAGCAACCAAACTGACAGCATTCTATCATGAACATACTTTCATCATTCATGCCAACGTTCAGCGATCATTTTAAGGCAAGCGCACACACGACTAGAAATCCTATTATATCACGCCACGATAAAAGTTGCAACTTGTAACCTTTTTCTGTCTGTCAATATCCCCACCATGGGGTATGCTCCATAAAATCTTCTTCTCCTATTGATTAAGGTAATCCCAGTTCTCGTTATCCTTTTCAATGTCAAGCCATTCTTCTTACAGACTCTACAATCTACGCTACCTATTAAGGTTTGGCTTTGCTGTTATGTGCCAAGAGGTCATTTTCTGAAGTTTCATTGAGAAGACACCCAACTATATCTATACTCTTTAAAATTTACCCACAATCCTTTTGATGATGAAGCTATGCGGATCGCACTGTTGGGGAGTGGGGGTGGTGGGGGGGGGGGGGGGGCGGGGGGGGGGGGGAGAGAGAGGCTAGAAAAACAATTGTCAGGAAGAGAAATTGAGAGGAACAATCTTTCTCATCTGTCAGACTCTCACTAAACACGAGCTAAAGTAAGGACAGAGGACAATTGGACAGGCACTTGGTGTTAGTGAGAACAGCTTTAGTATTGGACCAGTGGAGTAGGTTATGTTCCTTATCATGTTTAAAAAACAAAGCATTTTGGACTCACTCCAGCTGTGCTAGTAGGCTGTGACAGCCACAAACCATATGCATTTCCGTGATAATCGCTGTAAATCATTGCTGTGATCATGACTGAGCTTTAAATCCCTAGTTCTGATATGTCTATAACAATTCTATGCAGAAAAGAGTGGCTTAATTTGGTTGGAAAGGAACAAACACTCCAGATTCGATTCCATAAAGACATCGCTGGACTTTAATATAATACCTATACTGTACGAGTGCAGATGGATATGACATTAAAATCAAGATAGATTACTTCAATTATGAGTATTTACCCAAAACTGCTAAATGTATGACAAATTTGCCCACCAAGAAAGGTAGTATGAGATGAGGAGCTTAATGAAGATTTCATAGGGAATCCCCAATACAAAAGCACATAAATACCAAAAGACTAAGAAAAATTGAAAAAAAGAAACTCTGAACCTTGGAAGCAAGCAAAGGGAAGCAGCACCAGCATCTGAATATGTAAATAGGGAGGGACTCACCAAGATTGGTGGGCAGCAAAATATCTTAGTCAATGAACAATCCGGGAAAGAAACAAGAGCAAGGTGGAGTGCTGAAAGATGAAAGAGAGGGCAAAAATAGAAGATAAAATGGACTGCAGGATACAGAGCAGAAGGAAACCCTTTGTAAATAGGGAGGGACTCACCAAGAATGGTGGGCAGCAAAATATCTTAGTCAATGAACAATCCGGGAAAGAAACAAGAGCAAGGTAGAGTGCTGAAAGATGAAAGAGAGGGCAAAAATAGAACATAAATTGGACTGCAGGATACAGAGCAGAGGGAAACCCTTTGAAAGGGGAAGTCAGAATTCTCAGAAAGAACAGTACTTTGTCAGTATGGAAACCTGAGTGTAGAAGGTGCAATTGAAAAAACACATTGTTAACGAGCAGAGGGAGACAAAGCATTCACTTACGAGATCAAGCCAATTCCGGTCCAAACCATATGCAGTTATAGTGAGTGAAGTCAAAAATTGAGAGTAATCAACTCGGGAAAAAAAATGCCGACATGGCCACGATAACGGTCAGATAGTTGCGGACGCTGCTTGTAACAAAATGGAAAGGATCACGGCCAACCTGACACATCTAGGGGTTTTGACCTCATTTGCATCTTTTAGATCACCCATATTTAGTGTATGAAATTGCTATTGAAGCTATTTCAATGTACAAGGGGTACACCATACATGGTGCACATAGGTTTACTTTGGAACTAATCTGTGGTGTAAATTCGAATTAAATTTTCCATGTTAATTTTGAATGCCTGTACCTTAACGATTTGCAACTTTTTAGTTATGAAATGAAGAATGTGCATTTCTATAGATGATTCTTGAGAGCAGGTGAAAGTTTTCCAAGTAATTGCCAAGCAAAGTTGCAAATGTAGGCACAGTTTAGCATCATCATGATGATTGCCTTTGCTACTAAAACAATCAATATTGAATGAACGGATGAAGATCAATAAGAAAGACTGAATGAGGGAAGTTTATTGAATATAAGAAAGGGAGCAAGACAAGACACAGAGAGGATTGAGCTTGTTATTGAAGAGGGTTAGAATATCGCAAAGAGTTAGCTTTAAGGAAACAGCTGGCATTGAATTGTGCCAAGTTGTGCTGGATCAGAAGGTCTCCTCTGGTCCTACCATGGGTAGATACCACTTGGTAAGTAACATTAAAAACAGTATCTCTCATGATCTGATGTCCCGTTCACATTTAATCACGTAAAATGTTCAATATCTAGGCTCCTTTTCATTGTTCGTTAACTAAGATGTTTCAATAACCCGGTGCTCCATCTTTTGTGTTACCATGGAGTGTACCAAATTTGTCTATCTCATAAACAAGCATCAGATTAGACATATTTTTTAGGCGGGACAAGATTCTAAGGGTACACCATACGATCTTAGAAGTTCTTTTGTATGCAATAATATAATAATGTTGCCTAAAACAAGGAAAGAGTTACGAGGAAAGAGTAGTGGATGAAGATGTAGCTAGCACTGTCACAGTGCATTTGGAAGTAAACAATTATGATACTGGAAAAATTAGTTTTCCACTTCTGCAAAGCACAGTAAAAACCTTATTTCAGGGAAAAACATCGTAATGCATCATTTGAATTCAGAATTGACGGAATAGCTATTAATCTGTGACTGATAACACTCATTTCAGAAAAGGCCCTCAGGAATCTCTTTTAAGCAGTCCAACGGACGACAGCACGGTGTCCGATGTAGGAAAAAGATTACTCGTCACAAATCAGATAACTTGTAGAAGCAGATATGAGTACTGTAGAGACATGATCCAGCTGGATAAGAAGAGGAAGATCTAATATATTCAAATTCTTTGTACAGGGTAGCCGTCTAAGAAGGTGCTCAATTTCCAGTGATCTCATCAGTGCTTTCCTGATCTACGTCATATTCCCGGCTGTATGAAGGTTATTCATCTAGAATAGAGCACTTAAAACCAACCCAAACTATCAGATAAGCACGTTCCCATTAAGTATAGGCTAGTAACACTAATTCTTTGTAAATAGCTCCATGGTCAGACATCCTCTTATAGCTATAACATTTTCTCCCACAAGTTCAGTGAAGTTGCCATGCCGGCTAATGGCTAAAAGCCTAAAACTATCCTCCAAAGATCAATACAGATTTACTTCAGTAGGTCCAAATCAGTTTTGAAAACTCATAATCCTTTCTCTTAATATAAGGACGTACCTGAAAAGGCAGCAACTGCAACTAGTTTCTTCGGCATCTCAGTGATCCTCACAGTTGAATCCTTTGGTACTGGCAAATTGGAGCCATATTTTGAAGGCAACACAAAAGACATCTTCCATTTGCCTTCGCTCGCCGCCTAAAAAGTTTGTAAGAGTTCTATATAGTCAATTGCATAATGAACACTATAAAAGACCTCGATTCAATGTTTTTGGCAAATCAAATGTTTTGACATTAAAAAGATCATTGTGTTTTCTTAAGTTACCAATAGAAGAAAACAACCAAAAGTGCATACAATGCAAACTGCAAAAGATACACTAAAATGACATCGTAAATTCTTACCCTCCTCGAAATTACAGGGGTTGTCATTTCCATTCTCTCTCCATCAGATGTCCTACGGGTGATAACAGGTGTTGTCATCTCCATCTTCTCATTTGGTATATTCTGATATAGTCCAAATCAAGCTACAATCTCAGCCCAATATATAACAGAATATATAAGAGTTTACCACTCGAAAGAGCTATTAAGTACCTTACCAAACAAGTAGTCCGCTAACACATTGAAAGACTGAGAAGCTCCAAAGAAATCAAAGCCGTCTTTCCCAGGCATGGTTGTCTCTGCTACGAAATAAGGCTAATACACATTTCAAAACCTTTTGTTAGACGCACTAGCTCATAAGGAGTAAAGAGAGGGGAAAATGAAGAGACGAAGGAGAGCAATTCTACCATATTTACAGAAACCAACAGGAAAACTGATGTTACCACATATACAGCAAACAACTTGCTTAATCAATGCTACCCATGGTTTGAAAATTTTCGGTTTCGGAAACCGAAACAGTCGCATATTCGGGGTAACGAAACAAATACATTGGTTGCTGACCATGTCGCGATTGTCGCGCGAGGAATTTAGTTTAAGAGTTCTTTTTTTGGTCTTTTGCTTCAATTACTCTTAGATCTTAGTGGAGTTATATAGGGTTTAGTAGTGCGGTGGTGCCTCTTCTTCTCTTTCTTTTCTCGTCTTTCAGTCATTATTGGAGGTATCTTAGTGCTACTGTAAAAGTATGTGTGAGAAATGTGACTTGATCTTTGGTGCTTGGCATCATAGGTTGAAGTTGGGAGCATTGGAGATTCAAGTGCAAGAGAATAAGAGTATAACATGTACAGACTACTGGTCGAAGAGAGAGAGACGGCTGGCGGAATTTGCCGAGAGCTCGCCAGTGGTCGCAGTGCTCAGAGCGGGTCGCGGTCCGGGACTTCAGGCGATTTCGGTCAATTTCGCCGAACTTCGGTTTTTTTGCCGAAATCTTCGGTTTTATTCGGTTTTCGAGTTCTAGTCTGTCTAGGGTTATGTTTACACTTATATATACTTTGTGGCTTTTTTGGCTAAGATAACACGGTATAGAATTTCCATAGTGATTGTTTACCACAAAATCAGAGAGAGATTAAGATTGACAATAAAGAAATTCAAAAGAGAGTCTTGTGAGATTCATCAAAGAGTGGTTTGAGTGAATTCATGCCTATTGTGATCTGTAATCGTCTCAATTCATAGTAAAAGAGTATCTCCTGCCCAAGGACGTAGCTATCGCATTAATAGTGAACTTCATTAAATTTCTTGTGTTCTTTATTGTTGTTTGCTTTGATTTGATTGTTGCGTGATTTGTTAGATTACACGCTTCCGTTATAACAGTAAAGATAAAGAATCTTTGAAAAAATCTGCAAAAAAACATAAAAAGCGATTTTTTGAAGCGACAACAACGGGCGAACCCTTATTGTCACGGGTGATACGGCCGAAACGGTTAAAATATCGGGATTTTTAAATCCACCTTGTTGAACCGGTCGAGTTCGGTTCGCCAAAGTTAAAAACCGTTCTAATTTGGGCAAACCGTTCCGATACGGACGTATTTTTGCACCATGATGCTACCGCATATACTGTATTCAACTTTGCATTATAGATGCAACTACCATACCTAATACAATAAACTTATATAATTGAGGGGATATTACTCATATTAGTTTCTCCCTTTCAGTAAAACACTTTTCCACTGTGAAGGTATTAAAATTGCTAAATAGACACTGAACAAAAATACTACCCTGCCCCCAACTGAAACATGAAAAGGAAAATAAGATATAGGAAAGACACAGAGCAAAGTCTAAGCATCAATATTGGAGGCAATAAGAAGAAAACACATAATATTCCATCCACAACTCTAAGCAAACACATGAAGATGGCACGGGAAAAAGAGCACATATATGTTTGCAAAATCACATACAAATTCCTTTTCCATATACAATTTGCAAGCAAACATGCACAAATACATCGAAATTCTACAAGTAAGCATTTATGCAGGAAGTGAATAATGCATCAACACGTATGCGCATACTCCCTCCAATCTGAATAATACCTAGCTCCCAAAAAATGAGCAGCACGTCGAACTTCCTACATGACTACATCTAGTATAGAAACAAAGACAAGTGTTTTACAACAACGTAGAAGAAATAACACCAAAGTTGCAACTTGACATTCATAAGTATTTCTGACAAATAAAAAATATGGCCTTTAAAGTGTTAATACCTCAACTTCTCGGATCTCATACTGGTTCTTCCTACTCAGCACTTTGAAATCTACTGTCTCAATGTCCGGAACTATAAACAAGCCAAAAGCACAAGTTATAGCTTTTTAGTGAAAATATGTATCCAAGCTAGTACATTATCTTCTTCATTTAGAAATTTCTCCAACATCACAATTAACATGTCCAAATTCATAAAACTACTTATACTTGTTCAACAAAAAATCTAGTTCTCTTTTGCGAAAGCTGTTACAATAAACAAGACAACATAAATGCAGATCCATACTCGCATTTCAAATACCTAGACACAAATTACTGTAGGAATTAGCACCTGCCAATGGTAATTCATTTGCACAATTGTAACGACATCAAAGTAGATTCACCTACGTTGATCCATCCCTAGATCCAACTACTGAGGGTGCAGGTTAGATATGCAGGTTGCTAGATGATGATGATCTGATTACATTGCGCGTAATATGCTATCCCAGCATCTTCTTCTTTTCCACCACTTCCCTATAAACAGTATGGAAGTACGAACACTACTATGGGTATGATCAGGTCCAATCCCGTGTGAAAACAAGGGGAAAACAGGGGTGATCGCGTCAATAAGGCCTGATCAGCTCAAATAAGTATTGGTGAAGAGTACACATTCTATAGTTTCTATATCAAATTAATCTTCAGTTTACCCTGGTCAGTGGTCACAGCTCAATAATTTCTCCTAATTGAATAATTTGTGCAAACCAGTAATACTTCAATATCTTAAAAGTCATATCAGTCAATTTTCCTCATACTTTATACTACAAATTTATAATTTATAAGACGTCAATTAACATGCAGCTAAAAGGCTTATATACGTAAAAACTTCTTTCAAACAGTAATTGATCAACAGGAAAGCGTTCGTCAAGAGGATATAAGAGAGTACCAGCCATTAAAGCTTCTTCAAGATTACGACTCTCGAATCTCTTCGGAACAACATACTTGGCTGTTTCAGCAACTAAATCAGCCACAACTGCATAATCAAGTGAAAAAATAAACAAATTCATCAAAACTGGCGATTTTCAGCACCGGAGAAATCAATCGTAACAGAGTGACAAAGATGCGAATTCACCCGATTCTGAACGTGAGGTGAAATAAACTCGATTAAATAAGAGAATTATGAGCAAACCTCGTTGAGAGAGAGAAGCGGATTGAGAAGCGAGAGCAAAAAGGAGAGAGATTCGAGCTTCGGAAGCTGACATAGTTTGTCGCTGAGGTTTCGAAGGAGGAGAACGAAGCATTGTGCGATCATTCGCCATTGATGTAACAGATATCGGCAGCTTTGCTCCTGCCATTTTCATTCGCGGGGAAGATTGAAGAAGAATACGTGAGGATGGACAAATCAGCAATACCGTTTTGTGGTGTAGGTAACGGTTGGTCACTTGGCCGGGCAAAAAAAAAAAGGAGTCATTGGTTAACAGTTCGCCAAGACGCCAACTAAAAATCCAAACATTATTCCAATTTTTCAACCCCTTGAACCAAACATCCCTAAGGTCCTCTGTACTCGTAAATAGTTAGAGTAGGGTGTTAATGAGCTGAGGTGGTTTTAAAAGTTTGAGCACGGCATGGCTTGACTCGATGAGGTCCAGGTTCGACTCGAAACATTCACGTTGAGGCAGCAAACAGTAGTCTGTTTTTGGTGCTCCTAGGAGCATGGAGTATGGTGCTCCCGAATTTTAATGAACAATGGGAGAACATAACATTAAAAGGTCGTCAGAAAGAATATATAGTGAACACTGGGAAAACATAGCATCAAAAAAACATTTACTTGAAACAGAAAGAACAAAATACGAAATTTCAAAAGAACAACATACCTTTTTTAAAAGAAAATACAAAACTTCAAAGAACATTTACTTAAAACAAAAAGAACAAAATACGAAATTTTAAACAATAAAAATATTTTTTACAAAGAACAAATTACAAATCTCAAAAAATATTTCCTTACAAAAAAAATTTAAAAACCGTCAATTCAAAAAGAAGATTTCCTTGAAATATGAAGAACAAAATACAAAAATTCAATACAAAATAATTTTTCACATCAAAAGAACATTAAACATTGTTTAAAGAAATATTAAAAAGTAAAAAATAGGTGTAAATTGAAAAGAACATACTGAAATAACCAAAAGAACATAACAAAAATATTATAAAAGAACAAAATGAATGACCTTGAAGAGCATTAAAACCAAATCTAACAGAACATCATCCAACAATTCGAAGAACATCTGGTCAGATTAGGAGAGAGAGAGAGAGCAACGCCAGTGAAGGTTACTCGACGGTGAAGATGGTTTCCGGTGAACGTGGCTCGACGGATGATGACCCTGGTCGCCGGTTTGCTTTGAATAGCCGCCGCTTTGATTTGCCCTAATGGCTAGTTTGTTTTCCCCTAATTTTGCCGACCGTTTTGCCCTAACTCTGTTCGTTGGCAAGCTATTTTGCCCTAATTTCGTTCGCTGGCTGTTTTCTCCTAACCCCGGTGCACGGAGCACTGTGCTCCAGGGAGTACCAAAAAAAATTCAAGCAAACAGAGTCGATCTATTTATAATTACTATATTAATTTCTTAAATTTTTTATTCAGTTTGATTTAAGTACAACTTTGAAATTTATTTTTTTGTTGGAATTTGAAATTAAAATATTTAAAAATGTTATAAGTTTTTCAAAAATCAATTTTAAGCTCAATATCATTCATGAACCACTCTCGAGCCAAGCTATTTCGAGCCTTTCTCGAGCCGAGCTTTGAGTCAAGTCTATACTTGATAGTTTGGTACCCTAAAACTCGAGCCGAGCCCATAATTTTGAGCTCGACAAGCTATGAGTTCGACCCGACCAAGGCTCATACGAACTTGAACAGAACTGAGCCAAGCCCTGCCCAGTCTTGGTACAGATCTTTAATATCCCTACCTTGGGGAATGGAAAGATCACCATGATTACATGTGATCATTTTAATATATCTACCTACCAGTTTACTTTATTCATGTCCCAAACCAAGCCCTTTAATGTCCTCTCTTCTCGCCTGGGTTATCCCTCTGCAAAAGTTTTTTTTGCCTTAATCTCGAGCGACCATTAAAAGTCTCATATTTATAGGATGAAGTTTCAGCTATGGGACATTAAGTCTCGTATGTTATATTTTCACTCTCATTTACTGGTACGAGACAAGATGGTTAGAAACTAAGATCTTTGTCCAAAATACGAGACTCGAGATCTTATATTTAAGAGTTGAAGTTCAAAATCTCATATTCTAAAACCAAAATTCGAGATAATAGTTCCTAATCTGAGACATTTAACTCCAAATTTTGAGACTCATGTGTCCTAAATATGAGACCAAGTCCCTATATCTGAGACTCGATTATTTTGTATATGAGAGGCGAATCTAAGGTCTGAGATATAAAATTGAAACAAAACCTGAGACTCAAAAGCATAACCTAACACTTGCCACATCGGTGGGTTGGTGTAACCATAGAAACCAACATTTTTTCATAATTTTTCATATCTTTTTTAATTAATAGCAAAAAAATGTAAATAATTTTATTAGAAGTTAAACTTTTTCAATAAATTCAAAAGTCGAGCATTACTTGGTATTTGTAAATTCATCCCTCCTCGAGTCAAATGCAATAAAAAACCAATATAGCGATTGAAATCTTTTGCTTACTTTGTAGAACTTTTAGGAAATGGTTTGATTAATTACTTTGACATAGATGTTTTTTTGTCATTTTCTTGGTCCACAATTAGCATGATCCATAATCCTTAATTTTTCGCGAAAAATTAAAACAAATCTTATATTATGGGACGAAGGGAGTTCTTTTGGGGAAAAAATGATCACTAAGGTTCCGCTCTTTCACTTATTTTCAATATGAATAAGGTCGAATAAACTCTAATAAATTCAGTTAAGTTGAAATATGTTCAAATAAGAAAAATAAGGAAAAATAAGATGAAAACAATGGACTCTTTAATGAATTATTGGAAGGCGATCTATTCTCTTTCTAAAAGAAAGTCGAATAAGGTCTAAGGTTTCGTTCTTGTTCTTTTGAACTGGATCTAGTAATTAGACCCAGGCGATGCTTTGGGGTTTATCTGTATTATACGTTAGTATTTTAAGACAATTAAAATTTGGTGTAGAAAGATGACAGTTAAAGTTATAAATTAGTAGTTTTATTCATAAAACAATTTTAAAAATATCAACAATTATATTTTCTTGAGATCTATAGATAGACACCCACTTTGCTATATTTTTATATACTTTTGAAATTTTTTATTTTGAAATACATGAGTAATTGATCTCTATTATATAAGTGAAGAGGTGGGGGTGGACACCAAATAGAAAAAAAAAGGAAAAATAAAATAAATCAATGAGTTTATTAAGTAATTAAGTTTTATTTCCAATTTAGCCATCAAATTTTTAACAAAATATGTTCAAATCTTCTAACTAAAATATCTAAAAACCTACAAAGTAAAAATAATTAAAAAAATATCAACGATTATATTTTCTTGAGATCTATAGATAGACACCCACTTTGCTATACTTTTATATACTTTTGAATATTTTTATTTTGAAATATAGAGTAATTGATTGTTCATGAGTGAATGCACATTTGATCAAATTGATCCTGATAAAGTATTTTAGCATGAGTGAGAAATATGATAAAGTATTTTCAAGTACTTTTGAATATTTTCTCATTTGGACAATGAGCAAAAAATACCTTACCGGGTACTGTATAACAAAAATTGTAGTTGATGGTGGGGAGCAAGGGATGTTTTCAAAGAAAAATGAGCCAACATGAATTTAGCATGAAAATAAAATAGGTTGTGTACCTTCATATTTTATCATGTTACAGTAGCCAAAACACACATCGTATGCAAATAAAATTAAGATTTTTTTGTTCAAAACCACCTAAAATTTTCACGTTTTTAGAAACTCTCACCTTAATGAATTTTTCTTTTAAATTTCCACCTATTATTTCCAATTTTATTAGAAACTCCCACCACTTAATGATTTTTGTTAAATTCTGTTAACAAAACCGTGAAGTGGGCCCCACATATGCATTGTATTATTAGTTTACGCTGAAATTGAAGTCAATTTCATCAATTTAAGGGCAAATCCTCAACAAATTTAGAGCAAATTTGGAACGAATTACAACTACTTAGAAAGAATTGCAACTATTTCAAGTTATATTTTGTTAACAAAATGTATATGTGGGACTCACTTAACGGTTTTTGTTAATAAAATTTGACAATGGTAGGTGAAATTTAAATAAAAAAGCATTAAGGTGGGAGTTTCCATAAAATTATCTACCGTAGATTATAAAATTATCTACCGTAGATTATAAAATTTCATAATAAAATTGTTGTCGCATGCATCGCGTGCATAAAAATCTAGTATATATATAGATGAGCTGAATTGAAATGAAATATTCTGAGCTGAACTATAATTGTGAGACAAAAGCAAAATAGCTGATCTGAATTGCACTGAACTAAAATTAACAAGACTGAATTAAATTAAACTAAAATTAATAAGACTAAACTGAAATGAAATATTTTTCAATGAATCCGGTAGAAAAGAATAGAGCCTAATAAGGTGTAATAATATCCGGCTTGGAGCATGGATGAAAAGAATCAAAAGCGCCTACTCTTCTCTTTGTGAGCCACTCACCACCTTCATGAATCACAAACCCAAAATGAAACTCCCACTTCAAACTCTTAACAACTCATTCCACCCTCAAATAGTCAATTAAACCTCTGCAAAAAAAAAAACACCCAAAATCAAATGACATCCATGTTATCAATCTGTCTCTCATCAACTCCCAAATCCCGCCATTTTTCTCTCTCCAAAAACTTCTTCATCAATCCTTCTTCCTCCACCATTAATGTCCTCCTCAACCACCATCACCATCACCATCAACAAATCAACTTACCACTCTCACTTCCTCGCGTTTCGTCTCGTAAATTGAGAAATTCAAGTGTTAGGGTTAGGGTTATAAGAGCTAGCAGCATCGATGTTGCTTCTTCTCTTAAGCCTGGGAAGCTGGTGGAGAGCGATAAGCTTCAGTCTGATGTTAGGAAACGAACAATGGAAGCCATTGATTCTTTCGGTGGAAGAGTTACCATTGGTGATGTCTCTAGTAAAGCTGGTCTTGTCTTGAATGATGCTCAAAAGGCGTTGCAAGCACTTGCTTCTGATACCGATGGCTTCTTAGAGGTATCTACTTAACTACTCTCTCTGTCTTTTTTTTTTTAATACTATATAATTGCGAGGTGCTACTTTAAACATTAATATCTCAACTTACAATGTGAAAGATTATATATGTGGACAATACGAATCAAACAAGATTTTGCACGAGTATGCTTTTTGTTATGTATATAAAACATTCAAGAGCTTTTTCTTTTTCCATCTTAGTCCCAAGAGCATCTAGAACTAGGTGTTCCATCTCGTACTTGCTCATTGGAGAAAAATTGTCAAATGAGCAATAGATGACTAAATGAGTAGAAAAAAGTGTTTGGGAGCATATAAGAGCACCTAAGGATATGTAGCCTTTGTGATTACGGTTTGGATTTCCACCATTAGAATCTAGATGATTTAGTGAAGTGCTTGAATCAATAAAACGTGTAAAGTATTATGTTTAGTTCTTTGTGTATAAAAGGTTGCAACTAGGGACTAGGGAGGGAATAGAGAGAAGGGGAAGGAAGGGATTCATTTGCCTTGGATACAAAGTAACAAAAGGATTCATTTTCCTTTCCCTAATAAACCAAATCTTTTATTGTGTACTCCGGTTAGACCCTCGCAGCCTAGGTTTGGGCCACCTATAATTCTACAAGGGGGTCATACAACCGGACTATATGAACGGCTCCAATGGGAATTGGACGTAACTTGTTCGAAGTTCGAACTTACTCCTGTTCTATGCTGAGCTTCTTGCTTACTCGATAGTACGATATTGGTACAAGTTTCGAAGAATCACCCATGAATGGTAATTATGTTTGTTATTAGATTTAGGGGGCGTTTGGTTGGAAGAGGGGAAAGGGAAAGGAATCAATAAAGGGTTAAACAAAGAAAATAAATTTCTTGAAATCACTTGTTTGGCAAAAAAAGGAAAGGGTTAAAAATATTTTTCTTCCACCCTCTCCATCTATTTCTCTTCTCCGACCGCACCACGGCTTCATCTCCTACTCCAAATTGTCGGTATCTTTAAGGCACCGTTATTTTTCACGGAAAACACTTTTCATGGAAGAGTATTTTCCAAGTAAAACAATTTTCAATGGAAAACATGATTGTAAAGCACAATTTCATTTGTTTGTTTGATGACAAAAAACCTTGGGGGGGGGGAGAAGTGAAAAGGAATGGATTGATGGAAGAAATGAACAAGGCGAAGTATAGAGTGTGGTGGAAAATGCGGTATGCCTTGATTAGAAAAGGAAAATGGTTTTTCCTTTTTAAAGGATGAAATTTCTTGAGAAAATGGTCCCCCCCTAACAAAAGAAACAAAGGAAAATACAGAGATTCCTCCAAAACAAACGAGCCTAAACGTGACCACCGCACTTCTCCCTCACTGACGACACTGGCTTCACTTTCACTATCTTGATGTGCGTTTTGTCTCATCTTTTTTCTCAGATCTATTTTGCAAGGAGGGTGCTTTAATGGTGGGGTGGAATTTCGATGATAGGGGAAGTTCCATGGAACGCAAGGCGGCTTTCGTGGTGGGGTTAAATGTCGGGGGGGGGGATTTTGGGGATAAGGGTTCGATTTTGGGAAGGTGGGGTAGCTATGGAGGGATGAGATAGGGTTTTCGGGTAAGGTGGGGTTTGGATTTTAGGTCCCGGGGTGATTTTTTTTTTTTTTTGGGGGAAGGTGTGGTTTCAGGTGGGGATGGATTAGATGCGGTTGCCGTGGGAAAGGTTTCAGCGGGATGGGGTGGTTGCATGGTGGAATGGACAATTTTAAAGGGGTGGAGTAGTGGTGGTTGGGGTCGGGTGGTGGTGGTAGGGCCGTAGGGGTACGGTGCTGGTGCTAGGTGGTGGGTTAAGTGGTGGTGGGCTACTCGATGGTGGTGGACCATTGGGTTGGTGTTCTGGCCAGTGGTTAATGGTCATGGAGTAGAGGAAGAAAGGGTAACTGAAACCTTTGGGAGAGGTGGGGAACGAGAGTAGAGGAGTTTGGGGAAAGGAAGGGGTAAAAGGGAATGATTCAATGTACCTAACAAACACCATATAAGGGAATCAAGTAACTTGATTTCTTTACCCTCTCCTAAATACCCCAAAACAAACACCCCCTCACTAATTTAGTCCGTCCCTTGGAGAGCGGCCACTTTAGAATGATCATGGAGGGTCGTAATAGGGTAGGGTCCTGTCCTTAAGATTCAAATCAAAAGAAGAGTTCTGAACTTTTAATTAGTGGTAAGAAGACTTCTAGCTCATAGTTCAGGTGTTGAAAATATCAAGAAGGAAAATGAAAGCTCACGTTCTCTCTCATTCCTCCCATTGCCTTTTCCTCTATCATTGCTATCCAAACATAGTGTGAAGGTAGGTTTTCTAGAAAGATTGAACTATTAATTTCATTTGTTTTGCTTACAGCATTTTTGCAGTGGCTATGTTATGTATTTACTAAGCTCCCTCCCTTCCTGGCTGCGCTTCCTGGTGCAACTCACCTTATATATTCTTGACAAAAATCATTGTGAGGGTACTTGCCTAATTACTAGGAAAATAGACATAAGCTCCTTGAACTAGGATACAAAACTATCAGACCAATGAAACAGTGCCCAATTACAATGTGCACTTGTTAACAGAAAATAAATGACTGTTGAGCGACAGCTGCAGGCTAGGACGTAGAGTAGAAAACTTGTTTTTTTTTTTCATACCCTCTTTCAAGCTGGAGTTGTTGATATGTCTCAAGACCCAACTTGCACGACAGGAGATTATGCTAATCTTCACCTAGGGTCTTGGTCAATATAGCAGGGAACCGCTAAGTTGGTCTGTCATGCTGAGTCACTAGAAAGCTTGCTTGAGATTATTCCTCACATAGTGACTATTTAAGCTGTCAAATATCGAACCAACTCGGAACCCGACCCAAAATGGATTTTGAACTAAAGATTGTGATCCAAAACCAAATTGTTTTTGAACAGGTAGTGTAAAACCGGCCCGATTCGATGACTAATAGCAACAATTTGAAATTACGTGAACTTTCCTACCCAAAAACCTTCAACTATTAGAATTGTTGTTTGAACTTGCCGTTAGCCTTTCTGTGCTTCCATGTGGTCTATATTTTACTTGATAGACTTACTTTGAATCTAGAGCTCTCTTTCCCATTGGGCCATCAGTTGAAAGTCCAGTTATTCTTCGCCTTTGAGGCTTCCAGTTCTGCTTGCATGGCCTTCTGCTATTGCAGATCTCTTTCTACTTCGGCATAGTTGTCTGCTTCAGTTGCATTCGTTCCGTTGTGTAAGGATACAATGTAACCAGGAGTATATCTCCATTGCTTTCAACCAATATACAACGGAGGAGTTAGACTGTTCTCCATCTGCTTATCAAAATTCTGTTTGGTAACTTGTATGCAAAATCTTTGGTCTTGCAACAAAATTTGTGAACATGATAGTTATCCAAGTAATGATTTTCAATGTCTGTACCATCTGCAAAGCCCGAAAACGAACGATGTAAATCTTTTGTTTGCAAAACTCTGATCACTTCAACCCCAAGCTTGAGGAAAGAGGATTTCGTTGAAGCTTACATCCCTGCTCATGAGTATCTTTTTCTGATTCTCTTTTGTTCATAGAATCTATAGCCCTTTTGCTCAATAATGTATTTATAAGAATGTAATAATCTAAGATTCTCAATTTCTCATTACATGACCCTATTCGTTTTGCCTTTCTCTCCTACATTCGTTCTTTTTTTTATTTAAGATACTAGGATCTTCCTTACTCATTTCAATCACCAACTCATAGAGCCTTTCTTTTATCTCTTATGTGGTACTTCCTTAAAGTAGAAGGGTTCTCTATCACAACCAAATTTATAAAAAATATTGCTCACTTGATCATTTTCTTTCAACGTACTATTACTAGAAAATTATAAGGCCCGTCTTCTGTGTTTTCGACAGGGTTAAAACACCGATCGGGCCCAAGAAAAATCCATTATGCACAGATTTGGGCGCCCGATCGGGCCACCGCGCCTGATGGAATTCGGCTGAGCCTTTTTGGGAAACATTGGAACTTGGCCTCAAATGCCAAGTTCTTCAATGTTTTCTTCTTTTCTAGGGCCTTGGGAACAATCTCGAGCCCTCTAATACCTCAAACGTGCCTCTTAACTTCACCAATGCGTTGTGGTGGTCATAAATAACACAAAACAGGGAAAACTCCCCTAAAACCTGCAAAATATCGACAAATACCACAACCACAACTATATGGAAATAGTTACCACAAATAGCTCAGCGTCACTTATGAACATTTTAGCTTGTAAATAAAGGGGAAAACGCTATATAAAATCACAATATCAAAGACCTATCTCATTGACAAGCTTTACGATACCATCTGCGGTCCTACTTTTATTCAAAGATAAAATATATTATGTCTTTGTAGAATTCTTTGCTTCCCACCTATTACCATTTAGTCCAAAGCAATAGTATCCATAATAGACCCATCCGTGTCGAAAGTATTTACAAAAGACGCGGTGTTCGAAGCTGCTTGTCTCTAAAGAGCCTTTATCACTTTTTGTACCTCCCTTGAAGCTAGCTAACATCAGTATTAATTCCGTTTGCGGGGAATATTTCTTAAGACTTAATCCTCTATCTAGCGTTCTGTACCATGTAGCAAAATTGACACTAGTTTTTCTAAGAAGATTGTAGCTTTCTGTTTCTTTTAATTTGGTTATGCTTACAAAAGTTTTACGGGGATCATGTTTTCTATTCACTAAGCTCTCTCTCTCTTCCTTAATGCTCCTCCTTATATTCTTGACATTAAGCCCTAAAAGGATACTCTGCCTTCATTGCCCTACTCACTAAGAAATTACTAATAAACTCTTTGATCTAGAAGACTAATATCCTAGACTAATGAAACAAAGTGCCAGAATACAATTTGCACATGTTAACAAAAAGGAAATGACAGATGTGCTAAAGCTTCCAATCAGGACTTAGAATAGCAAAATTGAGGACACATTGTTTGATTAAACACTGCCGGAGGCTGGAATGTAAGAAATCGATTTTGATTGGTGTTAATAATAAGGCAAGAAGCCAAGAAGTATTGTGCTTTTGTAATCACCGACACCGTTAATGATACATTCACACGACCCTCCGACTTCCATTGTCTAAGTTGATTCAGTCAGGCGATTGAATTAGTAAAACATGAAGTGGTGAGTAAGTCCATCCGTCACGAGCCGCCGAGGCAAAAATCTTATGCAGTTATGCTGCATTTTGCTTTCTTGACTAATAAGATGAATATTGCATTTTTCTTACTGGCAAGAAAAATGGCTTTATAAAAAAGGCGGGTGCGTCAGTGACGGGCTAATATCTCGAAGACGGTGTCATCACACTAATCTCTTAGCTTAAAGAAGCCGTGTGTATATGAGTTATTGCTTCTTTGGACAGCTAGGTATTTAGTGCTAGATCGCTTTTTACTTTGTTTTAGAAGAACAGACTACTTCATGCAATTTGCACCATCTACTCTCCTAAAGTTTCTGTCATTATCTTTGTTGAGTATCACATGACCTTCTATGGAATGCTCGTAAGAATGATGTGTCTTGCCTTGCACAAGAAATTGATAAAATCCAAGTGTTGGTGAATGGTGATAATTGATAGTGATATAGAGAGTTGAATTGAGGTTATTGTTGGCTATGTTTCTAGCCAAACTTCAAATTTTAAATTTGCTTATGTGAAATGTTATGTTATTAACTTGCCTCTTGGAAGTTGTGCATTATAGCTCTTGATGTCCAGTGCCCATTCCAATTGTATTACAGGTCTCGGATGAAGGTGATGTTTTGTATGTTTTCCCTAAGGATTATCGTTCAAGGCTTGTTGGTAAATCCTTTAGGATGAAAATAGAACCCTGGGCTGAGAAGGCGAAGGTAACATCATCTTTTTTTGTCCTTGCAATCAGATATAGTCATTTAATTTATCTTCTGGCCAACACTTGTACTAACTTTTTGGCAGTCTGCAGCTGAGTATCTAATAAGGGTTTCTTTTGGGACAACATTAGTTGCTTCAATTGTTCTTGTGTTTACAGCAATTTTGGTAGCTGCCTCAAGTGGAAGGTATGTTTTCAATGCCATATTCTTGTGTCGTTGTCATATTCTCTTTGTTCCGGAGCTAGTACCAGGATCTTAATCTGATGAACTTTCATGTTGGTTTTGACAGTGATGACGATGGTCGTAAGCGGCGAGGAGGCAGATCATTTGGTTCGAATGTCAACTTCTTTATTAATCCAATAGATTTATTTTGGTCAGTTGTGTTCTTTCACGTAATCATTCATTTTTAAATTTCGCAATTCACCTACTTGTCACTGTGGAACAAGTGCCTCTTTGTACAAAACCTTGCAGTTCGTCGTTTTGTTGTTTTAAAAGTTTTAGGAATGGACGCTAAATTTGATGGACTTCTGTGCAGAAATATATTCCATTTGTCAGTGACATTTACTTTTGATATTTGTATTCATGATTTGGTTTAGGTATTGGGATAGAGATTACTATAGGAAAACACGGAGACGAGGGGATAGTGAAGGCATGAACTTCATTGAATCCGTGAGTGAGCATATCACTTTAATGCTGCTTGACTACTCCTGATCACGGAAAATCTCTCTTTTTCTTTTTCGAGAGGGCTGTGTGAGCATTGAATTATTTGACCGGATTACTGTGCTGTAGGTTTTCTCATTTGTCTTTGGTGATGGTGATCCAAATCAAGGAATTGAGGAAGAGAGATGGAAGCTGGTAATATTCGAGCACCGCAAATATTTATTTGTTGCTTTCTATGATTATGCAGTGTTATCCTTATTCCTGGCTGGTACCCATCCCTGTCAGATGGGATTATTGTTCCCTCCGCCAAAATTTTAGTTTTGTGACTGTTTTTCTTTGGGAGGGGGGAGCAGGTAGATTACGTCAAAGATCTCCGAAAACATATTAGGTTTGGAACGTCATGTGATGTTTGTTTGCTCTCTTGAGAGTTCAGGGTTAAGTTTTGTTTTCAGTCAGCTTCCTCCTATTAAATGATCTTAAGCTCAGACAATGTGCAAAGGCATTGGATGACAAGCCAATATGAGGCTGCCTCAGACCTTATGAAACACTGCTGAGTTTGAGATTTAGACACTAAGCAGAACACCTGCACACAATATTGTGAATTATCCGATGTTAGTATTCTAGAGCGTCCCAAAATGAGAATTAGATAATCGCAGAGCACACTGTCTTTAAACTTTTAACTTCGTCAGAGGATGCATCTAGCTGCCTAAATTATTAGCGAAGAGTGATTACTAGTCTTTGATTTGTGAAGAGGCAAAATTACTGAGGCCAATCGCAGCTCTTAAACCATCTCTTCCCTAATTTAAGCTTCTTAAGATCTGATAAATAAGTAATGAACAAAATCTGCCTGTATTGATGATATGAGACATGTAACTTTGACATTTAGTTATTGTGCTGTGAAATGATGTCTTGTGATTTGAAACTCGATGTATGGAAAGAATAATAAGTGTAGTATTCTCCTTTACCTACCTACTTGAGAAAAAGACTAGTTATCTCCACAGCCAATCGTCTTGCTTTGTTCAGCTCTCATTTTTATTTTACTGTTTCGCTGTGCTTCCCAAACATATTCATTTGACTTGTGACTTTGCTTATACAATTTGCTCCTTCCATTCTTCGACCAGTCCTCTTTTTATTGATACACTGGTCTAGTCTTTATTTAACATAGATGCTAGTTTTTTTTTTATTGTATCGTTTGTTGGAAGTTGTTGACTTGTGATCATCTTGTCATTGTCTTAATATAATATTTTTAATGGTTTTGGCAGATAGGTCAGTATATAGTGTCAAATGGTGGTGTGGTAACAGCTGAAGAACTTGCGCCATATCTGGATGTGCAGACAGCAGAAGAGGTTGGTTCCTGGTTTCTCTTGAATATGTTTTTATCTTGCTGACTTGCAGGCATCAATTAGTTCCTTGCAGGTTACAATCTCTTGACATGCATCATGCTGAAATTTTGAGAAGCTAAAAATACTAAATTGTTGGAGAACATGATGTCTCAGGCAATCAATTTAACTGTAAAAGATTGCCCTTCAATAATACCAATTCAATCGAATTGGAAACATCTTGTGTCTTTTTATTTGATGATAGTATCTGTAGCTGTATATATTAATTGCTTTTACTATCTCTCATTAGCTGGATTTTTATGTGATTAATCAAGTTGTCAACACCTAAATATGTGGAAATAGCTTCTTGCTAACTAAACAAGAATTGCTAATGTAGTCAAAATATGCTTGCATGATCCTGGTTCCTGGCAGTGGAAAGTTGCTATCAACCATTATTCATATTGCTGAAGCAGTTTCTTTTCCTGAAATATTTGATTCTTTTTTTCCAAATATTTCTTGGTGTAATAACCATGCAGGCATGTAGCCCTCTCTTATCAACACAATAATCTCCCTTCCATCCTTATCCAAATGATCCACTGTTGTTAATTTGTCACTTGCTGAGAGAAACTGTGTAGGTGAAGGATAGCTAAATATAATCATTGTCCTAAGACGGTCACATACTTCTAGTAATATTCTTTAGTAGTAGGAATACAAAAAGGAATAATTTTTCGACAAGTATTAAAGAGTACTCCATTCACCATGAAAGATATATGATGATAACTTACTATGTTATTCTCTATAATGAAGAGACCAAGTTGAGGTTTGGTATTGATTTGGTGGATATATATTTTGTTGGCCTTGCTATGTGAGACAGCTATGTTCCCGAAATGAATGCCATAGATGGCATTGGAATGAAACGTTTAGTGAATTTTGTCAGAAAGGCGAATCAGGTGACAGTAGGGAATATAGAGAAGGATAAAAGAGTCATTGTTGACGTGTTGGGACTTGGGTTGTTGGGCATGTGGTTTGTATTTTCTGAACTCAGCACACCTTTAGTTTTTAAGTAAAGGTATTTTTACTTCCTTGAACAAGGTATTTTGTTGGCCTTGCTATGTGAGACAGCTATGTTCCCGAAATGAATGCCATAGATGGCATTGGAATGAAACGTTTAGTGAATTTTGTCAGAAAGGCGAATCAGGTGACAGTAGGGAATATAGATAAGGATAAAAGAGTCATTGTTGACGTGTTGGGACTTGGGTTGTTGGGCATGTGGCTTGTATTTTCTGAACTCAGCACACCTTTAGTTTTTAAGTAAAGGTATTTTTACTTCCTTGAACAAGGTTGGGGTTGGGGGTAGAAAGAGGGACGTCCACTACATGCTTAACAAGTTCTTGGTTTGAGTTGTACTGTCTTCGGTTTCTGAGTTAGTTGCCAAAGTTATTTAAATCTTTGTTATGTATTCTGCAAGCCTCTGAACGCATATCGTGAATTTGCTAACTTGCTGAGGCATTCACGTTTCAATATAATATGTTGTTACATAACACATTGTGGATAATTAGGCTATCAGTCTTGCCTTTTCAGAGTGATGAATCATATATATTACCTGTGCTTCTACGATTTGATGGTCAGCCAGAAGTAGATGAAGAGGTTAGTTTGTTTACGTGTACAGTTCAGTTACGATATGTGAATTCTTTATTGATGTCTATTCCCTCTGTTTTTATCAATCGCCATATGCCAATGTTAGTTGTGCTTCTTTGATTCTTTGAGGTTGTCATTCTAGTTTTAAGTCGTCTATATACTGTCACAGTATAATTATTGATTAATATCCTCTGCAACTGTAGGCATTCACCTTCTTTTGTAGGTTCTGATTCCAATAGTTTTTGGAATTAAGCTTGTATTTTTCACATTTTATTAGTTTTCGACTTGAGCTTGAGTGCATTTCACACCTTCAATGCTGACTAAGAGAGAAATGACAATAGTGCAAGGCTGGATAGATGTTAAATGATTAAGAAGAAGCCATCCTTATTTCCAGTGCCCATACCTCTTTAATTTCCAATTTTATGCCGACCCCAAATCATTTTGGGAATAAGGCTTAGTTGTTGTTGTTGTTTGTTGTTGCAGAGAAGTGATATTGTTGAAGGTATGATTGGGTTAGACAAGATATGCTTGGATATCATCAAGCTCCTTGATCCCATTATTTTTCCATTTATCACGTATGCTCTCAGATTTCACCCCCACTCCAGAGGATATTGTTGTGAGCAGCATATTACTTCCCCCGCTCCACATAATCTGACAACTTAACTAAATAAAAAAGTATATTCCATATTAGTTCCTCCGTCCCATAAACTTTCCTTTTTCTCCCGTCCTAGAAAGCTCTATGCACTTTTTTTTTTGGACATGGCCCACTACTAATTTATTCTTTTGACTTTTCAACCATGACCCACTATTCTCTCACATCCAAATAAATTAATACCCCACTAACTCATCTCACATCTACCTTTTTCAATAAAATGCAATTGATAACCAAACAACTTATCATCTAAAACTACGTGCCTGATCAAGTGTATAAAGCTTTCTGGGACGGAGGGAGTATTTGTCCTATAAAAAACAATGCTATATTCTTTTTAATTTTAATTATCTGGAAAAAATTTGGTCACTTTCAAAAAACAATCCACTAAGTTATTCCTACTTTATATTTGTGGATAACCATAGAAGAAAGATTAAATACTTCCTCCGTTTTTTTTTTAATCGCTACACTTCCCATTTTTGGCAATTTGGAATTAATGACTACACTTCTTTTTCTTTCTATTTTTGGTAAGTTTTTTGCTATGAATTTACCATATTACCCTTACTTTAAAAATTAAATCTTACTTAATTACTAATTATAACTTTCTAAATAACAAACTAATACTTTACTAATTACAAATGATAGCACATAAACCCAACCCATTTCCCCACCCACAGCCACCTCTCTCTCTTTTCTCTTTCCACCACCACCACCACCTCCCTATCTTCCTCACCCATTTCCCGTTCCCAACACAACTGCCAAACCCCAACCTCTTCCTCACCACCCCCATTTCCCGTCCACCTTCCTCCCACCCACCTCCCTCTCGGCGCTCAGCCCCCACCTCCATTCGCAACGGCTAAACTCCTCGCAACGGCGGCTTCACCTCCATTTCAACTCATCTACAATGGCGGCTTCACCTCCACTCTTCACCACCATTCACATCCTCACAACGGCTAAACTCCTCGCCACCACCATTCGCATCACTCTTCGCCACCACCATTTGCAAGGGCTAAAACTCTTCGCCACCACTCTTCTTCTTCCTCTTTCACTCTATATCTTCTTACGCGAATATCTGTGTTTAATGTTGTGGGTGGGTCGAATCTTTGGGCTTAGGGTTGTGGGTGGTCGAAATTTTGGGTTTAGCGTTGTGGGTGAGTCGAATCTGCCGGGAATAGGGTTGTGGTGGTCAAAATTTTGGGTTTAGGGTTGTGGGTGGGTCGAATCCTCCAGTAATAGGGTTGTGGTGGTCAAAATTTTGGGTTTAGGGTTGTGGGTGGGTCAAATCTGCCGAGAATAGGGTTGTGGGTGGTCGAAATTTTGGGTCTAGGGTTGTGGGTGGTCGAATCTTTGGGTTGTGAGAGGGTGGTTGGTGTTGGGGTGGGTGGTGATTGGGGGTTTCTGGTGGTAGTGGTGGTGGTGTAGGTTTTCGGTTGGTGGTGATGGGTGGGGTGTATGGTGGCTGGTGGTGGTGACTTAATTTGCTTTTTTTTTGTTAATTTACTCAAATGGTCCCCACAAATTTACCTAATCATATACCCTTACAATAAAACCCACTACCAAATTTTGCCTAGGATACCGTGATTTGAGAAGTGTAGCGATTAAAAAAAAAACGGAGGAAGTACTACTAAAATTAATATTAATAGGTTTTATTTTTGTGTTGGGTTGACGTGACAAAGAAATCAACGAGAAAGATATAATCACTACACTATCCAAAACAACTAAAAACTCTAAGCATGCTTCCTATCTCCATTATATAGCCACACTGTTTTCAGTTTTACTATGTTATGCTTGAGTTACTGTGGAACATATCTTTATTAGGTATTCTTGTTGTTTTGTGCCTTCACCAAGATCTCTCAAATCCGTCCATTTTCAACAAATTTGATAGTCTCAAATGCGTGATTCTTCACATTTGGGTTACAATACATTGAATCAAAAATCTCACTGAATATCCTCTACATATTAGCTTTGAAGTAGTGCTCCTAGTAAAATAGCTTTTGGATAAAGAGATTAATGGAAACAATTCTCTTTGTGATTCTGGAGTTAAGGCTAGGGCTAGGAGAGACTCATTGTGTACATAATTGATCCCTCCTAGCATAGCCCATCGTAGGTGGGGGCATCATTAGTGTCATTGAGCCAATTTTATAACATGTTTGTTCTGTTGCAGGGAAATATTTTGTACAGATTTCCTTCACTTCAGCGAACGGCTTCCTCTGTAAGGACTGGAAAAAAAGAGTATGTAGGGAAACGATGGTCTGATTGGGGTGGAAGAATAGAAAAGTTCTTTGAAGAGAAGATGTGGCAATTCAGGTATGTTTCTCTAGCATTGAGAGCCTGATTGTCTCACCATTTTCATCAGTCCATTTGAGTTTTCCATTGTGGGTACTTGCAGCAAAACCAGTTCTGCAGAGAGAGCAATGGTCATTGGACTGGGTGGACTAAATTTGTTTGGAGTGGTTATTCTTGGTACCATACTGAAGTATGTTTCTATCCAACTGCTGTCACCTATTTCTTATATTTTAATGTTCCATCTTCTAACGTCTTTCTTTACATATTTTTTTGCTAGGGACATGGCTGTAAAACCAAGTGGATTTCTCTCTTTAGTTTCGGGATTGTTGCCTCTGCTTCAGGTTCGAGTTTGACGTGATTTTGTCCTATAGTTATACTTCCTGTGTTTCTTGTGTTTTTTTACGTGATTGACAGAGAAAGAGCACATCTACCAAGAAGTTAAGAGAGAAAGTAAGGCCCCCACAATTTAGAGAAGAGAAGGCAAGTTAATTACAAATTAAACACTAACTAAAGTTTTATCATCAACCCATACACCCACCACATGGCGCCGTCACCACCTCCGCCATTGAGAGAAAGAGAGGGGTCAGAGAGAAGAGACAAAGACCTAACAACCAGTAAGACTCATGTTGTTTGTTCAATCCCCTCTCTCCCATGCATGTTTCTCTCTTGTCAACCCCACAAATCTTCTTTCTTACCAATTCCATATGCCCTCAAATTTGCAAACCCTCATCTCGAATTTCCTTCTTCCTTATTAAGAATCATATAATATCCAAAACCCTTGAGAACTTGGATAAAAAATCATCGATATGGTCTTCGTAGATCTATGAGAGGGGGGGCGTGGAGGATTACCATATATGAACATCGGCGAGGTCGAAGAGGAGAAAGAACGAACATGAGAGAGAAAAGTAGCAAACACGGATGTTTTCCGTGGTTGTTTGTAGATATGGCAATGAGTAGGGACTTGATAAGGTCTAGCTAAAGTGAGAAACCTTTACCCTACTTTTTTCAAGCCTTCCCATCTGCATACCATAACGGCTGAGCGTTTTTGGCCCTTATACTAGTTGGGTCTAGGGATGGGTCTGGATCCAAAATGGGTCCAACACTATTAATTTTCTAATACTTTTATCGCCTATTTTCCTATATGTATCAATACACAGTTAAGCTCATGAACATCGACAGAGGAAAACAAATTAATGGGCTGGTGGCCACACAAAACATACGAGAACCATTGAGATACAAAGGTTGTCGAACAACTTGGTGGACACTAATACTTACTGGTGGTCTTAGAAAGGTTACACTTTACTACCAAGTGATAGACAAAAATGAGGTTTTGTGTTCACAATGTGTGATGAATCAAGCCAAGCCACGCATTTCAGCACGTGTATTCCAGGTGCAACAGAAAGGGGAAGGAAAAGATCTTCTAGAAGGGAATATTCAGTGAATGTAAATATCAGGGTTTGTTAGAAAAGGAATGATGGGGTCAGAGTTAGTTAGAAATGCTTAGTATAAATAGAAAGGGGAAGTAGAGAGCATGTATGCAAGTATTTTGTGAGAAGAAATTTTGTAGTGGGAGAGCACTGGGTCTCTCGAATACTCAGCCTATCTTATTTTGCTTTCAATCAAAAACTCATCACGTTCTGGAATACTTCACTGGTGTTTTATTTGCTGTGCTATTTTACTGGTTACTAACCTTGAGTGCAGGGAGTTCATTTCATAGGGAAGGGTTGAATGTAAAAACTTAAGAGATACTTTCTAAGAATCCTTAGTTTATTAGGTGAAAACATTGGACCATTACTCTTATTCTACCCGATCACACCAAGACTCATAGCCTATCCTACTCTTAGGTCCTGGAAAGTCAGACCCATTACCCATACCCTTAAATTAGGGTAGTGTTCGGGACCCACTCCCATTGGTGACTTTCAGTGGGTAGGGCGGTGTTTAAGGTGGTAAGGTTTGGTTTTCAGTGGTGGTTTTCAGTAGGAAGTTTGTGTTTTCGGTGGTTTTAGTGGGATGGTGGTGGCTTTCGTCAGTTTGGTGGTGTTTTAAGTTGGTTAGTTGGTGGATGGGGTGGGGTGGGGTGGGGGGGGGGTTTGGCGGTTTTGGTAGATGGCGTGGTGGTGTGTACGCCATGAACATATGGTTGAGGAGAGAGAGAGAGGAGGGGGTCTTAGGAGGAGGAGAAAGACGGTAGGTGTTGGTGAGCCAATTCATTTAATTAAGAGGTATAGAGAAACTTGTTTTTCTAGATAAGGGCAATCTTGGTATTTACAGTTTGTTAGCACTTATTGTGACTATTCCTAAAACGACTATGTAGCACTTAAGAAAAATGGAGAAAGTGCTTCCTAATTGCTAATTATGTCTCGTAATGGTTCAATTGACACTGAAAATATTTCAATAAAGGTAATCGGATTTTTCATGCATATATTGCTGAACATTTATACTGTATTTCCTCTTCTCTTTTTAGGCTAACCCAAAGTATCCAGCTATGTTAACCTCCCCGCCCCCCTGCAAACTAAAAAAAGCAAAAGTAAAATAAAATCCGTGGTGGTGCTCCTTCCTTATGAGGGTCTTTATTTTGTGGCTATATATTGTATCATCCATGCTCGAAGTGTCCTTTCCTGGTGCTAAGTTTGTAACTAAGGAGCAGTTAAATTTTTCTGGATGGTCAAATATTGTTCTGCTTTACCTGCATGAACATTCGTTATGATTGTTTCTAACATGTTTTTCCTAATGCACTCACTTTGACCTTCTCACGTTAGAAAGAGACACAATCATACCCTCCCCATAATTTCATACTAGCCTCATATGCACACGATTCCTGCCCTATGTAGAAAGGCAATTTAATTGCAAAATTACATATAATAGCCTTAAATAATATATAAGAGATAAATTGTTGACAAAGTTATGTAAAGAAAAGCAATATAAAAGTACATACAACAATAATAAAGAGAAGAGAATTGACTAGCATTAGCGATCTTAAATCAAAAGGTCAAAGAAGACTGAAAAACTTACCAAAAGATCAATGGAATTGCGCAAAAACTAAGAAGTATAACCATGGAGGGAAGAGAGAGCAGGGGGATGTCACTTTAGAGCGAGAGAGAGTAGGGGGACGTCACTTTAAAGCGAGAGAGGGAGAGAAAACAAATGCATTTGATTATATATTTTGTTCTAATAGAAAAGATTGACAACTTTTTTGATTTTTAGGAGCTTTATCACTTAAACTGTAAAATTCTATAATTCCCTACTCATAGTTTCCGTTGGTTTCAAGTAAGAGATTTTATTTTGATTTACTTTATCTATCTGTTTTGGTGAAAAACTTAACTTCCTAAATTATAGGAGCTTTATCACTCAAAAAGAAAATTGTTTCCCCTACTGAACTTACTTGGTTTAACATTATTTCTGGTGTCCACCCCTCACTCCTTATACAATACAGACTCATATTCTTGGGTTAGTCTTGAGCAATCTCATCTACACCTGACGCTAGTATTATGCTGGAGCGGAATCTACAGTTATATGTTGAGGAATATTTATGTATACGAGGCTTTGTTTGATTACGAAGTAAATTTATGCAGGTTTACGCTGGGTCTTTCTTTGCAATACCATTGGTTCGGTGGTTTTTCATTCTCAACAAAAATTCTGAAATAGGGAAAAGGAATCAAATGAGAAAACTACGAGCTCGGGCACTTGAATCACCAGATCTTTCACTAAGGCGCAAGGTAATTCCTTCAGTGCTCGTGCTAAAAAATTCTGGATGGCTTTGCTGATTTTCAACTAACATAGAGAACCTTAGTTTCATGTCTTTTATGCTATATTTGATCTTGATGCCTTAAGCAATGTGATGCCAATGGGTCTGGGTTTGTTTCTGCTTCTTCGTGAGAGATTCTTGTCTAGAAGCTCTCTGCCTTATCTTACCTTTGGTTCAGATTGAAGAAACGGCTGAAATACTGATAGCTGGAAGTAGGTGACGGACCGTCAAAGTGCGGCTTGTTGAAGGTTTTCTTATCTGAGAGTAGTGAACAAATATGCCACTATTTATTATTTTAAAACCTTTGCCGCTAGCATGTGGCCACCTCAGAGGCTACTGCGGATCCAGTGAGGAGTTTTCTACCAGATTAAAAGAGCTAGATGTGGACTGGCGTAGTATGTGAAGTCGACACGTTTATTTAGAAAATTGCAAAAATCAAAGTAAGCCATGGATCGTTTTCTGATTCGTACTGGGCTATTAACCACAAGATCATGATCCTTATAATGGAGCTCTAAACAATTTCTGGATCTGTTGAGGTGTTGATGCTATAGGTTTCAACACTTTCGCTAGCAGCCCGCTGAGCTGCCAAAACTATAAGTTGTGCACTTCAAATTGTAAAGACATTGAGGTAATATGGTAAATTGGCCAATTTTGGAAGAGGGAAGGACAGTTTTTTTGCACGTGGTAGCTTGAAAGAGTCTATTACTTATGAGAGACGGTAGCACCTAGAAAGCACTGTTTTTGACTTTTTCCTTATATAGCCACTGAGCCAAAGTGATTATTCTATTCTACTTTTGTCCAGTAGGACACATTGTGTCTAAAGCTTAGGATTGTGGCTTCAGCTCTAGGTCGGCCCCTTGGCCATTGCAAGTTGGCTACGGTGGTTTGGGGGGGTGGGGGTGTTAGAGGTCAATTGTGTGATTTATTTGATGATTTTGGCTGTATGGGATCTTAACTTACAATTTATGATTGCATTTGTACTTGCTATTGGTTATTTGGCATAAAAATTGATATGGAAATAATAATGCAAAAACAACATAAAAGGGGATATTTAGGTTAAAAGGATACAAACAATCACCAATATTTCCAGGGTTAGGAAGGTCAACTATGTGATATTCTTTTACAGGGTTGAGTACATGGGATTAAACCTGCAACATTTGGTCACATTTGTAGTTAGTGACAGTAATCTAGCATGAAAAATCATTATGGAAATAATGATTCAAAATCAAATGAAGAATGGGAGAGAGAGCTAAAAATAATATGAAATATTACCACTATGTTCAAACTAATATATGATTTGAGGTACTCCCACATGAGCATGTTTTTATTTGCTATATTTGCTTTTTCACAGTTTTTCGAGACAACTTCAAAAATAAATCTCTTAAATAAGGTATAGAAAAAATAAAAATTATACTTCCTCCGTTTCAAATTACTTGCAACCGTTTCCTTTTTTGGAAATGTCATATTACTTGCAACCAAACTTAAAATGGAAAGTTTTTTTCCTTTTTATTACAGAATTGCCATTACTTATTTTTCCACTCAACTAATTAAACACCATCTTATTTTGCTAATTACAAACCTACACCCTCTAATCAACTCACCTCCCCCATAATCTTACAGACATCCCATTCCTCCACTCTCTCTCCTCATCTTTAGTTCCCTTCCATTAAAACCCCATCCCTCCTCCTCCATTAATCCCGGCAGCCTCATTCCCACCACCAGCCTTCTCTCCTCCCCTTCTTTAAAACCGCCACAACCCCTCCTCTCCTTCTTTCCCTTCCATTAAAACCGGCGAGCTCCACCATTGTCCCTCTCTCTTTCAATTTCATGAATCTCTACGTACTTTATCACCCACTCTCCTCTCTGACTTCGCCCCTACAGATCGAAGAACACCACCTTTCCTCCACCGCCATTTTTTTTATCTTCTCTCTTGAATTAGATCTGAATTTCTCTTGAAGAGTTTTATTAAAATATTGTTGTTTTCTCTTTGGAGATTCGATTTCAGACCAAATTCTGACCAAGTTGTATGCTGGCGTTGGTGAGTGAGGGTGGTGGTTTCGATTTTTGGGTTTTTGTTTGTGGTTGCTGGGTGTGGATGGGGTCGTGGGGTTATGGGTTTTTTGGTTCATGGCGGTGGTGGTGGCAATGAAATTTTTTAGTTGGTGGTTGCGGTGGCGGTATTTGTCTTTGGTGGCTGTCTTAGGGGTCGTGGTATTATTATTTTGACTGTAACAATATGGTGGCGTTTGTCTTTGATGGCCGCGGTGGCGGTATGGTGTTGGTAGTGGTTGTAGTGGTAGTTTAATGTTCTGGTGGTGGGTTACTTGGTTTTGGGTAGGGATGACATTAGGAAATAAGATGGGTGATTAATATTGCTTAATTAATGGGACCACTTGTCCCTTTCATTACCTCTCTCCACTTTCTTAAAAATTGTGCAATCCTCTTGGTTGCAAGTAATTTGAAACAGAGGAAGTATATTAGTACACATTGAACCAATCAAACAGACTCCCACATGATTATGCTATCCATTATATTTATAAACTTAGAAACAATCAAAGTTACAATGTGAATAGTGATCAAAGTCAATATGTAGCAAATAAAATGAAAAGGAAGTAGTTTTGAGCAATACAAATTCACTTTGGTTCATCTTGTGAACATGACAATGTTGGATCGCCCAATACGTACCATACAACATTGCACGACCATATAGCGCAACCCTTCTTCCAATTCCCCATCCTTATGGATGATAGATTCCACAAGGTTGTCAAGACCTTGAACAACTTTCCCATCTAAAGTGATTGGTCCCGCCTCCATGCTTTGAACTCACGCTAAACTTACTCTTCATTTCTTTGGTAGATTCCAAAGTTCGTTTACGAATTTCTAACTTACTTTCTAGTTTCCACGCCTTCCTACGGCCCATCAATCAACACAATATCATCAACATGAGTGTGGAGAAGTGGATGAACAAAAAAAGGGTACAATAAGGAACATCCTCCCTTTGATTGGTTGATCTACACCCTCATTCCCAGCTTCTTCTATGCACTATCATGTACGACAAATCTATGCTACTTGGACTCGAGTTTCCATGTCGGACACCCATACGTGTCTAAAGGCTCTTCAGCTCCAATCAGTTTAACTCAGCTTAGCTCCAATTTGGTTCAACCGAGTTCCATTCATTATTTAACCATTTCGTCAATATTATATTATTGTTTATCTAATTTATTTAACTATTTACTCATTATTATTATTATTATTATATATTATTATTATTATATATTATCTTGTTTATCATATCATATCTTTACTTATTATTTCATGGTTTTAGATTGTTATTAATTATTATTATTATTATTACTAATTTGAAATTGTTTTGTTTTAACGCTTTGCGGTATGTGGTGCGGTTTAGTTTATAAATATTATAGACTAACCTTTAACTGCAACCTAACCACGCTAAAATGGGTTGGGTTGCAGTTCTCTGTTGTCCGACCAAATTAATATTATTATCATTATATTATTAATTTTTATTGTTATAATAGTAATATCAATTTATCTCTTAGCCATTATAATCACTTCCTACTTTTTTAGTATTGTGACACTTTATTATTGGGCAAATCTTTCTCTTGATTTCTCTACTATCACATGGTCCCTTTCTTTCTTTCTCTTTATCTCTGTCCTCTCCAAAAATTACCTAAGAGTTCGTAAAATCAACAGTGTCGCAAGTAATAAAAACGGAGGAATATTATATATGCATCATCATGTATTAATATATTTGGGAGAGGGGTTGTTACTTGTTAGCTTATCTGACATTTTCTGAAGAACCTCCTACCAAGATGCCAATAATCATTATTTGGAGCTTAACAGCCTAAAGAGTAGAGTGAACTGTACTTCATAAACTCAATATGACAATCCAATCTGTTTTCTGGAGGTCGTAGACAAAACTCAAGACCGCTTTTTAGTTCTGCACTTCTCCTTGCTAATGCTCTGCTTTTAACTGCTGTTCTTATGCAGTAAGAGGCCAGGGATCTTAGTATGTCTATGGCATCTAATGCTGAATTACATTTTCACTTGTTTCTTATTTGAGTTGCTTTTTAAATTTTGAGTCTTTGTTTTTGCAAATAGTGAATTTGCACTTTGATATTTAACTTGCTGTGTGATATTTCAAATTTTCACCTATACTCTGGTTTCTCCTTTTGATTCTTCTCCCACTATAATATGCCATCTGCTAACCTATTTGATCATTATTTCTCACAAACTAATCTGAATATCATCCAGCTTCTGAGTGCCAAGGACATGGCACAGAGAACGGTCATTGGTAAGGAGAGGATTGTATACAGCACAGAAAAGGATCTTGATGAGCAAGACTATGAAGCACGAGAATGGGAGAAGAGATTTGAAGAACTTTAAGAGGCTAGACTGAGATTGATATTGTAACTGTAAATCTAATATTTTTCTAGTCCCGAGGTGTAGAGTAATGGAGATAGTATATTTTGTATCTAAAGAAAATAAAAACTTGTTGGTTCACTATTTGTTGACATTGGTTAACCGTGTCCAAGATATAGTTGCTTTTGTACATGTTCATTAAATTCAGACAGGATCCATCTGTAGTCTGTACAGTATGGTTCGTCAGTTCTCATACTAAAACTTAAGGCGCTTTTAGTGCGAAGTAGTTAGAGCTGTGCAAGACATTCGTGTTATATTCACTTGTTGCAAGAAGTGGTAGTCTTGACTCTTGCAGCAGTAGGATTGTGTACATTATTTGGGTTTATAGAAGGCGATGTGCTTTTTGAAGTTTAAATTGTGCACAAGGAGTATTTCAATGTATGCACCGAGTAAACTGATTTTTTTGGCTATTGGCTGGAGTCTTCTTCGTTTCACAGGCATCATTTTTTCATTTATTAGTAAGGCTGTGTTGCCCGGAGTAAATGGCCACAGCAGAACGTCCTAAAGGATCAGTGAGTGTTCCGCAACGAGATGCCTGGCATAGTTGAACATCAGTTTTGATGAGCTACTTCGACTCGAAAAACTCTTGTAAGTTCGAAATATTTTTTAGTTTTATTTTGCATATTTTAAGAGTTCAAGTGGAAATTAACAGTAAAAACGTATAGAATACCGTTGACAACCTCATAAATAGTAAAATATTAATTTGAGTGTTAATAAATCTCTCTCTTTTCTTTCAGCACATAATTTCAAATAATTTCATTTCAATGGAGATCCAGGGAATATAGATGCTGTATGCATTTATTTCTTAGCTTCGTGACCTTCAAAGGCAAAGTAACAATTAGTTAGAGTAGAATCTTATTTCAGAGGCTGATTATAGATGGAGAAAATATTATTAACTTGGCCAAAATAATCTTGTTTATTTTGGGTATCTGATTAGACGATATTTTAATTTAATATGTAATTTAGATATCCTCAATTTGGGTGTCAAAATTTCAGCTAGACAAGGTTTGTAAATTATTCAATCACAAATTAGATTATTGGCTGGGGAATGTAATTGATAGTAGTCTGAACAATTGTATTGACGGTAGTAATTTTGCACGAATATTTGATTGAAGAGCGACAAGAGGTCGAGAATGTTGTCCAAAATTGATCCAAGGGATAATATTCGATTGCTTGCAATAGTCGAATTTGGACTTGTCCACAAGAACCTTGGCCACTCAATCAAATTAAAAAGAACTTTGACAGTATAAAAATCAACAAATAGCCATTTCGCATGTTACGAGTTTTATAGAATAGACTCCTTTACATTACAATTTTTATCATACATATGCTATATTATGCTGTGGTACATCCGAATCCTTTTTTGGCTCTTCTGAGGGCTCCATATCTCCAATTACGTAAAACAAACAGAATGGTAAAATGTGATACTTGAAAAAAGGACGTGGGAAATCAAACATAATGAATCCAAAGTTCTATATATGGTCGATACAACCAATGTAGTAGAAATCGTTTTAATACATTTCTGTTTAATATTACAACATAACAAAATTTATGATCTAGAAACCTCCCCCAGTAAGTGAATTATAGTGCACTCTGCCATTTATTCATAGAAAAACAATATGGCTCGTTTTAAACAAGTTAAACTCGAGATAAGGAACTACGGAAGGTGTGGGCTCTATACGTTGTACAGTTACAAAAATGCTCCCGCTAGATTTGAGACCATGATTTAGCTAGCTAGACTTTAGTCAAATAGCCGCAGTCTTATTTGTATGGGAACTCAACAGAAGCAGATTACACCAGAAGAATAGAATTCTCGCACTAAGGAAAATACTTGACCATCTGAATTTCCTTTTGCTTAAATCCACATTTCTCATAAAACACTTTGTTCTCAGTAGAACAGTCAAGAATGACCTTGTAGCATCCCATTGTCTGTGCATGTTCAGTGAGGAACCCTATTATTTTCTTGCCTAAGTGCATCCCCCGTGCATTAGCATCCACGACCACATCTTCTATATGGCCAGCCTTGCCACAATTCCTAACAAATTTCTTCTCGATAAATACACTTCCTGTTGCTATAATCTTTCCTGACTCATTATCTTCTACTACACAGATAACATGATCATCCCCCTTAGAGGCAAGCTCCAGAAATCTATCCTCGAATTCTTTGTCAGAGACTGAGTCACAGACTGTCAGCTGACGCAGTAGCTCGATAAAACCCTTGTTTTTGTCGGTGATTTCTAGCCTTCTAATTTTGCACTTCTCGTCATTGTTTGAATTGTCAGCCAGCATAGCTTTTGTTTTCTCTGTAGCGTTAATTCATGTATAATGGATCATATTATCAATCTCATGTTATTTAAGAAAATGGCAGAGCCAAAATAGTAAAGGCTACACACAAAAAAATAGTCCTATTTGTGTGAAGAATGTAGTGACTGAACCAAAATAAGATCCGGACTTAGACAAAGGGGGGCTGGCTAATCATGATTCTTCGACTAAGACCTTGACCAGAATGTCTAAAAACATCCTTCTGCGTTCAAATGATACAGAGTAAGAAATTTTGTACACCAAAAAAAAAAAAAAAATATAGCCTAGTGGTTTTTGTATTCTGCATTACTCAAAACCCCATTCAAACGCATTGCATTACATTGCTTTTCAATTTTGACCTTTTTCTTCTGGAAATTGAAACCTGAGTGAAACCTACCTTCTTTTTGGGTTTCCAATCTAAAAGGCAATGCAGAAACAACAACTTACTCCCAAAACCCCTAGGTGATTCCCCACAAAAGCTATCATTTCACAATCAAAGCCCTAAACTTCCAACTAAAAATTACCAAAGAAAACATACTTTCAAATTTACGATCCGTGCATTTCACATACCCAACTTAAGTAGTTCATTCATCCTACCTCAAGTGTAGTATGAGTATCCTAAATTGTACGTCTTTTATACAATGAAGATATTTCTTCTTTTTTTTTGCTCATTGCTCATTTAAGAAACTCCAAGTGAGTAGAATTCACATTATAAGGGAATTCCAAATGAGCAAACTACACCCGGATGTAGGATAACAGTTGTACAATCGAACTCCCCAAAAAAGGAAGAGTTGAGGCATTGAACCAAAAAGATGAAGGTGGCTTACCACTTATCGTTGATCAACAAGAAGAATATATGGCTCTTCGAGAATGTATTACTTTGAGAATTCTAATGATTTGTTTGATCGCATATTATTTGATTCCGGCAAACAATGAAGCTATAGCTTCAATTCAATTAATTCTTACCAAATTAGTATTTGTAGTTTGTGAAGGCTGCTCTTTTTGTTCTCGTGATTAAAACATTAATTAATGTTCTTTTCATCACCTTAATCAAAACCTCTCTAAGCTTTCCTCCCCAATTGTTCCAATTGGGTACCCATAACTCCAAACAAAATAGTTTCAGCCCCACCATTAACGTTACGAAAACCAGTTTCAGCATACAAGTAAGTTACTTTTCCAATTAAAAAACACTAACCATAAATTTACTAATAAAACAATCTTTTAAAATAAACAAAAAATCCCCCCTTCCCCCATATACACTGAGATTTCCAGGAAAAGAAAATCCTGAATTTCAGAATCAAAGCCCTCAATTTCCAATTGAATATTACCAAAGCAAACACGTTCAGATTTCAGATTCATAAACACAAGAAAACCACAGCAATTATTCGGATTATAATCATAGATTCACAAATAAAGAAACACATCCAATAAAAATTGTGATTTCATGAAGAATAGATAGATAAGTGGAAAGAGTAGATAAAGAATATACCTTTGAATTCGAGAAGCAAACAGAGGAGGAGATTGAAGTGGAAAGCGTTTATGCTTTGTTTTGTTGGGGGTTCTAGTCCATAGATTGAGATTTGAGACTTGAGAGGAACCGTCTGATTTTATTGTTTTTTGGTTCTAAAAGATGTTTTTTTTACATTAATTAATTTTAGTTAATTCAGCTCTATCGAATTCAATTCACTTAATACTAGTATTAAATGCACGCGATGCATGCAAAAGCATATAAATTAGAAAGTAAAAAGGAAAATTCAATAATTTGTTTAAGATGTATTTTCAAAATGAAAAAGTTAGTTATAGAGAGAGATTTGTTCCATTTAATTAGGAATTAAAAAAAAGAATAATATAGATTTTTGGTGTCCCCCACCTCTTCACTTATAGGATAGAGATATACTAGCCAAATATGCAGGCGATGCGTGGTTCGTGTTAACGATATGAGAAAAACTACATTATAATTTCTCTAGTGAATTATATACATATTTTTCATACTTTTAAAAATAATCGTTAACTTTTAATCATTTTGTTTTTTCAGAGGGCGTAATTGTAAACTTTTTAGAGAGTAGATTAGAAAAAGTGTTTTAAAAACAAAACGCCTTAAAAAAAAATAAAAATATTACAAAAGATTAATGGAAGATGTCATTAGCATAAAAAAAAATACACCATCCATCTCCCTCTACCACTTTCTCACTCATCCTAAAATATTGTATATGTTTCATGATTAATTTGATAAAATGCACCTTCACTCATGAGCAATCAATTACTCATGTATTTGAAAATAAAAATTCAAAAGTATATAAAATATAGCAAAGTGGGTGTCTATTTATAAATCTCAAGAAAATATAACCATTGATATTTTTTAAAATTATTTTTAGGTATTTTATTATAAAGTTTTAACCATCTTTTGTTAAAAATAAGATAGCTAAGTTTGGAAACTAAACTTAATTAGAATTAATAACGTCCTTGATTCATTTTATTTGTTTTTTTCTTTTTCTTAATTTTGGTGTTCACCTCCCCTCTTCCCTTATAGTATAGAGATTAGCCTTATATTATTAACGTATACAGATTTTGGAGAAATGAAAAATATATGTCTAAAAGATTGACATTTAAAATATATATAAAAAAACTAAAAACTTACCTTCTTTGATTATAGCAACTTTAACTTCCTTGATTTATTTAATTTTGTTTTCTTTTTTTTTATTTTATTTTTGGTGTTCACCTCCCCTCTAAGCTTATAATATAGAGATTCACCCACTACAATTGTATATTAAGGATTTTATCTATTTAAAAAAACGCAAAGTCTTGTAAAAAGACGGTCTTACATTAAGCTTAATGTAAGACTAGTCCAATAGGCCCAATAGGCATCTTTCCAAGCCAACCTTCTTCCCACCACCGTCATTCCCCTTCACTACGTTAGCCCTATTAGTTTTGGATTTATATGCAAAAGTTAAGGTTTTAGGTTGAAAAGTAAAAAAAAAACGTAAAAGTTAAGGTTTTAAGTCGAAAAGTCAAAAATCCGATTTGTATGGGCTGCTTCACATGTGACACGCGTAATTGGGCTTTTAATTGGCTTATTGGACTGGTCTGACGTTAAGCTTAACCTAAGACCGTTGACACGCTGAAGTCGTATCACCTAATCAAAAGTAATCCTAAAATCCTCTAACAAACAGTAGTCAGGGAAGTAGGGTCGAATCCACAGAGAAACAATGTTCTTTTCCAAATTATCGGTCAAATCTAGATTATAGGGAACGAGTGTTTGTGGTAATTGTACTAAACTAGACTATAACTATATCAAGAATATCAATAACAAAGAGTCTAGGGCATAAGTTCACCAATGAACAATATTTCGGGATGAAACACAACAATCAATAATGAATAATGCAGTCAAACATGTTGAATTGCTCTCTCGAGTCGGAATAAACCATAAAACTATATTAACAGGCTCTCGCAATTTATTAATATCAATTCTACCTATTGAAACTAGCCTTAATATCAAGTTTACACCTCTTGGCGCATAACCTAATATTGCAACACTATAACAATCAAATCTCACCAAATTGGATTGAATAGAAATAATTGATCATGGATCCCCTTAAACCCTAGAAATAGACTACTCAATTATAATTGGGGAAAACATATTCATAATTAAATAAGCAGACATGAATTAATAATCAAGTATTGAATAGAAATGAAAAGAAAGAGAAATAATACCAATTGTACAACCAATCTTGCAAAATCAAAGCTTATATTGAAAATTCAATGTAAATAGGGGAAAAAGCAAAACTAGGGTTCTTGAGTAATTGAGAGAAAAAGAGTTCTAATCTAAAATGAATTAATCATAGATAAATAAGATATAAAATGATGCATATTCAATTCGCATCATGTTTTGGGTTCGTTTACTCGGTTTAGTTTAAACTGAATTTAGTACTTTTATTATATTAATCTTACTTATATTAGGTTAATTAAGATGATTAGCCACATTTTCAATAGTTACATTAAGTATATTCTAGTTTGGGGAAGAAGACATTCATGTTCATCCAGATATTCCAGCGCACTGAAATCGTTTTTGTGATTGTGAGCAATCTACATGGAATTTTTAATTGTTTTTTTTTGTTCGATTGCTAACATCTTGAAGTTGTACCGTACAAAGTTTCGTAAGATTTCATGAAGAAACAAAGTCACAACAGCCTTAAATTTTGGACGTGACTTTGGGAACAATTTTCCTGGTCTTGGAGTGATGATTTTAGATTGCTTAAAAGGGAAGCTTTTGAACATGATAAGCCAAGATACTTGAGCTCCCAGTCTCCATATTCAACTGCTTGAGGTGTGTGCTTAATTTGGTCCAATAATAAGCTATTTTACCTAGGAAGGAAAGCTCTTGATTGGACCAACTTCTGGCTCGTGTTGAAAAACGTGTTTCAGTACTTAATTTGTTTGGTTTTGGGCAGCAACTTTTAGACATCTTTTTGCAGTGAAAATTTGCCTTTTTACTCTTTGATGTTCAGGAAACCCTCCAATTGGTTTCATAGAAAAACAAGCAGCCCATTAAATTTGAGAGCTATTTTCGTAGAGGTGTGCAGGCAGAAAAATGCTGATTGTATTTTGCTAGTTTTTTTTATATGTTTCTATCTTAGTTTGTAACCTATAAATATACCTTGTACTCCATTGATGAGAACATGTTGAATGAATGAAATTTGGAGCTTTTAAGCTTGTTTAAACTTTAGAAGTATTTTATCCAAGTTTTCTTGTGTTTAAGGAGTGAACTTAAACATAAAAACCTTAATCTAAGTGAGTGAAACTTAGCTTAAGTGAGTTTAGATTAATTAGTGAGTGAAGCTAATCAAATCTATTCTCATATCCTTCCTAAATCATTAGTTTTAGTTGAGTGAAGCCTTAAACTTGATGTAGAACTCTTAGGCAATCTTAAGTGAGTGAAGCTTAGGAGAACCTAAGAAGAACCCTTAACCGGATTCGTATCATAAAATAAGATATGAAATAATAACATTCTCGAGTCCTTCTACCTTTCTATTTCCTAAAACAACTAGAAAAATAGAGCTAAAATCGTCAAAAGATAAGGGCTAAATCGACAAATAGTACAAGGAATAACCCGCGGACGCAAGTTTTCATCCTGCAAAACAAAGTCAACTTGCAAAGACCATATCTCACAAATTAGAAGTCATATTGAGGCGTGTGATACACCGTTGGAAAGCTTTTCAAGTCTAGTTTCCAAATCCACTAGAATCACTCAATTCCGATCTCTAAATAATGAGTTATGATCAAAATAGTACACATGACTTGATTCCCATACTTCTTTTAACATGTTTCCGCTATGCTTTGGGTTGCAATCTAAGGGCCTGTTCATTTCAGCTTAATTTCAGTTCAGTTCAGTTCAGTTCAGTTCAGCTCCAATCAGTTTAGTTCAGTTCAGTTCAGCTCCATTCTTTTATAACCATTTTGTTAAATATTAAATATTATTATGTTGGTCTAATTTATTTTACTAATTGATTTTTTTATTATTATATTATTATTATTATTATTTATTATTATATCATTATTATTAAGTATTATTATTATTATTTGTATACTATATTTTTATTATAGCTTTATTCATTATTATTAATAGTATAATTATGGAGGAACATGGTGTAGGTTAAAAACACAAATAAACCTGCGTTTTCAGCCCATAATCCAATCAAATCACGTTAAAACGATTTATGATGTAATTTTGCACGGTCCGACCCAATATTATTTTATTACTAAATATTAATATATAATTAAATCTAATAATTAAAATAGTAATATTGATTTAATTCTAAGATATTATTGTTATTATATAATCATCATCAGGTATTAATATATTAATACAAAGACTATAAAATAATTTTTATTAATTTATCATTATAATCATTAATCATTATTATTATTAATTTATGATTATTAATATTATTTATTTATAATTATCATTTAAAAATATCCAAAATACAATTATTATTATTCATTAATAATTATTCATTATTATTAACCATCATCATAATTATTATTTAATATTCATATTATTATTATTTAAATATTATATATATATTTATTAAATTCAATTTAATTCAATTCAATTCAATTCAGTTCAGTTCAGTTCAGTTCAGTTCAGTTCAGCACCAATCAGTTCAGTTCAGTTCAGTTCAGTTCAGCACCAATCAGTTCAGTTCAGTTCAGTTCAGTTCAGTTCAGTTGTTTGTAGTAAATCTAAACAGGCCCTAACTCGAAGATGCCCTTTGGACTTCTCATTTGACGTAGATCATTCCTAGATGCTCCTCATGTTTAAGCTTATTCAATAATGCTCCAATATATATATATATATATATATATATATATATATATATTAAAAAGCGTAAGCATAGGTTGCAATCTGCCACGTGTCACTCTATCTTATTTTCACATATATTCTCATAAAAAAGTGCAGATTGTCCATGAGAAGCTTCGAACCCACGACCTCGAATATGGAAGATAAATGCTCTAACCATTGTGCCACTACATTATTGTTACTTCTTTTATTAATACTTCTAATACTATTGAATGTTATAAATGAAAAACAATAAGTTACAATATTTTAATTGCTTCTATGAATAAAACTACTAAGTTAACTTTTTACTAACATCCTTCTACACCAAATTTTAGTTGTTAATTACTAAAGTATAATTCATATAAACCCCAGAGTATCCTTGAAAACTATCAAAACACCGAAAACACACACAAGAGTATTATTTTCCCAACTTAAGTAATTATATGCTTTTATGGACTAAAATGCAACTAAATGATCCTAAAATTGCAACCTATATGCATCATGAAAGACCTATATCAATATGACTCATCAACCGTCTTATAGTATATCTACTCTTTAAAAAATTCAAAATATATTTTGTAATTTATAGAAGAGTTGGTTTATTATGAGGCGGTCTTAGGTTAAGCCTTAATTTCAGATCAGCCCAATAAGCCTTAGAGAAGCCCATGATGCGCGCCACATGTTAAGCAGCCCAGCCAAGTCGATTTTTTTAACTTTTCGACCCAAAACCTTAACTTTTTGCATTTTTTAACTTTTGCATAAAAATTCATAACTAATATCATATGTGGAATCTATATTAACAAATATGCTAAAATTGTTAACTTTTAAACTTAAAAACTTAACTTTTGAACCTAAAACCTTGAACTTTTAAATATTAATATAAGTTATTTTGTTTAATGTCTGACATTAAGCTTAATGTAAGATCAATCCAATAGACCCAATATGCATTTTTACAAGCCAGCCTTCTTCCTACCACCCCTGCCATTCCCTTCACTCCATTAGCCCTATTAGTTATGAACTTTTATGCAAAAGTTAAGGTTTTAGGTTGAAAAGTTAAAAAAAAGGCAAAAAGTTAAGGTTTTAAGCCGAAAAGTTAAAAAATCAATTTGTATGGGCTCCTTAGCGTGTGACACGCGTAATTTGGCTTTTAATGGGTTTATTGTGCTGGTCTTACATTAAGTTTAATGTAAGACCGTCTTTTATAAGACTTTGCCTTAAAAAAAGGAGGAAGTAGTTTCTTTTTATTTAAGGAAAAAGTTATATGAAAAAAGCATTAATTAACCATTCATTGCATCAATTATGATAGCAAATAATAAACATTCTTTTCATATGCTTATGAGTAGATTATGGTAAAATAAAATAGATTATTACAAAGATTTGTATTAGACGGTTTATCGTTGAGCATGTTGATAAAACATGTGAAACTATGAGTTATTAATATAAGATTTTGACTTTAAAGTTGATGGTTTTAAAATTTTAGTCGGCTTACACTTTTAAGTTTAAAAAAATGATAAGAGTTTATCGATAAGCATATGGGTAGACCATCTACACTATGATTTAGAACATGAATATTGAGGCTAAATTCTTATTCTTTTAACGTAGAATTTCATACGGGCTCTTTATATGCTTAGAACACAAACAAGTCTTCGTAGTAAATTTGTTTTTTTTTTGGAGTTACATATAGAGTTGAAAAACCATCATACACCCGGTGTCCTTGTACATTAGACCAATAGGTTTTCTTGTTTTATATGATTTGTTCTTTTAGAAATTTACAACTCCTATTTTTTAAGACTCAGTGGTTCACTTTTAAGACTTGACAGTTTATTTTTAAAGAAACAAGTGGAGTTAATGTACACTAATATTTTTTATTGGTAAGATGAAGGACCCTGGCCATATCTCAACTATCGCAGTTTATTGGTTTGGTATTTACGGGCCGAATATTTAGGAGTAGGGGGAAATCCCCATCTCCAAATGCCCCTATTGGGATTTCTCTTATAACCTTGAAGTTATGAGGTCAAACCCGAGCCACTAGGTCAAGACTTATTTGGTAACATAACTAATATACCCAAGCTCTATCCAATATGGAGAAAGTGTCGACACATCTTCTTGATTTGCATTTTTACAAAAAGTGTCATTTAATGGTTTTTCAAAAAAAACAAAAACAAACATTTACTCAATAGTCTAATTCTACACTCATAGTTTTCAGTTTCTATAAAGGTTAAGTCTTATAAAAGATGTTCTTACATTAAGTTTAATGTAAGACCAGCCCAATAAGCCAATTAAAAGCCCAGTGCCACACGCTCAGGAGTCCACACAAATTGTTTTTTTAATTTTTCGACCTAAAACCTTAACTTTTTTTTTATTTTAACTTTTTAACCTAAAACCTAAACTTTTGCATAAAAATCCATAACTAATAGGTTTAATGGAGTGAAGATAATGGCGGGGGTGGTGGGAAGAAGGTTGAATTGAAAAATGCCTATTGGACTGGTCTTACATTAAGTTTAATGTAAGACTTTTAAACAAAATAACTTATGTTAATATTTAAAAGTTCAAGGTTTTGGGTTCAAAAGTTAAGTTTTTAAGTTTAAAAGTTAACAATTTTAGCATATTTGTTAATATCGATTCCACATATGATATTAGTTATAGATTTTTATGCAAAAGTTAAGGTTTTAGGGCAAAAAGTTAAAAAACGCGAAAAGTTAAGGTTTTGGGTCGAAGAGTTAAAAAATCAATTTGGTTAGGCTGTTTAGCGTGTAGTGCGCGTCATGGGCTTCTCTAAGACTTATTGGGCTGGTCTGAGGTTAAGGCTTAACCTAAGACCGTCTTATAGTAAGCCAACTCTTTTTTTTATAGATATGACACTTTTTTTCCACGCATTTAAAGGGAGCGATTTAGGGGTATAGACGGCTATATTTTTCGACGAAATTTTAACCAAGCAAGTTTGATATTCTATATTACTTGTCTTAAAATTTCGTTGATTAATTTGTTCATTTACACCCCTAAATCACTCTCTTCAAAATACGTGAAAAAATAGGAAAAATTGCCTAGAATAATGCAACCTTTGGGCGATTCGCAAATAATAATGCAACTTTTCGATTATTCTGGAATAATGCAACCTTAATACCCCATTTATTTTAAACAGGACAAATGACCGGTAACCTGAACCATTGGTAATTTTTATTAAAAACTTTAAATTTAAAACAATAAAATTTAAAAAAAATTAAAAAAACCTAAACTAAACCCCAGCCCCCTGCCCCCACCCCTGCCAACCGGCAACTAGCCACAACCACACCACGCCAGCCCCAACCCTCGCCGAAAACCCTCCCTAGCTCGCCGGAAACTACTCAAAACCCTCCCTAGCTCGCCGGAAACTACTCAAAACCCTCCCTAGCTCGCCGGAAACTACTCAGAACCACACCACACCACGAATTTTTCCCTTTCTTTCGTCTCTAGTGTCGCCGGAAAACACGTGGGGTTAGGGGACCCCCTCCCTCGCCTTCGCTCCCCCTCTTCTCTCCTTCTCGGTGCTCAGACGAGCGTCGCCGGCAAAAAGGGGTGGGGTGAGATTGGCGGCGAGGGGTTGTGGTTTTCGAGTGAGGGTTGGTTGTTTTTTGGGTGGTGAGTGGTTTTCGAACGGAATCTGGGTTAGATTAGGGGAGGGTTGGTTGTTTTTGGGGTGGTGGGTGGTTTTCGAACGGAATCTGGGTTAGGTTAGGGGAGGGGGTGGGGTGTCGGAATTTGGACGGGGTTAGGGGAGGGGGTAGGGGTGCCGGAATCTGGGTGGGGTGGGGTAGGGTGGGGTTAGGGGAGGGGGTGGGGGTGTTGGATCTAGGTGGGGTTAGGGGAGGGGGGGATGGGGGTGGGAATTTTTTTTTATCTTTTTATTTTTTAAATTATTTTATAAATCAATTATTAGAACCAATTATAAGCCGACACGTGTCCCACTAAACCTATTCTTCAGGTTAGAATTGATTTTATCCGGTTTTGTCCTGTTTAAAGTAAATGGGGTATAAAGGTTGCATTATTCCAGAATAATCGAAAGGTTGTATTATTCTAGGCAATTTTTCCAAAAAAATATCATATTTAAAAAAACGGAGGAAGTAAAAGAAATCACGTGAGGTAGGCGTATGTCGATAGTTTCACAGAAATAGCGAAATCAAAAGAGGGAGGAGGGCGATTCAACACAACCATGGCAACAACAACAACAACAAAATCATTGATAGCTCGATTATCTTCTCAAATCGCTCTTCGAATCCGCCATAATCAAAGACTTTTCGCTTCTTCATCTTCTTCAACCGCTCTTTCAGATTCATCATCTTCTCCATCTCCATCTCCTTCTCCTTCTTCCACCGATGATATTCATATCACTGACAATTGTGTTCGTGTACGTCTACTTTCTCTCTCTCTCTTCCTTTTTTTTTTGGTATCAATTTCTGCTTTACCTTGTCAAATTTGCTATTTAATAACCTAATTATCATCATCTAAACTTGTTTTTATTTCTTTAATTCAATGAATTTGAAATTATTTGTAATTTGTCGACATAGAAGCTTCAATGTTAGTTATATCCCCGCTTCTATATAACATTTTACGAGACACTAATGAGCTTTGCCTAGTTCCTATCTGATAGATATATATCAACATATTTTTAGAAAAAAAAACTTATGGATTATAAAAAAACCTAATCGGTGAAGCTTACGACATGGATGAGTACTAGAAGTAATCACCTATGTTGAGGATTTATCTTGTCAATTTTGCTGTTTAATAATCTAATTATCATCATCTAAACTTGTTTTTATTTCTTTAATTCAATATATTTGAAATCATTTGTAATTTGTGGAGATAGAAGCTTCAATGTTAGTTCTCCATCTAATTCTCCTTTTTGTAATAATATTGATGTGGTGCCGGAACTCGGAATTAACTGTTAGGGAGGCCGATTCTATATAACATTTTACCCGAGACATGATAATTTTGCCTTTAGCTTTTAATAGATATCCGAAGGATCATGGCGTACCTTGGTTCCGCCACTACTGCGACTAATTTTGTTGTGTTTTGTTATTAATTTGATAGAAGTAGTATGAAGCATGCCAAGTTTGTTTCTTTTAATTTAATCGGTGAAGCTTACGACATGGATGAATACTAGAAGTAATCACATATGTTGAGGATTTGTTAATTGTTGGGGTTTGTAACTGTTAAATGTTTGGATGCATATGGGAGCTCTAGTTTTGTATTTTGTTTGTAGGTTATAAAACTTTGGATTTAGCTGTGTGGTAGAATTGAACATTAAATGTTTGGATGAATTAAGGATTTTGGAGGGTTGAGAAGAATGCTACAAAACTGGTATTAGGTTTCCGTTTGATGAATTAGTTAATCACGCCAATCATGCAGTTTGAGGTTGGGGGAGAGGGGGGAGGGGGAGGAGGAACTTTATGATTGGCATGTGTACGAGGAGGACAGTAAAAGGATAAAAAGAGAGAGAGGCACGCATTTTGCACATGTACAGAATTTGAAATATGCTCCCAAAAGGAGTTGCCTAGTGTATTCACGACTTTCACAGACTGTTGTATGGAAAGTTCTAGCAACTAAGCATAGTGTATTGTACCCTGATGGACAGTCGTTGAGCTTTTGTTTTGTTCTATTGAGGGTACCTGATGTTTTGAATCTTTCGTGTAGGAATGCATAGATACTAGTTGTCTTATTTAAGCAGACTGAATCACCACAAACTTGGTACATATGTAGAGATTTATCTATGAATCCTTTTGCAGTGCATCACGACCTGGGGCAGAGGAAAATCACAAGGGGGAAAGGTGGCATGTGTGGTTACTTTATAGTGGGGGGGGGAGGTTATGGAGTCATGCACTCAAATATATAAGTTTTTTTATTTCTTCTTGAAGTTCTATTATATGTTTCCAAGTTTTAAAGCTTGAATAGAGGAAAAGAACGTATCCAACTCAAGCCCTTAACCACTTTTTTAATATTAAATGGATCCAACCCTTGATATCCATTTCGGAAGTTTTAAAAGGAGCAAGAGTCTGGACAGAATGATCAACTTTGGAAGGGATTTGACTTTCCATAGTTAGCTTTGGTCCTCACCTCTTTTCCTCTAAAGTCGGAAGAATAGGCTTGGGTGCGAGGAATTTTCTACGAAAAAACTGAGAGGATTCCATGCATGTAGGAGGCAACTGGGATTCAGGATGATGGTAACTAGATTGTAAACTCCAACTGTGGTTACTAATGTAGTCTCTCAGCACTTAATCTTCTTCACCCCTCCTAAAGGGACCTTAAATGTGGTTTCTAATGGAATTTTGCCCCACCATTTACTGGCCCATACTCACAACCATTGCACATTATAAGCCAACAGCTCTGAGACCTAACCTATGTCTCATGAAGTGACCTTTTAGCAAGGGGGGTATGCTAAGAACTGACATAGCTAGATCAGAGTTAGTATGAAGATCAATGACGGAAAAGATTTTGTATTGATCGAAAGGCAATTACAGAAAATAAAAGATAGCTTCAATCATTCGAGAGGCTTGAACTAACTAAAAACTCTTAACAATGTATTTTCATGATTCTTCCCCTCTAAGCTACTATATATATAGCAATATCTCCCTAACATATCCCCTTGCTTCTTCCTCAAGCTACTTGTAATTGAATCATAATGCAAGTGCCTAAATCACCCTTCTCCAAATATGAGTTCATTGTTAGTCAATCGCCTCCGTTGGGTGTTTTTGTATTAATGCACACCTGGTAAGGTTGGATGACCCCGCTTAAGCTTCCGTTATAACTTAGCGATCAAGGATTTATTAAGAAAGGCAAAATTACACACTCCTAGACCTTGTCTCCTTGATAAAATGAATTTTCCTTTTCCCTTCATTGTGACCCCATAGAAGCTTGGGTATAGTAGTGTCTAAGTCTTTATGGGTTGTTTGAAGAAAAAACATGCAATTATAATAATTCAGAATCGCACTGAAGGTGAAATGAATAAGACAAAAGCCTTCGCGCTCTAAGAGAAACTTTGTTTTCGAATTTGCTAGCTTCCTGTTCAATTTAATGACAATGGATTGAACATCCCTCTTCTTTGGTTTCTTATAGAAGATGGGGAAGCCCCGGTAAGGACCAAGGTCAAGGGGAGGCTTGGATCTTTAGTGCTTTCGGAAAAGGTTTCCATGGCATGACCTACGAAAGCATTTTTAGAAAAAAAAATGATTTCCTTCTTTTGCGTTGTTGATTTTTTGACCTGACACTACATTAAATTTACTTGATACATCTATCAACATGAAATCCGTGCTTGCATTTACTTTAACGAAGAGGAGTAAATATTTTATGAAAGGTGGGAATTTGGACTTTTCTGTGCCCCAATTTTCTGGACTTTCCTACAGGTTTGCACCCATACCCACTTATTTTTGGGTTTCTTGTGTTAAGCAGCACGGTCTTTTCCTTCACTAATCAAACTGATAAAACTAAGATAATTAATCCAGTGAAAGAAAGTTGCTTTGAATTATTCTGAAATTTTTATGAATCCCATTGCCTGTGTATAAGGGTTAATTATCCATCTAGATTGTTTGTTTGTCCCCAGATATAACCCAAGATAGTTAGATGAGTGTTTTTAGTTCTCAGCATGCTCATAGCAGAATAAACAGGAGTCACATCCAGTGTCTCTACTCCATTGGTAATTATGCTCGTTAGATCTAAAGTCCCTGCTATGCATGACATGCATACTCAAACAATTCGAACTCTTAGACCTGCATAAGAGCCACAGCCTCGTTGAAAGATTGATTTTTCTTGGGGAGTTTGGGGGGGGGGGGGGTTGCGGGGGCAAGGGCAAGGGCAAGGGCTTTTTTCTGTTATGAAGTAGACTTAAGACTGTGTGCCATTGAAGTGCTAGTGTTGTCAGTTGAGGTTATAAGTAGTTCCTATAATATGTTCTTTAGTAGAATAATATCAGTTTTAGGTACATTTTCACTGATTTTAAGGGTGATGCAATTTCAGAGGATGAAAGAATTGCAAGCTAGTGAGAATGGGAACAAGATGCTTCGCCTTAGCGTAGAAGCTGGTGGATGTTCTGGGTTCCAATATGCCTTTGCATTGGATGATAATAATAACAACGATGACAGGTATTGGAGTATGTCTAATCGATCTTCTTGTGAATGGCTATTGCTTATTTTCTATGGCTTTTCTTTTTGGAATTTCTGTGTTTGGAGATTTGTTATGTCTTCAGCTTTGTGCTAGGTCTTTCATGCGTATGAATGCATCTATATAGTTGTTAGTCTGATTTAGAAGAAGTTTATTTGTGATATTTCAGAGTATATAGCTACGTATTATATAGATTTTTGTGCTCTCATTTGCAAATTTGGTTTCTTGTAGAATTTTCGAAAAGGATGGTGTCAAATTAGTGGTCGACAAAATCTCTTATGACTTTGTGAAAGGTTCAAGTGTAGATTACGTTGAGGAGCTTATTCGTTCAGCGTTCCAGGTCAGTCATCTTTGCTTGGGATGGAGTGTAGATAACTTTTTGATGAACTGTATGTGCTACTAATGTATTGATGAACTGTAGAATGTTTGTGGAATGGAGGGACTAGGCAGTAAATCATTGTCATTGCAATCTATGTATAGATAACTTTTTGAAGAGTACGTATTCACTATTAAACAAGCACTGACTAAATTTTACTCACTTCAACCTTTTCTTTTTGATAGTAGAGTATTGCACAAATAGGCAAATCTATTGGTGGGGTGGGGCATGTGATAGTTGAATTATTCGAAACTGGATAGTGGGTCATGTGACCTTCTTAGGGTGGGAGAGGAAAAAGCATTGACAGAGATCTACATCCTAAGGATATTTTTGGAAATAATATCGGTGTTTTCTAACAAAAATTAACATTTAGAAAACAATTTGGGACATCCATACTAAGGAAGCGTAATAAGGGACACGGGGGTATAATTTTTAAGAGACAGAGACTGCAAGTCTATGATTAATATGCATATAGCATACTGTATAATATGTTAGAGGACAATAATATTCAATATGAAGGTTGCATGCAAATGTGATCAGAAAATATAAGTTGATTCTATCATAGTTTGTCCTACAAGCGGTGGCACTTGTACACGAAGTCGTACAGTTGCTCGCTTCCAACCATTGTTACTTGGACTCTTCAATATACTTCAAGTACGTGTGTCGAATTCTCAATGCTCCAACGTGGGCGTGCACACTTCGACCCTCATTTTGGGCCAAAATCATAAAACTTCTTTCACAAGATAGTGGAGTTGGACACTGGGAGAAATACTGACATGAATACACGAGTCCGAGTAACTTAGGTTGCATATGAGGTGGTGAATTACAACAGCAAAAAGAGAAGAAAACAAATTAGAAGATATTATTAATCGTCATCATGATTGTTGGTTTCTAGGCATCCTATTGGTCCTGGTGTGATTCACTACCTCTATACTTAATATACTGTGGTGGAGTTTGATGACTCACTGGTGTTATGGTGGAGTTTGGTGACTCACTGGTGTTGTGTTTGAACTTTTTGCTAATGTCACAATAGATAAGGACATTATCTGTGGACTTGATTATTATGAATATCTTTACTTTTTTCTGGTGTACGTCAATTACTATGATCTTGCCATCCTATGTGATCTTGCTATCCTATGAAGATTGAAGAGTTGGATCAAATGTGATATAGTGGTCAATTTAACTAGAATTTTAGAATGTTTCAGGACTATGTTGATGTGCCTTTTGGATAATGGCTCCTTGCATCTTAAATCTATGATCTCACTACTTATTTTGGGACGTCTTAAACCGTAATATGTTTTGTGGAGGATTATTATCAACCTCAAAGAGTTTTTTCAGTTATATGTTACTTCCTACGTTCCTTAATAAGTGACACTTGTATAGTGCTACTGTTCACAGTTTAGACTTTAATTACATTTGGTGATTTTATCTTTTAGAAAAAATATAGGCATGTGGATCTTGTTAGATTCGTTTCAACGTGCATTAATTTAATATCAGCGTTTTATAATTTTTACTCATTGATAATTATAGATATTAATATTTAAAATAATGCATTGACAATCGTGAAAATATGAAGTGTGTCACTTATTATGGAATGGAGGTAGTATATCATTTAGAGAGTTGTCTGTCACTGCAAGGACCTAGTGGCTCGTTACCCAACTAATAAACATTCTGTAGTTTGTGCCATATCTGTTTCTGTGGACATAGCAACATAAGGTTTGTAGTTTTTTCGGGGAAAGTTGATGGGAATAATCCCACCTTTGCCCGGTTTTCTCAAACTAGTCCCACCTTTAGATATTCCAGCAATAACCCCAACTTTGGAGTGCATCTGCTCAAAATGGATCATTTTAACCTGAAACCTGAATGACAATTCACTTTTTTTTTCTTCTACAATCAATTGTTAAATAAATAAAAAAACGAAATCCGACATTCCCACCCAACCTCACTCCTTCCCTTTCCTGAAACCACCCCCAGCCAAGCCACCCTCTCTCCTCCATCCCCTAGCCTTCACAACTCGAACAAAAACTCTAAGCAAGGATACTATTCCAATGCTCCGGAAAATTCTAACCTCCATCACCAACACCACTCGCCACCGCAGTTGCTGCAACCTTAGACCTCAGACCTCAGCAACCGCGTCAAAACTCCAATGCCATCACTCTGCTGTCCTGAACGGGCCGCTTTCGCCATAGTTATCCCTCTCAACGGCTCACTCTTACTCACAACCTTCATCTTCACAGGAACCCTACCTTCAATCCCTCTCTCCTCTAATTCAACAACAGTACCCTCAAATGGCGGCATTTCCACCATTAACTTCGACTGAAACCTCAAAGCCACCTGATCCTCTGAAGATGGATTCCCCGGAGATGGAGAGACGATGGAGAGCCTGCTCAGCTTTGATGGACTCGAAGAGAGAGATTCGTTTTTGAATTGTGGGAGTACTGTTGGGAAGTTGGCCACCGTCCGTCATAGAAGCTCTGGCAGCGACAAGAGGATGGAGAGGGGAGGTTAAGGGGGTGGATGGGGCTGGGGTGGTTTCTGGGGAGGGGAGGCAGTGGCTGGGGAGGGGTGGGGTGGTGGAGGGGGTGGCAGGGGCGGGGGAGGTAAGTGAAGAGCTGGGGGGTCTAAGTATTTTATTTGTTAAAAGTTAATTTACATTTAATTAATTAAAGAAGTGGTTAATTAATTTAATTTTATCTTAATCCTGTAATTAGGGATGAAACCTGTAGTTGTAGGTTACTAACAAGTCACAACCCATTTTGAGCAGAATGAACCCCAAAGTTGGGATTGTTGCCGGAATATCCAAAGGTGTGACTAGTTTGAGAAGACCAGACTAAGGCGGGACTGTTCCCATCATTTTTTCCTCTTTTTTATGATTCACCTTTTGTCCATTGTGCTATGGAAAAGAATTTGGGTCGATTAGTAATTTAGCATTACCAGTTGCATTTGTTTGCATAAGTTACTGAAATGTTTTAGTAAAGCTGTAGCATGGAGAAGCCACACAAGCTTATGTGCTAATCAGAGAGTATCACAATCTTATTTCTTTCAGGATCTGATCCTGGAAATGCCTGTATTAGATACTTTGTGTTTTTCATCTCAATTTGTGAAAATATAAAGTTTGTTCTTTTTCAGTTGGTGGCATCATTGTTTATTTGTCTCCTGTTCAATCTTTGCCAGTCTTGTAGAAATTCATTTCACCCCTGTACTACCCACTTGAATTTTTTGCTCCATGCTGCTGTGACTACATCAGCACGATTTTTTTGGTTTTGGTAGCAAGATCCTCACAAATTCAGAAACGTGTTGCAATAGAAGCTTTCTGAATCATCCATCATAAGAATCTAACATACAATACTAAGTTGGTGAAGATGTTTTTCTCTACCCTATTTGGTCTTTTTGTGCTGTGTCTGTGTGGATCACTTGTCTAGTCTTGGGCTCTGTTATAATGTTGGGAAGCTAAATGTGTAATAATGAGCAGGTCGTTGAAAATCCAAGTGCTGTAGGCGGGTGCAGTTGTAAAAGTTCTTTCATGGTGAAGCAGTAGTTCAAACTTCATACAAAACTTACATTTGGTCATGGAATGATTCTTTTTGGCTCAGTTACACACATTTATGGATCTTCAATACTGATTAGAATACCATTTGGGTGAGTGTAATATCCAGTATTGCGTTGTAACTTGGACTATCATGCAAGTTGATGTGAGGATTATTCTAACGGCAATTGTATTTATACCCAAGTGATAGCAAAATTATGGATGAAAATGAATCTCTGATATGTATTGTTTGTAAAATTTCAGAATAAGTTTACCATGCGGTAACAAATGTGCATACTTTTTGTAACTTACACTATCATCTATAGCACACTTCCACCTTTTAATTTTGACCTACAAATTATAGCATACCTTCCTTTACGAGACATCGTGAATGGTATGAATTTGCATTTTTTTTATCTTAGCCAAAATACTTTCTGCGCAGCTAATTTATTGACCAGAAGTATTTGCCAACAACACGACTTGTTTCATGGCTTTTTTAAAATAGGTGGACAACAACAAATTTCAGTCATAACAAGATGAAAGCCAATTTTCACTATCTTACATAGGTAAATCCTACATAAAGCCATCAGCTAAGGAAGAGTGCAGCAGTTGCATTCATTGAACTGTAAACTTAGAGCATAAAGAGTCTTGCAGCATCATTAGAAGCACAAGCTACTGCTAGGAAATACTCAAATTTCCAGTTATAAATTGCAATCCCAAACATCAACTAGCTTTGGTTTGTCAAAACAAATTGAAACAGCATTCATTATTACAAAATCAATCAGCCAACTGGCTCCAGTATCCCATCCTAAATTCCAGATGTAAGAAACTCCCGCGAGGTGAAACCACAGATCCAAAAAAAATAAGTTATTCTGATGGTCTTTGACCAAGCACAGGGATGTCTTCATATCGTTTCTGCACAATCATCATAAGATATAAATTGCCAATGCCAGGAAAACCAAGATAGCAATAAACAGTGAAAATAGAACAAGCTAGCCTCTCCTCTCTATTGAGGATCAACTACAAATAACATCACCTCTCTAGTCAACTAAACAAAATCCAAACTCAAATACCTGTCGCAGCTACTAAAACAGAAAATGATCAAACCAGCTACTGAACCCGAAAATGATATATGTGCAATAGAATAAAAAGGGAGGAAGTATTTAAAGCCCTTGTTGAAATTTTCATCATCTGAAAGTAAGATGGATCATACTCTCATATTCAATAAAATTGGCACCAATGTCAGATCCATTGTCCCAGAAGAAAACTAGTATTATTGCATACTCCAATATCATTCCAATCATATGCCAAAAACATTAGTGATAACAGTACTTCAGCTCTTTAGTTGTGCGCCAGTTCAGTGCTCTTTAGTTGAGCCAAGGCTTTCAAACTTTCAAATTCTTGTCCATCACCACAACCACACTACTTCAGCTTCGGCCATTTACCCAAGACTTTGACACAGACCCAGAGCAACTATAGCCAGCTAATTGCATGATATGTCCTGACAAAAAAGCATAACCATTAGCTGTTCCAATGCCATATGCAGTCTGCACCACCATAGAATGAGTGTAGCCACAGCCCTACTACCTATCTCCTTTCTTAGTTACAACTCATACTGTAACAATAATACGATGGGACTTTGGCAATCAATTGGTGAATCTGCAGCAGAAACGCTCTAGTATATACATATTGGCCCCTAAACTATGTAAAACAAAATTTCATGAGCTGCTTTCTCAACGGCCGGAGTGAATTTGCATGTCTAGGGCTCGTAGGATCAGGATTTCTACTCCATTTCTCACTCTTGAGTGTCATGTCTGTGGACTGGCAAAAGTGAAGCATCATCACTGCTTCAACTCAGAAACTTCATGTGGCTTCTTGAAGATACAATTCTTGGTCACATTGAAAAATATGCATATGATACTTTTCTGTACTAAGACCCTTTTATAATTGACAATTGACAATGCAGGATAAAGGTTCAACACTGCTTTGCCTCTGAAACTAAATTCAAGACCCCCCACCCTCACCCCCAATTTATTGGCACTTCTTAGGTCCTTCACCATCTCACTTTAGTCCCCTTAGCTACTATGAATGTAACAAAATATTGCACATGAAGCAATTGTTTCACCCATCCATGCCTTCCTGATTCCTACTTTATCAAAGGGCGTCAAAAAGTCATTGCTGGGACTTAAGGCCTCAACAATGACATGCTGCCGAAATGAAAGGTAACTGAAGCCTTTTGCAGAATTTATAGTACATCCACAGAGATTCAACACAAGCAGTACCCCTTCACATCGACCGATAAATACCTAATTGCTCTTCTCTCCTAGTGAAACTTTTAGGTGCATCAGAAGATGAAAAAGAGCAGGAAAGGAAATGGCAAAGAGACAAATACGCCTCATCAATTGTTCTAACTTATTCCCAACTAATATGATTGAAATGTAAGCAGCATTAACAGTCCTAATCCATCAAAGTTTGCAACAAATAATACAAATTCAGTTTTAGATAAGTCAATAACCAGAACGCAAAATAAGACAAACAAGATGTGAGGCCAGTGGCATAAAATAAACAAACATACCCCCTGGTTGTTGTATTCCCACAGTTTATGAACTCCGTAGTCCACCGCCTGCAACACCGAGAAGGTAAAATACATATACTTTCAATACTGCATCTAACAAAAACATCAGCAATGACACTTATCAATAATCCATCACGGAAAGGGGTTTCAGTTTTCAACGGGGTCAAAAGTATGTTGTCCTATCCTCAAGTGATCAAGAAAAATCAATATTACAAGACTTCCATCCCCGGGGATGGAGCAAATTGGTTACATTCAAGCCAATTAATCTATATGACAAAACAATAACGCCTTTTAAGCTAAAAACTGATGCTAAGCCCCCTCCCCCAACCACCAATTAATCTACGTTAACAACCATAACGCCTTCTAAGCTAAAAACTGAGGCTACTTCGCCTCCCCTAACCACCAATTAAACTATGTTAAAGAAAATAACGCCTTTAAGCTAAAAACTGATGCTACCCCTCCCCCTCTCCCTCTCCCTCTCCCTCCCCCAACCACCACAACAAAAAAGGTGCACGCAAATGCACTAAAAAGCAAGAATCAAAGCTGAGAACCATGTGAGATGTATTAGATTGTCGACAATCTACCTCCTCACTAAGTTTGGTTTATTGGTTTCGGATTTCGAACTTCACTCAGAGATCTAAGTTTGGTCAATTGGTTTATTCAATATAACGAAAGGCGACTTCTTCAAATCTGAAACCCTTTACCAGAATGAGGCGAGGGGGAGACACTACATAACCTTGTTGCCAACAAAAGACATTTCTTCTGCATTTCTCACGCATCTTCCTTTTATTAAGTGATTTAATTGTCACATTTGCAATCAATAACAGCTAACGAATCAACATCCACATATACAAACCCTAAATAACATAATTTTAGAAAACCATAGTAACATCGTTACATCAATCTAGATCCAATAAATACAAAAAATTGGATACCAATTATAAATTTATAATCACTACTTAAAAAAAACAACGATTGGAAACTCCAACTACGAATTCCAAATCAAATATCAAAGAAATTAGATCAGGAAATCTGAAAACGAAATTAAGAACAAAAGCGAAAAAGAGAAAGACGTACACGTTCACCAGCAAAGGCGCCAGCGATGATGAAGGTGACATAGATGGAGTTTCGGCGCATGACAACACGGTAAAGGCCCTCCCATAGTCCACCACCAGATCTCCTTGCAGCTGCTTCCATGGCGATTTTCGAGCTTTTTCTAGGGTTTGAAGAAAAGGACTGAAATTGGAAAATTCAGGGATTTTAGTTGAAACTATAAAATTGGGAATCGGAATAATAGAATGGAGAAGAGAGGTCAGAGGAGATTACGTTAATTAATTTTGTTGTACTTGGGGGTGCAAAGTCCAATTTTTAGGCCCGTTTTACATGTTGGCCCTATATTCTGTTCATCATACATCATGTTTTTCTAAACGGGATTAATTGAAAAATATTTCAGTTAACCTTTATTGTTTTTACTTCTGTTTAACTCTTTTTGTCTTACAAATTTAACTCGGTTTAGCTACATTCAGTAAAAAGAATATATCTTTACTCTAATCCAACATAGTTTGAGTTATGTTGTATCAACTTGGTCGTCTTTTTTTTATGTAAATCAACTGAATGGATTAAACAAAGTACTAGATAGATTAAAAATAATTATGATAATGAATTAAAATGATTAGGATTACACTAATCAAAATATTAAAAAGTGGTTATCAATGTTAAGTTTAGCTCGTTGCGTAATTTTTACTTTAAAGTAAGGAACCTATAATAAGACCAACTTTAATCTTAAAGTTTAGGAGGTATCTTTTAAAAATAATATAAACTCTTGATTTGCTTCGCACTATAGAGACGAAATAGATTAGTGAAGACAAGAAAATAATTAGTTTGCATTATTTGAAGAGAAGTTTTTTTTTTGTTTTGTACACTTGATCATCTATTTATCACATGTCTATTAATGAATCTTATAACCAATAAAGGGCTATGTTCCACTCTAAAAATGCGGTTATGGAATGGAATTTTTGTTTCACATGACACCTTAACACACATCCTTCTCCCCTTTCCCTTGCAGATGTCATAATACTAAACAAGTTGGATGGTTGCCTCCTCCTTCGAATTTTGTTAAACTCAAAACTGGTGACTCTTCCACTCATTCTTCATCAGCAGCCAATGTTGTCCTAAGAAATTTAGAAGGCAATACTCTTACAGTTGCATATTCAAATTAGGTCAAACTACTCCCCTTATCACAGAAGTTATTGCTCTACAAAATGGGATTATACAAGATAGAGATATGCACATTAAGAACCTAATCATAGAAGGAGACAATTTAGTTGTCATCAACTCAGTCAAAGGCATTTTTCACACCCCGTGGAACATAGATACTCTAGTGACCGACATCAGCAACTACTACACAATTTCGACTCAGCCATCATTATACATATCTTCAGAGAAACAAATCAAGTTGCGGATTACATCTCCAAAATGGGACATCACATCAACCAAAATAGTTTTACTATCGATGTCCAAAAGAAGCCCGAATTATTCAAACTTATTACTTTAGATAGTTTAGGCCTTTAGGGTATACTCTTGAGAGATTCCCTAAGTTTCCTCTTTATATTATGCAAAAATAAAATAAAATAAACCAAATTATTTCAATATTAGAAACATTAGAAAGAAAGTACAACCTTACTTGATCTTACCTGGCCCCTTCGCCTTCTTCCCCTTCTCTCTCCTTCCTTCCCTCCCTATCCCTCACCCAATGCTATCCAACCGATGTGCAAGAGTTTTGTATGTCAGATCCATTCATAGCAAAGTATGCCCCTTCAAGAGTTAAAGAACAAAAGTATATTGTCCTATTCATATGTACCCTTCTTTTTTGCAATATTTATCTTACATTTAGATATTACTTTCAAAAAGAGAGATTAGACTAAATAATAGACCTAGAGATAACAATTATCAAATTGGGTCGATTTTGTGTTCATGTTGGTGCAAAAGGGTTGAAAATTTCCCAATCCGACTTGAACCGTTTACATAAACAAGTTGAGATTTTCAACCCACCCAACTTGATTATAGACGAAGTGGCATTAAAGTTAACCTAAATTGGGTTTTCTCCATATTTTTGGTCCCCAATTTCCACATGTATGATGCAACAAATTGGAAAATGGCAAAACTAATTACTAATTACAAGTTTTATCACACAATTATAATGAAAGGAAAAACAAATTCAAATTCGAAGCTTACATTGTAAAAAGAAATAAACAGGGTAGACTAGTTAAGAGAGAGTGGGAGGTCTGCGAAAACCTCCAACCCTTTACTTGGTTACCCACACCTCTCAAAAGATGAGAGTTAGTAAGAGAATATAATAGATGGAGAAAAATTTTCACCTTCACCATCAAACCACATTATCAATGATATCCTTCTTGTCTATTGCGATAATATTGAAAAATAAATAAATACTATCGATCACCATTCACCACAAATGGTGTTAGATAACATCATACGAATTGCAATTTCACACAACTTGAAAAACGAAAGTTACGATTGAAAGGAATGACAAATTAACATATATAGGTAGTCTCCACTCTCCACAGCTAATTACACAAGAGTTATGTTTGGCCGAAATTGTGTAACGGGAATATGTGCACAATTCACAGATGGTAAAACTGATTTAACAACAGCCCCACTATTTGATCAAACAACTGAAGAAGAGCAGCGACACAGAAGATGATTTGGGTTCGTAAAGCAGAATAATCAACCACAGCAGGCCCCATTTTGAGAAGTAGAGGCATCTCTACCAGCTGCGTTTCCTTGTATGCCTCCATATCCAACCTTAATGCCGTAAGACTACACAAAGAAGAAAGTCTTAGTGGCAAATTTTGTTAAGAGTAACCCAAACCAAAAGCCAAGGATTCATAACAACATAGAATAGTATTTTCCGCAAAAATACTCTGAGAATGATGTACTACTTGATTTCTTTTCTAAAAACCTCCATTTCAAAAGTCATTTTAAGTTACACCATCACATTTATTTTATTTTGGTGACTTACCTATAAGATATCACCATGTTGGCCTAATGTAAGTACGTAACACAAAAAGAGACCCATAGATATAGCATGAAAGCATAAATTTTATTGTTAACCATTCAAATTTTATATTTTGTTTATAAATAATACTCCCAAGTACAAGCCATCTTCTTAACTAAATACCTCCTTTATATTGTTGGGGACCTTCACAAAATTATCAGTGTGCCATTTTCTGATTTATGCTAGATCCCTCTTCACATAATGACCTTCACAAAACAAATCCTTTCCAGGTTGGTCAGGGAACAGAAAATAAGAGCTTCAAGACAGGTAGGATGCAGTAAAGGGAAAACGGAGAGTTCTTGTGGATAAGCCTTGTAAAGGGAGGCAGCAGCAGTACTTTAATGAGCGTTTTAACGAGATGGGAGGAAACATCGTATAATTGGGTGAACAAAATGCAAAAGGTTTAGCCAACAGTCCCTCCGTCATGTAAGTAAAAGTCAAAGGAGCTTTCTGTCATAAGAAAATTTTGAACATCAGCCGGACTCAATGACATATCCATAGAAAATGGGAAGTGTTTAGAGGAAGATGAAATTTCTTGGCCAACTTCATGACATAGATATAGTACAGGCGTTTGAGAAAATGGCGCATAATGATCCCAGAAGAAAATGTAAAGGACCAAAGAAGAACCAAGGAAAAACTGCCCATTTCAAGCTCACAGAATACAACCTTGATAGACGAGGTGGGCATTCTAGAGTTGATAAAGCCAAGCAACCCCCCCCCCCTCACAACAAACACACACATACACACTTTTTTTCCTGAGTGGAGGCTTTGTCTCCTTTTTGAGAGACTGTTTGTGTATCTTGCTTTTCTTTCTTTCCCTCTTCCTAACCCCTCTTGTGCATGTCACATGTTTTTCCTATATGACTCCCTGGCTTGTCTAGACTGCTTGACCTCCCTCTTCATGCCCCACCTGCCTTTTATAATGATAGATTGATCAATAACTTACTTCTTTAATTGTTCACTTAGACGTTTGTCAGTTGTTTCCTACATAAATTTCTTTGATTCAAGCTTTCCTTTTCAGATCTTTACTCTGTTGGTTTCCTGAAAAGCCTCCCTATTGATCTCAACTAATTAAAAGCTAGACTCTGCACACTAACTATGGTCCATCATCCATAGAGGGATGTTGTTGTATTTGTACAGATAACTAAAGGGTGTGCAGATGCATAAGAGCAAAGAAATAAGTGTAAAAGTTAAATAGTATAGGCTTAGTGCATAATGAATGTCATGGCAGCAAACTTATATGGCCTGTGGACAATATTAATTTCTTAAGCTATCAGCCAATCAGCAATCACGCTCGCAATGTAGTTTTTGAAGCGAAAGATCTTAAATTTGAGTACTGTCGCCTCTTTTTCCTTTTTCTTTTTTTATATAAAAAGCTGTACTTTTTTTTTTTGATGAGAGTACAAACAAAAAAGCCATATACTCAAACAATGTACTTCCTCCGTTTTAGAATAAGTGATACATTGTCACTTTTACGTTTTTTGAGGCAAAATTTCTTAAGTGTAATTAAGCAATGATAAGTAAGGGATGGGTCATGTAATTAAACCAATAATCACCACCCACCTACCACCACTGCCCCACTCTCTCTCCTCCAACTCCACTACCAGACCCGTCCCAACTGCCACCCAACCTCACCAGAAACCACCCCCAGCCACCGAAATCAGCTTTCCTGCCACCCCCAGCCACCGAAACCACCTTCTTAACCACCATTAGCCACGAAAATCAGCTTTCCTGCCACCCTTAGCCACCAAAACAACCACCTTCTTAACCACCATTAGCCACGAAAATCAGCTTTCCTGCCACCCTTCTTGTCGGAGATTTCTGATCGAATTTTGCCTAGGTGGTGCTTCGCAAGTTTGGTCGGTGGCTAGGGTTGCGATTTGGTAGTAGGTTTAGGGGAGGGTGGCTAGGGTTGCGATTTGGTGGTAGGTCGAAAGGGAGGGTGGCTAGGGTTTCATCTTGGTGGTAAGTTGAAGGGAGGGTGGCTAGGGTTTTGTTTTGGTGGGTGGCTGGTGGTCAGGTGGTGGAGAGAGATGGGGAGGGTGGTAGGTTGAGGAGAGAGTTAGTAGTAATTAAGTTTTATTAGGATTATATAAATATGGTTTAGTAGGTTTAATAAGGGTAGAATTATAAAATAACACACTAAAACTTACCAAATAAGGAAAAAATCCAAAGTGTATCACTTATATAAAAACACACATTTATAGTAACTGTATCACTTATTCTAAAACGGAGGAAGTAGTATGAATGACGACATGGTGCCAAAAGTGGAAAAGCAGACATAGCTGAAACTATGAAAGCCAACATCTCATATAAAAGAACAAATGTCAAAAAACCAAAAGGTTCAAATAATAAACTGTGATATATGGTTTAGGGAAGAGGGGAGAGACTTCAATAAATAATCATAGTGTCAATGCAGCAATTAAAGGTGCACCAGAAAGGAAAAGATAGGATAGGCTAACCTCATTTGATACATCAAAAACTCCATCCTGAATCTTCTTGTAGATCGTTGCAGCAGTTTTTATAAAAGCCTTCACATAAAAAAGTTTTCAGATGATATACTCTAGTGAATAGGACATTTTCTGAAAATAATGTAATTCACATGATAAATCACAGTCACTATGACGAAATTAGACAGCAACGTGAAATAAACATGTTCCAATACCTCCTCAACATTTTGAGCAGTTTTTGCAGAGCATTCCATGAATATCAATCCATGTTCTTTAGCAAACTGCTCGCCTTCTTCAGTGCTTACCGCCCTCCTATGCGCAAGATCACATTTGTTACCTATAAGCATGATCGTCATGTTTGCATTGGCATGTTGCCTTGCATCCTCTAGCCAACTTGCTAGGTGATTAAAAGTCTCCCTCCTGCACAAAACACACGCAAGGTTGAATATACCTGGCAGATGGTATAACCGACAGATGTATTCCATATTAAGCATTTTATAAGAAAAAGAGGGAGGCTATTCATCTTTTATAGTAAAAGAGACCACAAGCAAATTGTCTTGCTCTACTGCAGGTTGTCCCATTTACCCCTAGATTCACATCATTAACTGGAACCAACCATATTCCATCAGCAAAAAGTTCAAACATGCAGTTGACATATTTTATCCTCTAAACTGAATTTAAGCAGCTAGTATCCACTCTCCAGCACCGAATGCAACTCTTTTAAGCTAGTAATTGGAATATCTGTTCACAGCTTCTCAATATTATTTATTACCTGGTAATGTCATAAACCAGCAGCGCGCCTGCAGCTCCACGATAGTAAGATCTAGTAATAGATCTGAAAGATTCTTGACCAGCCTGTAGAAGGATACAGACGGTCATAATTCATGCAAATGCAAACAAAGTTATCACACTATATAAGGACATAATACAAACCGTGTCCCATATTTGTAATTTAATGGGCTTGTTATCAATTGTAATCATTCTGGCCCCGAATTCAACACCAATGGTCAAGTCATGCACAGGCTGAAACCTCTTATCAGTAAACTGCAGAAGAAGACATGATTTCCCCACTCCTGGAGAACATTATATGATTTAATAATGTGACTTTGCTTCTATCACAGAATATTAATAATGATAAACAAGTACAATGGTAATCTGTAAAACATGAGATCTTCTAGGCTCTAGCAATGATGCATACAAATTCATGTCTGGTCAACGCGATTTTAGGTAACGTTTAGAGACAAATCAGAGCAACTTAAGATCCCCCGAGCAATCATATAAATGTTCCATCCATTAGTTGCCCTTTCTGTTCAGAAGCCTTCTAACCAAATTCCAACACACATTACAATCAAAGTTTTATCAACCATGATGCCAAACATTTTAGACAACTGAAACTCAGCTATTTTTTTCATTTATATTCATAGAAGAATGGAAGTAATGAAGTAAAAAAGACGTGAGTCATATTGCCGCTTTCTGTAACGAGGTTTTTGCAGAACACAAACTCTAAATGGCGTTATAACTCGGTCAACCTGTAGCGCAACTAACAAGTTTAATATCAAGCCAAGGGCACATAACTCTAGAATTATTCAAAAGCACCAGTACCAAGCCAACCCCCAAAAACCCCAATCCTAATCCGCTGAATGAATCTTGGGGAGATAAATAAATATATCCCTACCAAGAGTATGCCGGCTGAGTAATGAACTAGTTAAATTAACTACCCCTCAGTACCACAAATTCAGCAACATCCTAATGCTCATTCCAAATAGTAAATACTAGAAAATATCGAGTAATCTCACTTTAAGTTCAGTATGCCAGCTGCACCTGAAAAGCATATCTACCACCCAACACAACATGTTCCCACTATTAAATTTGGGCCACGAACCATAAAGATGGCATGAAACAGGCACATTATACTCTGCTACTATGCTGTACCGGGCTGTTGGCAGCAGCGAGCCCACATTTCTGGAGTAGGGGGCCACCTACAGGGAAAAAAATCACTTAGGCCCATGGGTCATACGATGACTAGGCCGGCCCCTTGAGCCTATCAGCACGGCAAAACCCATTGTTCATGGGCCATGCCTGGCAACCCCACGGCATGAAGGCACAACACATGTACATGTTCAGCAGAGCCCAATACATGCCTACAGCTAAGAACATGAAGAGACTAAAACCATAACATGCTAATGAACAGCATTCTCATACTCATTCCTAGTACCAAATATATAAAGTAATCCCTTTATGTGCCATGTGACTGAGTGAGGCACAGTGACCACCTGCTAATATAGCAAGCTTTCCATTTCATGCAAGCCTAACCGGCTTATGCCAGTTGGTTGTTTTAATAGGAATTACATGCTTAGCCTTCATTGGACCTGTGTTCTGCCATTCTCACCGCTACAGATAATCACCCCTTTCATACGCACACACTTTCAATCTACAAAAGTTTTTTTTGGCTAATAGGTAAAGTTTCATCACAAAATAGGGAAAACAATGCAAATTTCATTAGTAGCCTACAAAAGCCACTGAGCTAGGAAAACATAGGTCTAGAATAGCTTTAGAATGGTGGGAATTTATCTTTTCTTAATTCATCAATCTCTGGACAGTTATGTTCATACAACTCCATCAACTGTATCTCTATTCTATAAGTGAAGAGGAAGGGGACACCAAAATTAATTTTTTTTTAAAATTCCTAATTAAATGGAACAACTATCTCCATAACTCTCTATAACTACCTGTTTTCATATTTTTAAATTTTGAATAAAGAAATACCAAACACCCTAAATAAACTAAATGTTATAATTTTATGCAAAATTTTACATGATTCCGCATGCAACGCGTGCATATAAGACTAGTATACTATGGGCCAACCAGCCAACTATCGCATGAATTTTAAATACAACACGGCCCGTTGCAAATGGAACTACATGCCACCAACTTAAATGCATACCAATCCCTAAGACGACACGAGAAAAAGAGGACAAAGGTCCATGCAGTATTATTGCATCTCTTCAATAATCACATACCAAGAGGAACAAAAAGCGTACATCTTCCTATTGCTTAATTCTCTATCAACTTACACCAAGGTACACCAAACTGCCCCCCTTCCCCCCAATAAATTAAGAAATACCTAAACCTCATCAAGGTAAATCACATACGATACTCGCCCTTACACGCAAAGTTACATCAAATTCGACACTTCGGTACCTCTTTCCCACATTCTCACTAACCAAAGATGATTAGTTTTCCATGTTTTATGATGTTATAAAAGTGTTCCTCCCTTGTTCTACAGCAGTGAACAATCATGCTACAGCAGTAGTAAGAAAAACTATCGAATGCAGCAGTTTGAATGCATGTTTTGACGATTCCGAGCACGCTATTCATACAACAAAATCATCCTCGTACCAAATTGTCCAAATCTCAGCATAAACCCCTATTTATCCAAACAACTCAAGATCTACTAGGTTTAATGTTCAAAAATCATTCACAAATTATATCAAATCATGAACAACAACAAAAAATTTAAACAACATCAACCTGTAATTCTTTTGCCATGCAAAAAACACAAAAAAATAGGAAGACTTTGATTCAATCTAAACATGCGATGGCAAAAATAATCAGAAAAATCAAACAAAATCATAAAAGCAAAAGTAGAAACAAAATAAATTACCAGTATCACCGATAATGATGTATTTGAAAAGGTAAGCGTATGACATCTCCGCCGCTTATACACAAACAAAATTAGCAGTATCTCCAACTGAAACAATCGATTGATCGAAGGAATTGATTGATTGATTAATCAATAAATAAGATCTCAAAATTGAAGATATGAAATTGAAAAGGTGGAGTTTTTGAGAGGAAGAGAATAAATAAGAAGTCAAAAGAAGATGAAGGTGGGTTTGGTTCCTTCCTTTCTCCTCTTCCTATTCCTATTCGGCTTTCTCTTTCTCCAAACTCCGAAACTCTTTCTGGAATTTGGCTGGCAAGAACGAAACACACTTTTTCCCGTAATTTCGTTTGTTCCCATTTGGGCTGGATTATAATAAGAGAGCTGTCAAACAGGTCGGTCGGGTCGGGTAACTGTAAATTTTGTTGGGATATTTTCGAAGTATATTTTAAAAGTAAAAACATTGAGTCCGACGAGTCAATTTGGGTCTGACTAAGTGTTGACCCAATAATTTCGGGTTGTTTTAGGGTTCGAGTAAAAGCGGGTTTCAAGTCAAACATTTTTTTCCAAGATCAACTATTACCGAGTCGGTCGATTTTTGACAAGTTTGGTTGACATGGTAGGTAATACTCGAGCAGTACTCGGTGTTCTCATTCATTGAAAAGAAAATTGTTGATTGAATCAGTGATTTTCGAATTTTATAATTGAATTAGTAACATTTGCTATGTTATCGTTGATCATATTTACGATTTAATATGTTACTAAACATAGATGGTAGAGTGGAAATTATTTTCAAAATTACGTTAGAGTTGCATATTGATATATTTATTGAACAATTTTTGTAAGGAAAGTTCGTAAAAGATTTGGGCTTTTTCTCTTCGACTGAAAACAACTATACTGAACTAAACTTAGTTGAACTGAATTGAACTCAATGGAGCTAAAGTTATAAGCAATAAGTAAAAAAAAATAATTCTAGTTTTTATTAATTGATATTCATAAATAAAGAATTAATAAAGAATAAACAATAAATAATTGTGATGATGAAAAGAATGAATAATGAATAATGAATAATGATACTCCCTCCGTTTCTTTTTGTTTGTTCTACTTTTCGTTTTTGTCCCTTTCTTTTTGTTTGTCCTACTTTTTCATCTTTCCTTATATAGAAAAATGATATTACCCATTTACCCCTACTTTATCACTTTTTTGGTCCCACATGTACCTTATAATCTTCTCTCACCTACTTTAATCACCAATTTACTACTTCCTCCGTTTTGCAATACTCGCAACATTAGCATAGTAATCACTATTCATCTATCAATCTTATATTATATTTTTCCCCAAATGTATAAGAAAAAATATAACCAAGTGGGGTCTTATTAGATTCGTCTTAATACATGCTATTATAATATCAAATTTTTATAACTTTTTACTTATCAATAATTAGAGATATTAAAGTTCAAAGTATTGCATTGGATAGTGTGCAAATAAGAAACGTTGTGAATATTGCGAAACGGAGAAAGTATGAAATAAGTGAACTATTTAATTGTTGTCCCCACCCACATGCTTATGATATCACTCTCCTTGGCATTTGGAGCTATAGTAAATGGGACAAACAAAAAGAAACGGAGGGATTAATATATTTTAGCTGTTATTAATTGATAATTAAAAATAAATGCATAAATAAGACTTCCTTCGATTTTTTTAATGGCTACACTTCTCAAATAACGGTTTCCTAGGCAAAATTTGGGAGAATGGTTAATTGTGTATAAGGGTATGATTAGTCATACGTGGGGACCATTTGGGAAAATTAAACAAAAAAAAAAAGAACCAACCACCAACCACCCTACATCCCACCCATTACCACCAACATAAAACTGACAGAAATCCTACATCACCACCACTACCACCAGAAACCCTCCATCACCACCCACCCTCACAACCCAAAACCCCCATCAAATCGACCCTAAACCACCCACCCTAACACCAACCACCCTCTTACAACCCTAAACCGCCCACCCTTACAGCCACCCACAACCCTAAAACCAAAGATTCAGTGATTCGAACCACCCACAACCCACAACCCACAACCCAAACATTCGAACCCCCCAACCCCAAAACCAAAGATTCACTGATTCGAACCACCCACAACCCACAACCCAAACATTCGAACCCCCCAACCCTAAAACCCTAAGATTCAGTGATTTTGAAGAGAGAGAAAGTTGAATCCTTAGGGTTTGGCTTGGGGATTGACGAGTGAAAAGATGACGTGTGAGAAGATTCGAACCACCTCCACCCACAACCCACAACTCATCGACGACTTAGCACCACCATCGTTTCTTTCCATTCTTCATTTTCGTTCTTCTCGATCTCCTCATCGTATGCATCTTCGTAGCACCCACAACCCACTTCTCGATCTTCTCGATCTCCGCATAGATAATTTGTGATGAATTGATGATGATTACATGAGAGCAGCCATGGCCGAGCTCAATTCTCCGGCGACGAGTTGCTCGTTGTGGGTGGGAAAGAGATTGGAGAGAGAGAGAGAGGTGGTTGGGGTGATTTTAATTTATGAATTGATGAAGATTACATTAGTAATTAGGACATATTTGTTTGTTATTTAGGAAATTATAATTAGTAATTAAGTGAGATCTAATGTTTAAAGTAAGGGTAATCTTGTAAATTCACTGCAAAAACTTACCAAAAATAAAAAGAAAAAGAAGTATAGTCATCAAAAAAACGGGGGAAATAGTAATAATAATAAATAATAAATAATAGTGATTAATAATAATAATAATGATTAATGTATTAATATTAATATATTAATACTTTATGATAATTATATAATCTCTATTATATAAGTGAAGAGGTGGGGGTGGACACGAAAAAGAAAAAAATAAAAATAAATAAAATAAATCAATGAGTTTATTAAGTAATTAAGTTTTATTAAATTTAGCCATTAGATTTTTATTAAAAGATGTTCTTCTAACTAAAATATCTAAAAACCTACAAAGTAAAAACAATTTAAAAATAGCAACGATTATATTTTCTTGAGATCTATAGATAGACACCCACTTTGCTATACTTTTATATACTTTTGAAATTTTTTATTTTGAAATACATGAGTAAATGATTGTTCATGAATGAAAGCACATTTGATCAAATTGATCATGATAAAGTATTTTAGCATGAGTGAGAAATATGATAAAGGGCCTGTTCTCCCCAGCTTATTTTCAGTTCAGTTCAGTTCAGTTCAGATCCAATCAGTTCAGTTCAGCTCAGTTCCATTCTTTTATAAATTATTTTACTAATTACTCTTATTATTCTTATTCTTATTATTATTATTATTATTTATTTTATATCATTATTATTAAGTATTATCATTATTATATCTATGTATTATTTTGTTTATTATAGCTTTACTCATTATTTTTACCTATTATCATTAGGGAGGAACATGGTTTAGGTCAAAAGCATAAATCAATCAAATCACATCAAAATGGTTTATGATGCAATTTTGTACGGTCCGATCCAATCATAATTTTATCACTAAAAATTATTATATTATTAAATCTAATTATGAAAATAGTAATATTAATTTACTTCTTAGATATTATTGTTATTATATAATCATCATCAAGTATTAATATATTAATACAAAGACTATAAAATAATTGTTATTAATTATCATTATAATCATTAATCATTATTATTATTATTATTAATTTATGATTATAAATATTATTTATTTATAACTATCATTTAAAAATATCCAAAATACTACTATTATTATTCATTATTATTACTTATCATTATAATTTTTATTTAATATTCATATTATTATTGTTTAAATATTATTTATATATTTATTTAATTCAATTCAATTTAATTCAATTCAATTCAATTCAGTTCAGTACAGTTCAGTTCAGTTCAGCTCCAATTAGTTCAGTTCAGCTCCAATCACTTCAGTTCAGTTCAGTACAGTTCAGCTCCAATCAGTTCAGTTCAATTCAGCTGAATTATGCCGAAGAGAACAGGCCCAAAGTATTTTCAATGAGCAAAAATACCTTACCGGGTACTATATAACAAAAGTTGTAGTTGATGGAGGAGTAAGGGATGTTTTCAAAGAAAAATGAGCCAAAATGAATTTAGCTTGAAAACAAAATATGTTGTGTATCTTCACATTTTATCATGTTACAGTAGCCAAAACACACATCTTATGCAATATAAAATTTGGATTTTTTGTTCAAAACCACCTAAATTTTTCACGTTTTTAGAAACTCCCACCTTAATGAATTTTTCTTTTAAATTTCCACCTATTGTTCCCAATTTTATTAGAAACTCACACCATTTAATAATTTTTGTTAAATTCCGTTAAGAAAACCGTTGTAATAACCCGATTTTTAACCTTATTTTATTATTAAATAATTAAGATTATTAACTTAAATATGACTTTATTTATTTTATAAGTATTAAGGTTCCTTATTAAAATATATATATTTATTAGATTTTTAAATGATTTTAATTATTATCACTATTTAAGGAAATGAAATTTAACTTTGTAAACTTATGGATCATTACCCATTACTCATTATCCATCCTCAAATCCATATCCAAGTATTAAATCCAAAGCCCAACCCAAATCCAACCAACCCAAAAGAAAATCAAAGAAAAAGAAAAAGGAAAAAGAAAAGGAAGAAAAACAAATCAGTTTCTTTCCCCTTCTTCCACCTCCTACTTCCCCTTCTTCCCCACCACACCATTGGAGCAAATTGGTTGCAAAAGGATGAACATGAAGGCTTGTAAAGCTGCATTTGATAAGCTTAATGAAATTCTGCACAAAATTGTAGATAACAATGACCAAAATCAGACAAATCTAATTGAAGTCATCCTCATCTTCTCATCTTCTTCTTCATATCTATCCATTAGAGGTAGAATTCAAATTGAATACCTCCTACTGATTTCTACTATAAATAGAGCATTTATTTTAGTCTAATTCACTAAGAATCAGATTATCAATCCTGTTAAAAAATTCCAACTCTTCTTCTTCTTCAATTTCCTTGTTCTCTATTCACCATTAAAGAGGTGAAATCAAAACCTTCAACAACCTCCACTGCCACTGCACATTAGCCGCTCCCACTACCCATAACAACCACCAAACTCCGCTCCATAGCGGCCATCACCGCCACCAGCGCCACTCCCCCCTCTGTTTCTCTCGTCACCCCTGCCCTTCGCACACCACCGCACCTTTCCACACCACCCCTGCCTTTCGTAACACCATCACGCAGCACCACCGCACCTGAACGCCAATCCGCCGCCTATATCCGGCCACTGACCGATATCAACAATTCCCCAACCACCGTAGCCGCGGCAACACCCTCCTCTGTTTTCTTCCTTCTGTGCGTGAGAGAACAGACCTTTGTCTGTTATCATGCTTCTTATTTCTTTTTAATTGAAAAGTCAATACACTATCCTTTTTTACTCCTTTTTAACAACCAAATTGGGTAAGTATATAAGACTTTCTATTTAATCAACTTATCATTTGTACCTTATATAATTAATGTTTTGAAATTTCCTATTATTATTATTGCTACTCTTATTACTCTTATAATTATTACTTCCTAAAATAAGCATGACTTATTATTACTCATTTATAAGCTAAAAGGATTTTATAATTTAATATAAACCTTATTAAATTAAAAAAATTTTTTTTTATAAGTTTATTATATTAGTACTTAAACACCTATTATATAGATTTTAAATATTTAAAGGTCTCTAACTTAATTATATAATTTTGCATTTTAAAGAGAAAATCGCCCTCGGAGCTCAGAAGGAACTGATATCCAAGACTAAGGATTATTATTCTACAAATCAAGGTAACAACTACTGCTAGTACCCGCAATTCCCTTGAAAATATAAGAAAGGGTATAATGACGAATAAATGATTTATGAGTTTTCTTGAATTGCGGGATTATGTAAAGCATGATTTTATGTTTCATGAATACTAGAAGATTGAAAAGTATAGTTGCATTGAATGATGGAAATTTGAGATATTATACCTACTGAGGTACAGCTGAATGACTGAAAATATTGTATACTGCCTGTATAAATTAAAAGAGGTGAAACATGATAAATTCAAGTGAAAGAACTGGTTTGTTGGCTGTATATATATACTGACTGACTGATGGTCGTGCACGTACCGAGCTGTTTACTGTTATTACTGGGGCACTGGCCCGCTACTGTTATTACTGATGAGCACTGGCTCTTTTACTGGGGCACTGGCCCATTGTGGGAGACGTCCCACCAGCTGAAATACTGCCCAACAACCAGAATGAATCTGATAAAAAGGAATACTGAAATGATTATTGGGTTATACTGTAATTATGAATGTTTGAATTATTCTCTCTCTCCCCTGTTTTATAAATAAAATGAATTGAAATGAATTTACGTTGCTAGAGTAGTCTGTTACTGAGTCTCTCGACTCATCCGTTTTTGTATTTATATTTTAGGTACAACCGGGGAAGACGGAAAACGAATAGAGGCGAGGATCTCAGTATTACGAGCTTTAGTAATTATCAGTGTTGTTCTTTTATAAATCATAGAACAATGTTAATTAAGGTAATAAAATGTATTATAGTTTATCACCTAAATGATTTAACGTTATAGTTTAATATCCGACTGTGCCTTGTATTTTCCTAACCGGAGAATACGGCAGTAATGCCTCGACCTAATAAGGTTTTCCGCTGCCATTAGTATCTTAATCAGGGATTTAAAGGTCGGGGCGTTACAACCGTGAAGTGGGCCCCACATATGCATTTTATTATCAGTTTACGCTGAAATTAAAGTCAATTTCATCAATTTAAGGGCAAATCCTCAACACATTTGCCGAATTACAACTATTTGAAAAGAATTGCAATTGTTTCAAGTTCCATTTTGTTAACAAAATGTATATGTGTGACCCACTTAACGGTTTTGCTAATGAAGACAAAAACCGTTAAGTGGTGGGAGTTTTTAATAGAATTGTAAATGGTAGGTGGAATTATAAAAAAACTCATTAAGATGGGAGTTTCTAAAAACATGAAAAATTATGGTAAGATGCGACTATCAATAAATTTATCTAGGGTAGATTATGAAATTTCATAATAAAATTATTGTCGCGCCCATCACGTGCATAGAAATCTAGTTTCTTATAAGTCAAGTGGAAAAGTGATGGTATCCACATGAAATACCATTATGCCCTTATATAAATTCATTATTGTACTTTTATTATTGGGGACATTTTAGACAATTTGGAGTTCAATTAAAAACATTGCTCCCTTTAATGAAAAGTTTGACAATATATATCCTCTTATAATTATCAACCATCTCTCTCATTGGAGACCTGTGACATTTATCAATTATCTCTAGTTTCTCTGCCTTATTTGAAATGATCTCATTTTCAATTTTGTGTTTAACTCCCAACTTCTCCAATCAATCACTATATCATTTTCCACTCATATCTACTTAAACTATAGCCGTTTCGACGCATGCATCACATTTGAAGCTAGTAACAATAATAACTAAGGAGTAGTAGTAATTAATATCACTATTTTAATAATCGAAATTAATAATATAATAATTGGCAATAGTAATAATTGTATTTGTAAAATAATGAGTAAAGATATAATATTGAGTATTTAGCAATAATAATAATAGTACTCCCTCCGTTTTTTTGATAGGGACATTTTGCCATTTAGGGGTATTTTTTAATTGGCACACTTCTACCTTTTCCCATAAATAGTAGGTTGGTCCACCCAATTATTACATTTATCTCCAAAATTTTCTCTCCTTCTCTCTACCCTTTTCAATTTCTTTCTTACCTTTACCATCCTTCTCTCCTATTTGTGCACTTTTTCTTGGTCCGTGCGAAAAAGCAAATGTCACTATTAAAAAAACGAAGAAATAACGAAAATGATTAAATAATGAGTTGGTTAAACTAATTGAAACTGAGCTGAACTGATTGAAGTTGCGCTGAGCTGATTGGAGCTGAACGGAAAATAAGCTAGTGAAAACATGCCCATAGTCATGTCTCTTAGTAACATTTTGTACAACGACTTAGTCCAAAATTTGCTAATATGTCTATAGAAATATACTCCCTCCGTTTTTTTTAATATGCACATTTCTCCATTTTGGGGTGTTTTTTTTTTAATTGGTACCTTTTTACCTTTTGCCATAAATGGAAGGTTGACCCACCTAATTATTACACTTCTCTCTACCTTTTTCACTTTTTCCTTAGTTTTACTAACCTTCTCTCTTACTTTTGCACTTTTTCCTTGGTTCTAGTGCAAAGCCTTAGGTGCATATTAAAAAAACGGAGGGAGTATATTAGTACTTCCTCTGTCCCATATTAGTTATAATAATTTGACTTTTACACTATTTATATGTCTTATTTTGACCATGATTTTTAAATACCATATAAAATCAAATGTTAGTAAATAAAATGTTGTAATAATAAATTTGTCTCAATGTATCATTTCAAAATATCAATTTTTCATAATTTTTAACAATTGATAGTTAGATATATCAATGGTCAAAATTGTGTATTGACAAGTGTGTTCGTCAAACTGTTGCAACTGATATGGACGGAAGTAGTACGAAGTAATTTTTTTCAATGTTGAAAACTTATTTCAGTTCATGATAATTTATCGTAATCTATATTAACCAAATGTTATTTGCTAGCATTAAGGGTCTGTTTAAATTTACTGAAAAGAACTGAACTGAACTGAATTAAACTGAGCTAAACTGATTGGCATTGAACTGAACTGAACTGAACTGAATTGAATTGAATTGAATTAAATTTAATAAATATATAAATAATATTTAAACAATAATAATATGAATATTAAATAATAATAATGATGATAGATAATAATAATGATTAATAATAATAATTGTATTTTGGATATTTTTAAATGATAATTATAAATAAATAATATTAATAATCATAAATTAATAATAATAATGATTAATGATTATAATGATAATTAATAATAATTATTTTATAGTCTTTTTATTAATATATTAATACCTGATGATGATTATATAATAACAATAATATCTAAGAATTAAATCAATATCACTATTTTAATAATTAGATTTAATTAAATATAAATATTTAGTTTTAAAATAATGATTGAGTCGGACCGTGCAAAATTACATCATAAACGTTTTGACGTGATATGATTGGATTATGGGCTGAAAATGTGGGTTTATTTATGCTTTTAACCTAAACCATGTTCCTCCCTAATGATAATAGTAATAATAATAAAGGTATAATAAACAAAATAATATACTGATAATAATAATACGTAATAATAATAATATAAAAAGCAATAAATTTAATAATAATAATAATAGAATAATAATATAATAAGAGCAATTAGTAAAATAAATTAGACCAACATAATAATATTTAACAAAATGGTTATAAAAGAATGGAGCTGAACTGAACTGAACTGATTAGAGCTGAACTGAATTGAACTGAACTGAACTGAAATTAAGTTGAAATGAACAGGCCCTAAGTTATACTCCTACTAGATTTCTATGCACACGATGCGTGCGACAACAATTTTATTATAAAATTTCATAATCTATAGTAGATAATTTTATGGATAGTCGCATCTTACCACCTAAACTTTTTATGTTTTAGAAACTCCCACCTTAATGATTTTTTTAAAAATAAATTCCACTTACCATTTACAATTATATTAAAAAAATCCCACCACTTAACGGTTTTTGTCAAATTTCATTAACAAAACCGTTAAGTGGGTCTCACATATACATTTTGTTAACAAAATGGAACTTGAAATCGTTGCAACTGTTTCCAAATAGTTGTAATTCGTTTCAAATTTGCTCTAAATTTGTTGAGGATTTGCCTTTAAATTGATAAAATTGACTTCAATTTCAGCGTAAACTAATAATAAAATGCATATATGGGGCCCACTTAACGGTTTTGTTAACGAAATTTAACAAAAATCATTAAGTGGTGGGAGTTTCTAATAAAATTGGGAATGATAGGTGGAAATTTAATAGAAAAATTAATTTAGGTGGGAGTTTCTAAAAACGTGAAAAATTTAGGTGGTTTTGAACAAAAAATCCTAATTTATTTGCATACAATGTGTGCTTTGGCTACCTTAACATGATAAAATGTGAAGGTACACAACATATTTTGTTTTCAAGCTAAATTCATTTTGGCACATATTTCTTTGAAAACATCCCTTACTCCCCACCATCAACTACAATTTTTGTTATATAGTACCCGGTAAGGTATTTTTTGCTCATTGTCCAAATGAGAAAAAAATCAAAAGTAATTGAAAATACTTTATCATGTTTCTCACTCATGCTAAAATAAGTTATCATGATCAATTTGATCAAATGTGCCTTCATTCATGAACAATTAATTACTCATATGTTTCAAAATAAAAAAGTTTCAAAAGTATATAAAAATATAGCAAAGTGGGTGTCTATCTATAGATCAATAAAATATAATCGTTGATATTTTTTTAATTGTTTTTACTCTGTAGATTTTTAGATATTTTAGTTAGAAGTTTTGAACATCTTTTATTAAAAATCTGATGGTTAAATTTGAAAATAAAACTTAATTACTTAATAAACTCATTGATTTATCTTATTTATTTTTCCTTTATTTCTTTTTGGTGTCCACCCCACCTCTTCACTTATAGTATAACTAGTCTTATATGCACACAATGTGTGCAAAAATTATATCATAGTAGTTTTGGTATTTTGAATCAGTTTTTTTTATGTTATTTATTTATTGAGGTTGGGTGAGTGGGTGGTGGGTAGTTATTTTTTGTGATGTAGTGGGATTGTGGGATGATTATAGGTGGTTTATTTATGCAAATTTTCTCATTAATTTTTTATTTATTTTTTAAGATAAATTGTTTTTTTCTGTAAATTATTAATTAAACAACAAAGGGTAAATTAGGCAATACATTAAGTTTGGTGTCCCATCCCTAGGGGTGTAAACGAGCCGAGCCGAGCTCGAGCTCGACCAAGCTCGGCTCGGCTCGTTTACAAGTTGACCGAGCTTGCCAAGTCAAGGCTCGAGCTCGGCTCAGTTGCAAAAATTCAAGCTCGGCTCGGGTTCGACTCGATTATCTTTCCCCCATTATTGGTTAACATTCTTGCAAAAAAAATAATTAAGCCATAATTCAATAGAGATACATTGAATGTAAATAAGGTCCTTCAAGTCACTTAACATTCAACAACCGATAATTTTAATCGTCTATTTAAAGTTCAAATTTTAGGAATAATGACTTATATTTTAAGTAAAAGAGCCGAGCCGAGCTTAAACGAGCCGAGCCTTGTCGGGAACGAGCTCGAGCTCGGATAGCTAAGACTCGGCTCGAGCTCGGCTCATGCTCAAAATTGACTGAGCTCGAGCCGAGCTTTGACCGAGCCGATCTCGAGGGCTCTACGAGCCGGCTCGGCTTAGTTACCCTTACAGTATAGAGATAGAGATAAAACTCTAAATAAGTAGATGAATCGGATCAGAGTTTTCTTCGGCTTCAGGCGATTCGATCTCATGTCTCTCCGGGTTTATTCTTCTGGTTCTTGAATTGCTGTTTGATTTATAGCTTGTTTGGATAGCTAAAATAGGAGGGAAAGGAAGGGGAGGGGAAGGGAAATGGCAAAAATCCATTGTTTGGATAACAAGTGAGGGGGTGAGGGATTTAGAGGGGAGGGAAATGGAAGGATCAATTTATAAGAAATTGTTCCTTCTAACAATGGAGAGATTTGGAAGGAAAACTCATCATTCTTTCCTCCCCTCCCTTTCTCTTCTCTCCCCTTCCCTTCCCTCCCCCCCCTCCCGTTCTTTTCCTTCCCATTTTGTATCCAAACACACTGTAGTGTTCAAGTGGGCTTTTTCTTCTGTAATTTCTTGCGTGGGTGATTTACAAGTTATGGCTTCACTAACTTTATTCTTTAGTTCTCGTCAAAAAAAAAAAAACTTTATTCTTTAGTTAGTAGCTGCGTGGGTTTTTAAATAAGTTGGTGGGCTTCAATTCTTCATTTTACGTTAATGGATGCGTTGGATTGTTATGGGCTTTTCTTGCTTTAATGTGTGTTGATTCCAACTTCGAATGGCTGCACTCTTTTCTCTTTCTTTCTTTCTTTCTTTCTTCTTTTATTACTTCACAAAAAATGACCAATGGGTTTTTACTTAAAAAGATAGTTAAGTTAAGTTATTCCCCCAAATCCCTAAGCCCAAGCCAGAACCCAACCTGGTCCGGGTGGGCCGTGCGTGCGCGTGTGTGTTGAACCAAGCGCAAGTCCAAGCAAGATATTCAACCACAAAAACATCTCATACTAGCAACTCAATGGGTAGAGGAAACATTACTCTTCTCTTCTAGTCTTTTTATGGTGGACTTAGAACTTTTCACATTATTTTGAAGCAACACAAAAGAGTTTCTAACCAAAGCTATAACTCCAACAGTCAGGAATCCATGTGGTGAAGGAATGTGGTTTGGCTCTAGAGTTATGGGAGCAAATGGCTCGCATCTGCTGTTGATTGGTAGCGGTGGTGTAATGAGAAGATTGATGAGGACACAATGGCGAGTTTAATTATTTGTTGTTGATTGTGTGGAAGGATAGAAATGGTTGGGTTTCGAGGGGTCAGAGGGAGGTTGAAGAGTATGCCTCGAATATCATAAATGAGACGCATGGTGTGGGCTTGTCTGGCTTAACAAAATTGGTGCCTAAGACTGTAGTTGTGTCGTTGTGGTCCCCTCCAATGGCGAGTTGGGTGAAACTCAACGTGGACCCAACGGTGTTAGGCGACGGTAGGTCGTTTTGGGAATGGAGTTACGGACTAGTGTTGGGTTGTGTATTGCATGTGTTGAGCGGCAGATGAATGAGCAACGGGATCCTCGTGTTTGCAGAGGCTATGGTGGTGCTTAAGGGTGTTAGGGGGATGATGAAATGGAGATAAAAGAGTTGGTGGTGGATAGTCTAGAGATCGACTGATCGTTTACCACCTTGGGAGTTTGGTAGACGTTCATGGGATCACATTTCCCCCTCTTGCACTGAGGATGTTGTGAACAATGAATTAGTTGTGTTGTTGCGGATTTCCATAAAAAAAAACACTATTTTTCGAAATACCATTTTATTTATTATTAGTAAAGATTTGATTACTTTCAAATCACTAAAGCTAATATAAAAAAGAGCAACCGCAAAACGGGTACTAAATATTACACAAGTGGCCTACTTGAATTATAAAGCTCTTTTCATGAATAGAACCAATCGATTCATGAAAGAACATTGAACAAGCTTGAATTGAGTGTGACCAAGGGAGAGGACATTCTATTTGAAGAAGTTAACATATCACATCTAAATCTTAGACAAATATAAATACAAATGCCAAAAATTGCTCAAATATAATTGCCAATTTGCTTACAAAAACAATAATAAAAATCAAAGAGATTGTTATTACTCCATTAACAATCCATAAAATAGGCCTTAACTTCTTGTTCTTCTAAGTATCAACATCTAATACACATAATAGTAGTAGGAGTATGATTTATTTCTTTAATTCTTTGGCCTCTTTGTAAACAAATTCATATTAACAACTCAAATAAACCCCAAAATGAGGACATTTTAAAAAAACCCAAAAAGAAGAGGGTAAAAAAGAAAAAAAAAACAATAATAGAGTTGCTAGACCGCCTAATTTTAATTTTAAATTAAAATTAGGCAACAACTCTAGCACAATATAGAAAAAAAGAGAATGAGCTAGAACCGTCTTTTCTAATAACTTTTGTAGTAGTAATATGATAATCTAACAACTATTTTCTACTCTGAGAGAATTAGAACTAGATCTTCTTCCTTCCTCCATTAAAGCAGCTCGAGCTAACATAATATTTTGAGACACCAAAGAAGCATCAAATGCTGAACAATCAATCCAATCTTTGAGAAAATCTTCTTGGCCCCACGTATCTGGTATCCAAACTTGCCCTGCAACCTCTGTTCTATGCCTCTTCAATCTTTCTCTTGGTCCCTCAACCTTAATATTATTATTATGATCACTCTTTCTTTCTGTATTTTCTTCTTCATCTTTCCCACCATTATTTTTACATCCTTGTTCATCCATTTCGCTCTCATTTGATCGTTTTGGTTGCTGTTTTTCTTCGATGTGGGATGCTGCTGCAAACTCAACACTCTTTTCTTGATTCAATGAAGTGGGTATTTTATGATGAAATTCTTGATTTTGCAATATGGGTTCTTTTTCTTCCATTGATACAAGAAATACCCTGATTTTTGTTTGATGAATTTTCCACTGTGTTTTGTGTTGTTTGCTATGAATTAATATGAACAAGAATGAAATGGAGGAGCAAAGGAGAAGGAGGGTGAAAGGGTGTGTGGCAGAATATAAGTAACGGAGAGGGAGAAATGCGTGGGGGTATCAGTTCCCACGTCATTCCAAAGTATTGTTTCTTTTTTGAATGGCAAGTGACATTTTTACGTGTCTTTTTATGGTTTTTGGAGGATTCTATTTTGTGTGGCTTACTTATAAACTTGACAATTCCATATGGAGAATTGTATAGTGCCGCAAGTTGGTTAACATCCTTAGTTTCAAGAGACCATGCACCGTACACCCGGGTGCATCGTGCGTACAGTGCACCCGGTGGCATTTTGGTGATTTTCGCGAACTTCAGCAAAACAGCTCTAATACGATTTCCTTCCATTTTACATCACTAAGTGAAAGCTACCTCAGTGGTTGGGCCTCTATGCTCTCTCCGCGTTAGAGGGTCGCGGGTTCGAATCCCCCCTCTACCACTCTTTGTTGTTTTTTTTCCTCCTTCAACTCATTTTTTATTAATCTTCTTTTTATTCCTATTTTTTTAAAAGAAATATATTATTGCTCATTTAAAAGTTATATTGCTCATTTGAAAGTTACGATGCTCATTTAGTTATTTTTCAAGTTCAAGTATAATCAATTTGCTCATTCGAAAACAATATTGCTCATTTACTTGTATTATAACTGATTACTCTATTTGGTATTTATTTTAACACATTAGAAAATATATTTTCTCATTTTAAGATATATTTCTCATTTGAAATGTATAATGCTCATTTTAGTAATATATTCGTCAATGTGACACGGTAGATACATGTTTACTAATCAATAAAGAATTATATAATTGCTCATTTAAAAGATAAATTACTCATTTATTTATTTTCCACGTACCAGTGTTAAGCTACTGCAAATTAGAAAATAATATTATTTATTTTCTTCTTTTTTTTGACTACAAATTATATAATTTCATTAAATGAGCAATAGTTTAAGAGTTTTTTGCTCATTTAAGGAATTTTTGCACTAAGTAACATATTTACTCATTTCAAAGCTATATTTCTTTTTTCATTAATTTTTCAATGGGTATCTTATTGTTTGTTTAGTTTTTATTTCTCCACATTGAAAAAAGAATTGGAAAAAGTTAGAGAGTGGAAAAGAAAAGAAGAATATATTAAGAAAAATTTAAGTCATAGTAACAGCTCATTTTGTGAATGAGCAAATTTATTACCTCACTCAAGATCAAAATGTTTACTGATCTTCCTGTGTAAAAAAGATTGCTCATTTGATCAAATGAGTAAAATAAAACTGCTCATTCGATCAAATGAGTAAACTAAAATTGCTCATTTGATCAAATGAGTAAAATAAAACTGCTCATTTGATCAAATGAGTAAAATAAAACGACTTATTTTGCGAATGAGCAGATTTATTTTACCTCACTTGAGATTAGAATGTTTACTTATCAAAGCAAACATGATAAAATGAGCAGATTGATATATCTCCAAGACAAAATAAACTGCTCATTTGATCAAAATGAGTAAAATAAAATTGTTCATTTTGTAAATGAGTAGAGTTAATTTAACTCACTCAATATCAAATCATAATGTGAACTATATCAAACATATTTTTCCATGTTTTACTTTGAAAATCATGTTGCTCATTTCCTTATTTTTTACTCTCACTGTTTGTTTTTGATTGTACAAAATGAGTAGATTTATTTTACTTCACTCAAGATCAAAAATCTTTACCGATCTTCCTTTGCGAATAGATTGTTCATTTGATCAAATGAGTAAAATAAACCGCTCAATTGTGATCAGAATGTTTACTGATCTTGCTGCACAAAATGATTGCTCATTTGATCAAATGAGTAAAATAAAATCGCTCGATTGTGATCAGAATGTTTACTGATCTTGCTGCACAAAAACGATTGCTCATTTTGATCAAGTGAGTGAAATGTATTTTAAGAAATGAAAAAAGTTAGTGAGTGGAGAAGCAAAGAAGAATAAAATAAGTTTTTTATTTAAATTTTTTTTAAAAATATATTGTAACAGAATATAGAAAATATTAAAAAGAAAAAAGGCGTGTTATAATAATTATATATTCTACCCGTAAAATTAATTTAAAAATAACGATTATAATACAACATCCCTCCAAAAAAATAATTATAGTACAACAATATGCAAAATAATTGAAAAAGATAAAATTAAAAAAAGCTAAAATAAGAACTAAGACTATGGAAGAAACATGAAAAAAAAAATTAAACAATGAGATTCAAAGCCAAAAGAAGAGGAAAAGACAAACGTAAAAAAAATTATAAATGATTGGTATGGGAGTCGAACCCATGACCAACTATCAAACACATAAACCTCAAGACCAATTGAGCTAAACTATCTACAAGGTATTGGGGCAAGCTTTTAATACTTATACTCTTGCCCAGATTTTTGGATTAATTACAATAATGCCACCGGGTGCACCATGCGCACGGTGCACCCGGGTGCATGATAATAATTGTATAGTTTCAAATATACTAGCCTTATATACACGCAGCACATTTTACATGCGGAATAATAATATAACGATTTTGAAAAAATGAAAAAATATGAATAAGAGATTTTTTTAAAAATGAAAAACTAAAAACTTAGCTTTATTGATTATAACAGCTTTACCTTCCTTTAATTATCCAAATTTTATTTTATTGTTTTTTTATTTTATTTTTGGTGTCCACCCCCCTCCTCACTTATAGTACAGAGATAATGTTGTATTGTTATTAGGAAAAATCATCTTTTAAAACTACGATTTTTGCGAAAAACCAACCTTATAAAACAGTTTTTTCGCAAAAAGGAACTATTGACAAAAAAAATATTTTGTGAAAAGAAACCTAGGCATTAACCTACCCTTTTTTTCGAGGTATAGTTTCAAATTTAAAAGGAGCAGAGAAAATAATTAGAGTATGCTAAATATCAATTTTTAAGTTGGTTGACAAGAATATGGGTAGGTCAACGCCGGATTTTTGCCTTGATGTTTGTTTTCACAAACAAAATTTTGTTTTAGGTTTCTTTTCGCAAAAATTATTTTAAAATGTGATTTTTCACAAATTTGTGGTTTTTAATGGTGGTTTATGATAATTTTTCCTTGTTATTATTATTAGTTAATAACTTTATATGTACGTTATGTGAGCGAAAAAATAAATAGGAATTTGAGTGTAGATGGAAGAGAGGGTGAATGCTGTCGACAGTTCAGGAGTTATGGATAAACTGTATTGCAGTTTCGAGTGTTTACAAAAAATTCCGACTTCAAATTTTTTTTTGTTGAAGTTTAGTTATTTTGTATTTTATTTGAGAGTGTAATTGTGAATTGTAATAGTGATAAGTGGTCAATTTTATTTGTTTATCTTTTATTTTGTTATTTTTATCTTAACGTCTTCTACTTCTTTCCTGATAGAATAGAGATACAAAATTATAAAAACTGTATGTAAAATTACAAACGTTGAAAATGAAATTAGGGCCACAACTTTATATATTAACAAGATAAATCTTGTATACAACATTTATAATCTAATATATATCCTCTAGAATTTTATACTTCGTATAACATTTCCATGTTACAAAAATTGTTGAATTAGACAACTCTCATTCCAAAAGCACCCAAAAAGGAAATTATTTTTTTCAAGAAATATTTATTTAAGAAATAATTTAGAGATATGGAAAAAAAGAGAGGTGCTAAGCAAATGGGGTAGCTTTTGCATAGGATTTTTGGAGGAATTGTGAGGTTGATGTTGATTTTAGTTATGAAGGGGGTTGGTTAAGTGGGGGATGATCTTTTGATGGCTTCTGGTTTTGATTCCAATAGGATTGTAGGATTTGATTTTTGTCAAGGGTATTTTAGGATTTCCCTTATGCTTGAAATTTTTTTCATTGATTTCATTGGAGTTAATGTGACCTAGACTTCTTATGTTGTTTTTAGCAAATGTAGGACCTGAATGAATAATGAGATATTTAAAATTAATTCTTTCGTTTCTCTAATTTCACACCATTTGTTTTTCTTGGACCTCCCTCATTGAATATCACTCACAAAATTGAAAAATCTTTAATAAGTAGTATAATTCTTTATTTCCTGTTTAACTTCAACTTGTGTTTTTCACACCATGGTCGGAGTACAGTGGCTGTGGCAAATGTTACATTAACACTCCTAAGAAATACGGAAGATTATTCAATGACTACAATAAAATTGTAGCCATTGTAATAGTTTCAATCCCAACCCTTTATTTTTGGAGAAATCATCTTGTCCATTAAATACAATTAACTTCCAAAAAAATTGACTTTTTTTTTATTAAATCATTTGGATTAATGGTCAAGATGAGCCCACAACAAATAAAGGGTTTAGATTTAAATAGTTATAGTGGCTACGATTTTATTGTAGCAATTATAGAATTACCCTTTTTTATTTTTCAATTTTCAGAGTGTTTTTTTGAGTTTTTTTCTTTTTAAAAAAGTGTTTCGAAACCTTATGTAGGGTGATCAGGGTAATATTATCATTAAGACTTTACTAAAAATAAAGACCCTTGCTCAGACTTTGTCAAAATTCTAGCAAAGTACTCCCCCTTTCTTTTCGTTAGTCTGGTTCAATTATCAAGGAGCGTGATGAAAAAATGATGTACTTCCTCCGTAACGAAAAGAATGCACCATTTGCACTTTTGACACTATTCACAGTTTTTAATTTAATCGCAATTTGTGACTTATACATAAGGAAAAATATAGTCATGTTGGGTCTTGTTGGATTCGTCTCAACTTGTAGTTTTTTATGATCTAATGTTTATAGTTTTTACAAATACATAATTAGAGATATTAATCTTTAAAGTTTTATCTTGGCATGCGTGCACAAGCTAATTGGTGCATTTATTTTGTTACGGAGAAGTAATTGTTACGAGAGGGCAAAGAATACGGAGAGAGAAAGAAATATTGGAGAAATATGTTTGACAAATGAGTGAAAAATAAGGTTAAAACAGAAAATTTGTAGTACATCCGTTTCTTTTTGTTTGTCTTACTTTTATAGGGAAAGTCATACTATTACTCATCTATCTCTTTTTATCACTTTTTGGTCCTACATATACCTTACAGTTTTCACTCACATACTTTAATCACCACACTTATTATAAATAAGTGGACTCCTTAATTATTGTTCCCGCCCACATGTTTATAACATTAACTTCCTTGACTATTACCATAAATATGACAAGCAAAAAAAAAAAAGGAGAGATTAAGATAAAAGGCAATGGTTCTAAATAGAATAAAGCGGACGAAAATAAAAGGTAAGATAAATAAAAAGAATCAGACTTGCAAAAGTGAATTTGGTAAAACTTTGGTAAAGACTCCCTCCAATCTTACCTCATGTCCTTGCAATTAGCACTCGGGGGTTCCTGTCTTCTTGACCTTTGTTTGCCTATGCCTACGGCTGCCAAGAATTTTTATTTTTAAATTTTTTATTTGGTATTGTTGTGAGCAGAAATTCCGAAAAATTTATTAACTGGCCGGTTATGTGATGCCCCACGATCAACACTTCATGTCCAAACAATTAGAGATTTGTCAAAGTACAATTTGTTCTTAATATGAATAAGATGCAGTGTACTTGAAAGATGGAAATTATTGTGCAAGTATTGAGAATAATGATTGGCTACCTGTTTAGGTTGCCTGACATGTTATATATATAGGGAGATAAAATATCTTTACAAAACCCTAATAAGAGTCTAATTACCAAATTACCCTAATACACCCCTTCAATCTTTACGGGGAGGAATCACGGATAGATTGGAACGATGTTTACAAAACAACTCAGAAAAAAGACCCTTAGTAAAAATATCAGCAACCTGCAACTGTGTCGGAACGTGCTTGACCTGAAGTCCACCTTTGGCAACCATCTCACGAACAAAATGATAATCAACATCAATATGCTTACTACGATCATGATGAACAGGATTGGCAGTAAGATACATAGCAGAAACATTGTCACAATAGAGAATGGTAGGCCGACGATGAAAATACCCTAAATCAGCTAACAATTGACAAATCCAAATTGTTTCAGCCGCAGTGTAGGCAACAGCACGATACTCAGCTTCAGTAGAAGACTTCGAAACAGTAGGTTGCTTCTTAGAACGCCAGGAGATCAAATTCTTCCCTAGGAAGACAGCATAGCCAGTAGTAGAACGCCGAGTGTCAGGACACCCGGCCCAATCAGCATCAGAATAGGCAACAGTCACAGTAGGAGAGCCAGTACTATGAAGAAATAGCCCATAATCAGAAGTGCCCTGCAGATACCTGAAAATTCTTTTCACAGCATGAAGGTGAGTAGTACGAGGCGCATGCATAAATTGAGAAACCGAATTAACGGCATAGGCAATATCAGGACGAGTCATAGTCAAATATTGCAAAGCACCAACCATACTACGATAATCTGTGGGATCAGCAAGAAGTTCACCATCTAAAAGAGAAAGAGTGACACGAGAGACAACAGGAGTACGTACGGGTTTGACAGTATGAAGATGAAATTTCTGAAGAAGATCAACTACATATTTGTGTTGAGACAAAAGCAAACCCTGAGGAGTACGTAAAACCTGAATGCCTAAGAAATAATGCAAATCACCCAAATCCTTCATAGCAAATTGAGCAGAGAGAACACTGATAAATTTCTGAAGCAAAGAGGAACTACTACCTGTAAGCACAATATCATCAACATATAGCAAGAGAATGATAATATGACTACTGTGTGTGAGAGTGAACATAGAGGTGTCACAACTGCTGCACTTGAAACCAATAGAGAGAAGAAAATTGCTGAAACGAGAGAACCAAGCTCGAGGAGCTTGCTTCAAACCATAAATGGATTTTCGTAACCGACAGACATAATGTGGTTGAGAAGGGTGTTCAAAACCAGGAGGCTGACGCATATAGACTTCCTCATTGAGGAAACCATGAAGGAAAGCATTTTTGACATCGAGTTGACGAATAGGCCATTTAAAAGTAGCAGCAAGAGTAAGAACTAAGCGAACAATAGTAGGCTTAATTACAGGACTAAAGGTTTCAAAGTAGTCAATACCTGCCTGCTGATGATTACCAAAAACAACAAGCCTGGCCTTAAACCGCTCCACAGAACCGTCAGAATTATATTTAATCTTATACACCCACTTACAACCAAGAGCGTTTCTATTGTTGTTGCGAGGCACAAGTTCCCATGTATCATTCTTAATTAATGCTTCATACTCATCACGCATGGCTTGTTGCCAACGTGAATCTTTAGACGCTTGCTTAAAATTAGACGGTTCAGACTCAACAACGTCAGTTTTTAAATCTAAGAAATTCCGAGTTGAAATGATTCCGTCTTTGAGACGCGTGGTCATGGTATGAACATTAGTAGGATCGACACACCTAGACGACTTCCTAGGACGCCTAGGGGGAGGGACGATAGGAGACGAAAATGACTCATGTGGGACGGTGTGGGGAGGAGTAAAAGGCGAGGGGTGGGGAAGATCTCGCGGGCGCGAGATGGTGCTGCGGGCTGGCAGCAGCGGCTTGTGGGGAAGGGGAGGGGCTGGCAATCATGGTATTATCACAAGGCGGCGAGCAGGCAACAGATTGTGAGGGAGGGTTGGGGCTGGCTGCGGGTGCTGGGCGCACCTGAGGGCAGGCAGCGGGTGCTGGGCGCACCTGCGGGTAGGCAGCAGGGCTGCTGGGATGTGGGTCACCCTCGGGCGTGCATGCACCCAGTGGGCAGGCAGCGGGTTGCTGCACGTGCTCCCGTGGTGCTGCGGGCTCGGGGGATGGGTCACTAGACAAAGGAAGACTCGGGAACCAGCCTAAGGGGTCAATAGACTCAGTCATAGATGAACCAATGGGTGTGCTAGACACAAGAGAACGATAGGGAAATTTACGTTCACTAAACAACACATGACGACTTGTATAAACTTTGCCAGAAAGAGGATCAAGACATCGATAACCCTTATAATTTGAAGCATAGCCAATAAAAACACATTGAATCGACTTAGCCTGTAATTTATTGATTTTAGGATCTAAAAACAACGGAAAACAGGCACAACCAAAACATTTCAAAAACTCATAAGAGGGGGACGATGAAAAAGTTTAGCAAATGGGGATGAACCCCGTAACGCCGAACTGGGAAGACGGTTTATCGTATAAACCGCCGTATAACACGCATCAACCCAATATCGAGGTGGCAACTCAGATTGAATAAGCATAGTGCGGGCCATCTCGATAATGGTGCGATGTTTCCTTTCTGCAACACCATTCTGCGCTTGAGTCCGAGCACAAGACTTTCGAAAATAAATTCCCGAATCACAGAAATGTTGTAGTAAAGAAGTGTTATCAAATTCACGTCCACCATCACTTTGGAAAAATTTAATTTTTGAATTAAACAAGTTCTCAACAAGTTTTTGAAAAGCGATGAAAGTCGAAAAAACATCAGATTTCAGTTTAAGTGGATAAAGCCAAGAAAAACGTGAATAATCATCAACAAAAACCACATAATACTGAAAAAACTGATTAGATTTAACGGGCGATTGCCAAAGATCACTATGTATCAAATATAAGGGATAGGGGGCACGATGAGTCACAGACTCAAAAGGCAAACGATGTATCTTTCCTAATTTGCAATGAACACAATCGTCATGAAACTTAGAATTACATGAAATTAAGTTCTGTGAACGTAAACTTCCTAAAACTCTAGCAGAAGGATGACCAAGGCGAGTATGCCAAACATCTCCAGACTCCTTAGTGGCTAAGAGGACAGGAACAGACGAATCTGGGCAGACTCGGGAAGACTCTGAACGAACTCTGGAAGACGACTCTGACTCTAGGATATGAGGCTGAATAGGGTAGACACCATTCCTACTGATTCCCCGCAACAGAACTGCCCCCGTGGTCTTGTCCTTAACACAAACAGAAGATTCATCAAAACAGACTATGCAAGAATTATCCTGACATAACTTTTGAACAGACAGCAGATTATGTTTTAACTGGGGAACATGACACACCTTCGTAAGGCGAAGGGGGCGTCTAGGGGAAGACAGAATCAAATTACCAAGTTTATTAATGGGAAGTCGTGTGCCATCACCAACAACAACAGAACTCGAACCAGTGTAAGGAAGAGCATTAGAGAGCTTACCATCCTGTGAGGTCATGTGGGAGGCGGCTCCAGAATCTGGATACCAAACGGAGTCATTTGTTTCACCACCAACAGACAGTGCAGCTAGGGCACGTGTGACACCATCAGGAGAGGAAGGCACAAAGCTATGATTGAAGCGTTGAGGACAATAGGCTGCTTGGTGACCTGGATACCAACAAAGACCACAAGTATCTGAAGAAGGAGTGGTGGCTAAATTGCCGTTAGATGAATTACTTCCTGCTGAAGACAAATCATTAGCAACATAGTTGGCACAAGAATAATTAACATATGAAACATCATGAAAATTACCCATACCATTAGCGCGGCCTGCATTTCCACGACCACCCTGTCCTCCATTGCCACGACCACCATTGTTGCCTTTACCACCCTTGTTTCTGTTGTTGTTGCGATTTTTGTTTTTACCACCCCCTTGACCCTTAGCATTCGAACCACCCTGAGAAGAGGAGTGTGATCCAGAAGCACCTGACTGAACAGCGACTAAGGCGGGATGCGCAGGAGTCGTATCCTCATACGCACGCATGGCCTTAATGCGCTGCTCGTGCTGAAGCAGCTTAGGGCGAAGGTCATCAAAAGTAAAGGACGTTTGAAATTGGGATAAAATAGTAACAAGGGCATCATAGTCACGATCTTGATCCAAGGCAGTCAAGGTATACTGAATTAAATCATATTGAGAAACAGGACATTGAATAGCAGCTAGAGAATCAACAATAATCTTAATATCACGTAAGAACACTTCCATAGACTGCTGGTCAGATTTCTTCATACGACTAAGTCTACCTTTCAACTCCATCGAATGAGCCATACTAGCATGCAAAAAACGAGACTGTAACCTATTCCAAATCTCTATGGCAGTACGTAACTCATGGACATCCATCATAACATCACGGGAAATCGATGCGTATAACCACAACTTAATTTGCTGATCAATTCTCATATACTCATAAAATTGTGGATTAGGCAAAGATTGACCTAGATTATCAACATAAGTAGGAGAAGGAACCGTAATTGTACCTTCAACAATTCCTAATAACTGATGTGTGGAAATAAAACATGTCACCTGAGTTTTCCACATGAGATAATCTTCGGGTGATGTGAGTTTGATGGTGACAAACCGAGTAATATCTTGATGAACAAGAGAGGAGGCTGCCGGAAGAAGAGATGGTGCAAAAGACGAGGACTGGGCCCCGGAACGGACACCGCTGCCGTTAAAATTAGGGCCAAAACCAGGAGGGAAATCCGCTGGAGATCGAGCAACCATGGGGCTGCCGGAAAAGGCGCCGGAAACCGGCGGTGGATGGTGGACAGTGGCGGCCTGAAAAGGCGAGAAACCACCGGCCACCACTGAAGGCTCCGTTGTGGCGGAGGAATGGCTGGCGGAGAGGCCAGCAAAACTGCCGAAGGGCAGCGACGGCAGGGAGACCTGAGGCAGCAGCGCACGAGTGGTGTGGGCCGGAGTGAGGGGGCTGCCGTCGGCGTGGTTGCCGGAGGAAGGGACGGCGGCAGACATGGAGGAAAGTCGCCGGAAAACGTTGTGAAAAAGAGAGAAAAAAAAACGGAAACCCTAGGGTTTTTTTTAAAAAAACGGTGGTTAAAATTGGATGCGGAATTTTTTTTTAACCTGGGCTCTTGATACCATGTGCAAGTATTGAGAATAATGATTGGCTACTTGTTTAGGTTGCCTGGCATGTTATATATATAGGGAGATAAAATATCTTTACAAAACCCTAATAAGAGTCTAATTACCAAATTACCCTAATAATTATGATTAGGGTTCTTTTAACTAAGGGATTGAGTACATCTCCGAAATACTTCATAGCCCCCCAACAAATGATATCTCAAATCTTAGTGTATTATCAACAATTAAGACTACAAACTTATCCGTAAGTCTTGTGTGCGGCTTGCCGTACGATTAACAAATCGCATAGTGTGCATACAATGACTATTTTAAAGGGGTTATCAACTACTCTAGGGGTTGCCGGGGTTATTGACTATTTTGGGGGTTACTAACTGTTTTAAGGGGGTTACTAACTGTTTGGGATTACTTATTATTTTAGGGGTTACTAACTCTTTGGAGAGGGGTACTGACTTTTTGGACATGAGTTACTGATTATTTTGGAGGGAGTTACTGACTATTAAGGAAAGGGATTACTGATTGTTTTACGTGAGTTTGGGGAGTGAAAGAATAATGTATGAGTTACTAAATAGATCCGCCTCACCATTAGTTAATGGTGTGACAGCTAAACTTGTCAAATAGGCCGTGTCGTGTCGACTTCGTGTTCGTGTTAGAAATAGACGTGTTGGAAACCTCAACACTAACCCGACCTGTTTAACTAATCGTGTCAAAGACCCTTGACATTAACCCGACCTGTTTATTTAAACGGTTAGACGTGTCAACCCATTTAACTCGTTTAAACCATACAATTTAGAATATTATGATGGCAAATCAATTTTTCGTGCGTAATAATATTCAATCATTGTATGAATTCATGTTTGGATAACCACTAACCTTTTCACGTACTGAAATTTAAAGAATGAAGTATAAAATATCTATTTGTTAACTTCATATCATACAATAATATTATAAATATCTATGTTTTTTAATTAAACGGATAAAACCATGTCAGTTTCGTGTTGAAAATCTCAGCACTAACCCGACCTATTTATTAAACGGTAAAACTCGTGTTGACCCGTTTAAGTAAACGTGTCAAGAATGCTCAACACTAACCCACGTATTTCGAATCCGGTTCGTGTCTCGTAAATTTTTAAGGGCTCTAGTGAATCCTCATATAAGAATTTATGCAGACTTATTCTATAGCCATATATAACGAAGAATACTTTCAAAACTCCAAATTCTAATCTTTTAAAAAGGAACCATAGTTCCATATAAGTTCCGGTAAGTGAGTAATATAATTCAAATATGTTGAGTTACGATAAATTTGGATAAGTTAAGATAGTTCAAGATAAGTTAAGACAAGTTTAGTTCAATTTCAATAAGTTCGAACACTGTATAAAATAAATTTTAATAAGTTCCAAAAAGCTCAGATTAGTCCCAAATAAGTATAGATAGATTAACATAGGTTTTGGTGAGTTCTGAAAAGAACAAATCCTTAAAGTGTGCGTCTATATGCCATCCTTATTACTTCCTCCGTTTTTTAGATGGAACACTTTTTTCGTACTTTCTTAGACAACTAACTTTTCTAGTGTATAATTATAAGGGAATGGGGCATATGATAACATTAATTAGTTTCTAACACCACCACTTAACCACTCCAATCACCACCCGACCACCACCCGGCCTCCGCCACCACCAATCGAACCAAAAAATGTGCGTCATTAATGCACTATACCATTTGTGGTGATAAAGTTGCTTCTATACCATTTGTGACACTTCGACTCCTTACGGATTGACATTGGTCAAAAAATATGCATCTAGGACCAATAGATGTCCTTATATACCAACGCGAGTCTTTTTGGCTCCTTTTGTCCTTACTAATGCGCATCTTGAGAAACTTCCCAAAAGGTGACTCATCCTAACATTACTGCAAACCAAGCACGTTATGTGGAGTATCTTAGAATAGGGGTCTAAAATTAGTGGTGAGGATGTTGACGACGGGGCTAAGGGTGGTGGTTATTGGATCTAGATTGGGTTGAGGAGAGAGAGGGTTTATGGTGGTGGCCAGGTTGAGGAGAGAGAGAATGTGGTGGCTTTTGGGGCAATTGGGTGGAGGAGAGAGAGGTGGTGGCTACGGGGTTTGAGTTGGGTTAAGGAGGGAGAGAATAGGTGGGTTTGGGATAGGGCGTTTCGGGTGGATCAATGGTTTTCAAGTGATTATTAGATTAAGTTAAAAGGGAAATAATAGGGACAATTAGATATCTTTAGGTTAAAATAAGGGTACTTGTATAAGTAAAAATTTACGTTTTGATATTGGTAGCACTTATTATGAATATTCCTAAAAAGAAAATTATAATAAGTAGTCTTAAAAAAAAGGAGGAAGTATGTATATGTAAACCTCGCGCATTTAAACTTAGCTAACTTAACGGGCAAAGTAGCTTGGGAGTAGTTAGGATGAAAAAGTGATGGATCCCCAACCCAAAAGTGACTCAACTTGGCTTTATTTTCTTTCTTACTTAGCAAAAAAAGAAAAAAACTTTATATTATTTCCTTATGCAGAATTCAATAATAAACAATAAAAAGGCTAGGGGTGATAGCGAGTCGTTAGTTCGACTCTTCTCATTAAGATCTAGCTCGAGTCAATTAAACTGGATTCAAGTCGGTTCTAATCGAATTAAACTTTGACCGAATTTGAGTCGAGTTTAAACCGAGTCGATCTCGAGTTGTTTGCGAGTTTTTTCATTGGTTTAACACCCTTATGATAGATTATTTATATATATATATATATATATATATATATATATATATATATATATATATAGCCTTTTATCACGTCTTTCGAGTTTTTCACGAGTTTTGAGTAACTCAATTCGACTCATAAACATTGCGATTCGAACTCGAGTTCGAATCGAGCTTGCTTAAGTTAAGTATTGTTCAAGTTTTAACCGATTCGATTTCGAATAACTCGTATATTGTCTCATCTTGTTATCACCCTTAATTAGAGTCAAGTATATTGAAATAGAGAATGACCGGAGGTTAGCATGCATCCACGATGCAAGTGCGACTCGAACGTTGATATATACCACCAACAATCAGCATTAAATTGTTGCTTCTTCACTCATCTGACCACGATTATTTTTCTTCTTCCTTAAGTGGCTGATGATGGCCCACGCTCTACTCTTCATCACCAAACAAGTAGAGTTTTGCAGCACTACAGTTTTACTGAAAGTGTGCATGCGCTGTACTTGGAAACCACTAGTCTTTCTTTCAACATATACTGAAATTTGCGATGCATACTCCGCTATCAGTTTTGGTTTAGTTCAACGAGTGGTGTATATTACTGACTACACAATCACATGGGTTTCTCTTGAATCATGCAAATGGGTGTTTCATAATCAAGAATAATAATCAACCAATGTAGGCTGTAACCAAAGAAGGGGAACTATGATTTTACCAAATATCATGATCAAGGCCGTCTTAGACAGGTCCTTGTATTAACCATAATCCGAACCTTAATATATACTACTTCCGTGTTTTCGAGTTGTGCAGACTTGACATAATCAACTAACTGAAAAAGTGTTTGAAGTTGATAAGTTACCTGAAACTGATAAGATGGTAGCTGAAACTCATAAGGTACCTTGTTCTATACCTGTTTAGTAAAACTAGTTATTTAAGTTGCTAAAATATTTATTATTACATATTTCAACATAATTTATAAGCGTAATTATCTTATAATATACCGTCTTTAAGATCTTAGCTCGCGTTATATAATAAATCGAGTAAAAATATCAATTTTATTTTCATATGGTTATAATAATATAAACAATATCACAAGTTTAAATAATATACATATTTAAGAATTTATATGTTACTATAACATAAATATTTAAGCTCTATTCTCTTCAACTTACTGAACTTATCGATCTGATTTATTATAAATGATCTAAACATAAATTTGAATTATTGAATTTTATCTTATAAGGTGTTAAACTTATCGAAACTTATCTCTATTCTATAAAGGAAGAAGGTGAGGACACCAAAAATCAACATTAAAATTTTCAAGTTCCTAATTTAATGGCACAACTCTCTTTCACTAAATAACTATTTTTACAGTTTTAAGTTTTTGAAGAAAATACAAAACACCTTGAAAAACTACCGGTTGTTCTTGTTGATCTTCTCCTTTTCATAATCAACTTTATGTGCTATTGCATACATCAAATGCATTTAAGTCTAGTTTAAACCTTGCGTGATAGTCCATAGTACCCCCAAGACCATTGAGTGCCCCCAAACTAGTTGGTATCTCTACTGTATAAGCGACGAGGAGAATGCTAGAACAGTTAAGAAAATCTAGAAAAAAGGATGGGAGTTTTTAAGAATATGATTCACATTTTTTATTCAAATTTTAAACAGTAACATTCTTAACAATTTAGATCAATGGGTTGATACCCTACAAATATTCTGCATATTTTTGAACTGAATTTACAAATGTATTTCTTCTGATTACCCTTGTAAGAGAAACCCCATTATTCCATGTGTGGCTCCTAGGATCTCTGACTCCGATAACAATGCACGCATAACTCCATCACATACCAAGAAATTCACAATGCCCTTTTTGATATTAATCCCTACAACAAGCCCAGCTTATATGATGGTTTTGGGTCAAAGTTCTTCCAAAGTTTTTGACCCCTTATAAAAAAGATATCCATCTATCTATCCAGAACTTGTACCATGGCCACTTTCTTAAAAGTACAAATCATGCCATCCTATGTACAATTCCAAAAATGCAAACCCTGAACACCCTAATCACTCTCGGCCCATTAATTTATGTTCTACTTTGTACAAAATCATTGCAAAACTTTTAGTAACCGAATACGACCAGCCCGTTGTATCATAATTAACCCGTTTTAAAGTGCTTTTGTTTAGGATCGTGAAGTTCATAATAACATATTCATTTCTCACGTAATCCTGAATACTTTTCAGAAATCTAAGAGCAAAATTATTGGTTCGTTTGCCCTAAACTAGATATGGAAAAGTAAATGATCGCATAGAATGAGACTTCCTTTTCAAAGCATTCTCACTTCTCGGCTTTCACGAAAGATAGATAGATTGCGTAAAATTTTGTGTTACTTTTGTCTCTTACTCCAAAACTGTCAATAATTCAATTTCTGCAAGTCATTTTTCGCCCTCTGGACACCTTCAACAAGGTGATCCCTTATCTCCATACTTGTTTACCTTATATATGGAAGTTTTGTCTTTTGACAAGGCAATTAAAATAAGCCTCTACCAACCCCAACGAAGGGACAAGTCTTAAGTTGTGCAAAAGATCTCAAAAAATCCTTAAACTTTACTTTGCAAATGAATATCTCCTTTTTTTGTAAAGCAATCTCATCAGCTAGTACCAATCCAAAAAACCTACTTGACAAATTTTGTAAAAAACTATGGACAATTAATCAACTTCCATAAATTCGCAATCTACTTCTCTAAAAACTCCTGGCCTGCCAATAAGAAAGAACTTGTTGCCTAAACAATCTCTTGGAAGATACCTTGGCATACACTTTTCCTCTAACAAAAGTACAATAGGCAACTTTGACTCTCTGATCAATTAAATTGATAAACATTTAAACTCATAGATGTTTTCCTTCTTATCAAAAGCAGGTTGTACAGTCCTAATTCAAAACAATTTAGAAACAATCTCAATCTTTACTATGGCCACCTTCAAGCTCCCAAGCTCCACAACAAACAATATGGATTCTATTAATCGAATTTTCATTGGAAATAAAGTAGTAATGGCAATAACATAAATGAAATCCCTCTTATCTCATTGGATAAAATTTGCAAACCCAAAATTTTAGGAGGATTAGAACTTAAAAGAACCAATATAAATCAAGGTATGCTAGCAAAGCTCGCATGGAAAATTTTGCCATATCCCACCAACAAATGGATTTCAATTCTAAGACAAAAGTACCTTAAAAAGACACCTATTTCTTTGAAAATCTAAACCTTCTGACTCTCCTATTTGGAAAACAAATCTCTAAACGATCTTATACGCAAAGTAATCAGATGGATAATAGGCTCAGGATCTAATTGATTAGGCAATTGGTGTACTAATAGTAGCGCCTCATCGAATTACTGAACCTAAACCCCTTAATGATTAACGATATTAACCTTAAAGTTAGTGAAGCAATCATGCCTGATATGACATGGAATTCAGACTTCTTAAGATCACTGCTCCCTGTGAACACCTGCTCTATCATTGAAGGTATTCCCCTTCCTTCAAATAAACAAAAGACACTCTGTGTGGGGTTTAACGTCCTCTGTAATAATCATTGTCAAATCTGCCACTTGGCTTGCTCATAACTATAACTTTTTTCAAAGTCCTATTTGGCCTTATGCTTAGATTTGAAATATAGATATTAATCCAAGATCAAATTTTTTATTTGACAACATCTTAACAATGATCTTCCCACAAGGGATAATTTAAAGAAGAGAAATATCTCGATTCCTTATGTTTGCCCCTTCTGTCAGATATCAACGAAATGTATCAATCACCTTTTTATCTATTGCCCAACTTCCAAACATTATGGCAAAAAAACAAGATCACAAGTTTTCAAGGTACTACAATTAACAATGTGCCTAATCATACTAATTTTATGAACATTAAATCCCTCTCAAAACTGACTTTAGCTAAATTCTTCTTGCTCCTATGGAATGTCTGGAAAGAAAAAAATGCAATCGTCTTCCAACAATAAACTTTTCAAATAGCTCGAATTTCGTATGGAGCTAAGCGGGCCATTTTAGAATAGAATCCGAGAACTTCCATCTACACTAACGCCTTTTCTTCTACCACTCCCCCTCACAGATCACCACACAATAGATATTATGATTTCATATAGAGTTTTTCCTCTCATTGCTAAGCTAAAATGGCGTCATTGGTGCTCTTAGAAGCCATTTGTGCTAACTATTTCCATATAGTTGTGGTTTTTTTGTTAGATGTTGCTTTGGAGATTTTATGGATGTTTTTCCACGTTTTCAGGTGATTTTGACCAATACGAAGTATTGGATATGTTATGAGGCACGCGATATTCAAGGGATCGAGGATGCTCTCTGAGACGACCCTAAGCAAGAAGAATCATTGAACACTTGGCATCTGATGCCGAAAATCCAAAGTGTTGGCTCAGCCGATGGCATCGGACAAGACCTGCCTGACCGGGCGACCTGATAATGTAACATTGCTGTTTTGTTTCGGGTCCGATCAGGCAGCATAAGCTCTGTCATAAAGTCGCAACACCCGCCTGATCGGGCGAGATGCCCGATGTGATCGGGCAATCCTATTATTGATGCTGACTGCTAATTGTAGAAACAAAAGGAAACAAGGTCCGCCGATCGACGGAGGAACCGAAGCCTATTTTGGATTGATTTCAGCAATACCCTTATCGCTTTACTAGTTTTAGTATGGCAAGCATCTTTATTTCAGAGACACAATAGTTTTATCTTTTTATTCAATTTTTAGAGAATATATTTAAAGTTTTCATTAGAGTTAAATACTAAGTTTATTTTTGAAGATCGATACTTTGGATTCTTGGCTTTCAATAAAGTTTAGTTTTTCCTTTCAATCTATAATTTTCTATTCATCCTTATATCACTTTCTTAGTTATGTTTAGTTTGTTATTGGTAATTATTCATTATTCACGCAAATTATGGATTTTTATATAGTATATATGTTATTGCTTTCATAGTCATCAATGAGTAGATCCTTTTCTAGGGTTTTAAGCAAGGAAGTCATGTTTGTACCCTGATGATGTTTTGATTTCTTTATAATATTTAGGTTGTGATTAGAGCTGTTATAGTGTGATTTATTTTAAATATGTGATTTATGTTCGTGGCCAATTTTATGAATTGTGTATGGCTAATAATTGTTCGTATTAAACAATCTTACTTTTAGAGGCCTAGAACACACTAGTAATTTTAATTATGTGAGTGATCGAACTGCATATATTGATTTATGAGCATTAGTATCTGACCCTAGGATTAACACTTACTCTAATTGTTCGATTAGACCTAAGTGCTGTTAGTTATTTGAATCATGATTGATATAAGTATAATGGACTGAACTAATGCCCCTAGGTTTTTAGTTAATTGATATATTCTTGATTTAATATGCTTTTATTAGTTTACTCTGTAGTTTTGTTAATTTCCACTAATTTAATCTGAAGGAGCTGTCTAGTTTAACTTAAAGTGTAAAAATCCTTAATTCTCTTTGTAAATTTGACCCGTACTTGCAAAGTCCATGCTAACAACAGACACCGTGAACTTACGATATCAATAAAACCCATCAACTATTCAGCTTCAATGGAACACATCTCCTCCTCACTATGTGAAACTCAATTGAGACAGATTTTCTACTTCTTTCTCAGTAGCAGCGAGTACTGTCCTTTGCAACTTCAGTGGACAATAGTACTCAATGTTATGGCTTATAACATTAGAAAATCTTCACCACTGACAACAAAAGCTATAGCCTTGCGAAATGGCCTCATCCAAACCAAAAATATGCATATTCAAGATCTGCTTATTGAAGGCGATAATTTAATCATCATTGACATTTTGAAAGGGATTTTGATATACCGTGGCGAATTTAGTCTCTTATTGGTGACATCCATCAGCTCTTAAACCAAATGCAGTCTACTTCCATCGTTCATGTCTTCCCAGAAGCTAACATATTTTCTTTCCCAGCAAGGACATTACATTCCCATAAAAAGGCAGTCATTTGTTGTTCTTGAAGACCAAAATTTGTATCATTTTTGTTTATTAGACAACTTAGGATTACTCTTTGAGGAATTTTTTTCTTCAATAATGCTAAAAGTTTCATAAATTCCTACTATGTGTTGTTTTGTAACTTATTTACCACTATACCCTGCACGTATGATTGGGCAAGAACGAACCTATTCTTTATTTAGCCATAAACTCATTACTTTAAGGACGTTTTTCTTCACGAAATTCCAAATATCACTGTGAAGGAGGAGGAAGGTATGTTAATACAAAACCAAGTAGCGAGTTAGTAAGTAAAACCGCTACTCCAAGTAGCAATTTCAACCTAATTCCGCTTAAAAAATGAACGTGTTACCGAGCCTACGTGAACGGTATAGTGGTAAATAACTTTCAAAACGACGCATAATGAGAATTATGAAACTTTTAGCATTATTGAAGAATAAATTGATCTATGAGAGACGAGTTTCTTAAACCTCTCCTATAAAAGTAGTTTTTTTAAAAAAGAAAGAAAATAGAAGAAATAAATAGTGTATATAATCTATATATATATATTAAAAAGCGTAAGCAAGCAATGCAGGCCGCCACGTGGCACTATTCCCTTCTTCAATTACATTTTTTCCATGTCATTGTCATAAGAAAAATTATAAATGTTGTTAATATAGAGTTTCACACCCATGAACTCCGCATGTGAAACAAATAGTTTTAACCATTGTGCTACCACACTCTTCATGCTTCTCTTATCACAAATCAGAATATTATTATGGGGTTTAAATGACGTTCAAGAAAGAAAAAATAAACTATAAATGTTGTCTATATAGAGTTTCAAACTCATGACCTCCGCATATGAAACAAAGAGATTTACCATTGCGCTACCACACTCTTAATGCTCTCTTTTCACAAATAAAAATATTATTATTGGGTTTAAATGACAATCAAGAAAGAAAAAATTATAAATGTTATCATTATGGAGTTTCAAACTCATGACCCCCGCACGTGAAATAGAGAGTTTTAATCACTACTCTACCAAACTCTTAATACTTTTTCTTATCACAAATAAAAAAATTATTATGGGATTTGACAATCAAGAATTAAACAACAATGAAGCATACTATAAATGAGAATTAAACCATAGAATAAATTTTACCATAAAAAACAAATGCATAATATAGATGAGATGAATTATTTCATTTTCTTAGTCTTCATTTCTTTTACCTTAATCTAACTTTGGGAAAAAGTAAAGAAATTTCTTTCATTACAATTTTTCATGATCCTTTTAAATTGGTTAATTGTTTATAAAATTATGTCCATAAATTTTTATTTTTAGAAATAAAAAAAACTATCATCAAGTATTATTTTAATTCAAATAATATAAAAAATGGACCCGGTGCATCGCCGGGACCACAAATTAGTTTAGTAGTTTTAACTCAAAACCAATCCATTCTATTTTCTCTTGTTCCTCGACCTTGATTGATTGCAAATTTGCACAAAACTTTGACCAAAATTTGCTGTCATCAGCTGACAGAAAAGTAAAAATAACCCATTATTCATAAAATCCTCCTATGAAATATGAAAGGCAATGGAAAATCAGTTCTTCAATACTTGATGATCCTGAAACATTGGCACATATTTTACAAACTTACACAAAATCCAAAAATTTCAATGCAGGAAAACACCTCCATGCACAACTCATTCGTTCTGTTCATCATGTATGCAAATATGTCAACAATTATCTCCTTAACTTGTACTCTAAATGTGGCCAAATTGATTATGCACAGAAACTGTTCGACAAAATGCCTCAAAGAAACTTAGTATCATGGACTGCATTGATCACTGCTTTTTCACAACATTCACTATGTGTGCAAGCATTGGAAGCATTTTCCCACATGAGAATATCCGGGATGAGTCCGAACGAATTCACGTTTTCGAGCATTATTCAGGCTGTAACGTTACTTAGGGACGTCGGTATTGGAAGACAAATGCATGGCCTTAGTGTAAAATGTGGGTTTAGTCATGAACTTTTTGTGGGTAGTAACCTTGCTGATATGTATTCCAAGTGTGGGATGATTCATGATGGTTGTAAGGTTTTCGAGGAGATGCCTCGTAAGGATGAAGTCTCTTGGACATCGATGATCGATGGGTATGCGAAAAATGGTAACTTTAAGGAGGCTTTATTTGGGTTTAAGACAATGTTGCTTAAGGGAATAATTATTGACAGTTATGCAATCTCTAGTATTTTAAGTGCTTCTGGGGCGATGAAGGCGTATACTTATGGTAGGTTGGTTCATTCTATGGTTGTGAAATCGTGCTTTGGGGAGGAGACTGGTGTTGGCAATGCATTAGTGGATATGTACTGTAAAACGGGGGACATGGAAAGTGCTTTGAAGGTGTTCGGGAACGACTTTTGGCGCATGAATGTTGTGTCGTATACCTCTTTGGTTGATGGGTATGTGGAGGCTGGTTTAGTAGAGAAAGCGCTTGAGATGTTTGTCGAGTTGAGGAGACTTGGCATAGACCCGAATGAATTTACGTTTTCTAGTTTGGTCAAGGCTTGTGCAAACCAAGCTGCACTTGAGCAAGGGTTGCAGCTTCATGCTCAAGTGACTAAAATGAATTTTATGGCAGACCCATATGTGTCATCTACGCTAGTTTTTATGTACGGGAGGTGTGGATTGGTTGATCATTCTGAACACTTGTTCAACTGTATCAAACATCCAACTGAATTTGCGTGGAATTCATTGTTAGGTGGGTTTTCTCAGCATGGCTTAGGGAAAGAAGCCATCAAAGTTTTCGAAAGAATGATCCTTAGTGGTATAAAACCGAGTGCTATAACCTTTATGAACCTCTTAACAGGTTGCAGCCATTCTGGGTTGGTTGAAGAAGGATTGGATTACTTCAGTTCCATGCAGAGGGAATATGGGGTAACACCTACCGAAGAGCACTATTCATGTGTTATTGATCTACTTAGCCGAGCAGGGAAGCTCAAAGAGGCTGATGACTTCATTAGTCAAATGCCTCTTGAGCCAAATGCTTTTGGTTGGTCTTCGTATCTCGGGGCTTGCAGGAATCGAGGTGATAAAACACGTGCTGAAATTGCCGCGGACAAGCTAATGAAACTGGAGCCTGAGAATAGCAGCATCCATATTTTGCTCTCAAACATATATGCAAAGGAAAAACAATGGGAAGATGTAAGAAATTTGAGGAAGAAGATTAAAGATGACAAGATAAGGAAGGTACCTGGCTACAGTTGGATCGATGTTGGGAACAAAACCCATCTTTTTGGAGCACATGAATGGTCGCATCCTCTACAAAGAGAGATTTACGAGAAGCTCGATAGCCTCATAGAGGAAATAAAGAAAGTTGGATATATACCTGAAAAAGATGTTGTTCTTATTGATGTAGACGACAACAGAAAGGAGGAGATCCTTCGATATCATAGCGAGAAGTTAGCTGTTGCATTTGCACTAATGAGTCTGCCATCTTGGAAGCCTATCATCATTAAAAAGAATTTGCGGATATGTTTGGACTGTCATTCCGCGTTTAAGTTGATAACAAAAGTTGCTGCAAGAAGTATAATTGTGAGGGATAGTAGCAGGTTCCATCAATTTTCTGATGGATCTTGTTCCTGCGGAGATTTCTGGTAGGAAGCAAGAGCATCATTTTCTTGCCGTAAACCAAAATCTACCCTTTGAGAAGCAAAAAATGCAAATTATATTACTGGAATTGAGATTTCTGATAGAAAAGTGTTGAATGTTCCTCCCCAACTTATTTCCAGTACAGTTTAGTTCAATTAACTCTAGACAATACTTTTACTCTCTTAGTTTAATTTAGTGTGTTTCGCTGCCCATAGAGCAATTGATTCACTTCTCCATGTTGTACAAAAGTTGATTATAGAATGTGACACTTGACATTGCTTAGAATGAATACATGCGAAGGTTAAGCAGTATCTCCTTGATCATTTCACATAGAGACCTGATGAACAAGCCCCCAATAATCAGTTTAGGTTTGGATTGTACCTGAAACCCTATGAACCAATTTGGACCCACACTAAAATTTATCGGACCTAAGTTAATGTAATTGTTAGTATATTTTTATTATTTTAATATATTAATTGATAATTCGGATATGAACCAACTTGAATGGACACAAAATTGTACTAAAAATTTAATATCCCAGCTAGATTGACCCAATCCGAGTGACTTGTTTGCCACCTCCAACATACAAAACCTCTTGCTCATTGTAGGCATATGCTAAATTCTAACTAGTTGGAAAGTATCATATATATGAATTTAAGTACTTCCTCCGTTTTTTATTAGTTGTGACACTTTCTATTGGAAAAGTTTCAATTAATTGTGACATTGTTTTTTTGGCATTTTTTTCTCCCTATTTTTCTCCCATCACATAGGTTATCTTTTTCTTTCTATCTATCTTTCTCCTCTTTAAAAGTTGCCTAAGAGTCCGTGGAAAAAAAAAGTGTCACAAATAAATAAAGAGGAAGTAATAACCGCCTTTCTCAAATTTTACATGGGCATAATATTAGCTAGTTGAGGGCAATTAACTGGAGAATGCTATGACTTGAAGCCTTGATGATTAGTCCATTGTAGCAACATGTTATAGCAAAACTTAAGGTCTGCATCAAGGAATTAGTTTCGATCAAAAAACTGTGCTAGTTGAGATCTGATCAGGAGTCCACCATATAACTTTCCTAAAAGAAAAAAAAAATTCAAGGAAAAAACGAAAAAATGGTGAATACAATATATTCTTCAAAAGTTCTTACAGTAAAATTTATCACAGCAAGCACAACAGACGTAGTTAACTGTTCAAGGTATACAGAATAACTTAATAGCTACTTTATTTCAAAACCCTATATTTCAACCAAGGAAATGGATGTTATGTACGAGCTAGAGAGCAGCAAGCCAAAAGGCATAACTTCTACCTACAAAGAGAAGTGAAACTATATATCCAGGTCAAATAGTGAAGCTTCTCAGAGATTACAGATGATTGAATCATGCTGGAAATAAATGAATCATGCTCGCGGATAACGTGAACGTCCTTTTTTCCTCAAAAACTCAGGGATCTCCACTGAGCTAGCCTCACTAAAAGACGGTCGTCGGTTGAATCCACCAACATCACCCTGTAATGGTTGACTTGCCTGCATCCTCAAGTTTACCATAAATCAGATAAAGTTTGAGGTCTAGCTATGAATCATTAAATGTCTGTTTCTTTTCTTTTATTCTTCTCCTGTTCTTTTTTTTCCTTTTTCTTCTTATTTTTGGGTTGGATCGGTGTGCGAGGAAGATACCTGGAGGGGCCTGCTTTCACCTTCTTCCTGGCGTTTAAACCCAGTCGCTATTAATGTTATACTGACCTGAAATGAAAGACGATTTTATAAATGATACAAAAAAACAGAGAAAAGGAAGATATTTATAGAATTTGCTTTCTCATTCAGACAAACATAGATATTTCAGGAGCAGACATTCTCAGAGGACCAACTTCTGCTCTAAGGATGATACTCAATCCATCGGAAGCTCGCGTCCAAGCATCCAAGGTCCATCCACATGGTCTGTTTGGTAAGTGGTACTAAATGATGATGGTAATCGTAATAAATCGTTTAATTTGGAAGGAAAAATGGAAACATTTCTCCAAACATGTGATTTCTTCACAATTTCTATTTGCACTTAATACCATATTTTCCGTGGTAATGGATGGTAAAGCAATTTTTTTAAGAAAATTACAGGTTTTGGGTTGCACAAGCATTGCCATGGACATTGACACGATACTTCCAATATAAATACTACATATTTATCAATTGTCATTACCACCATTTATTATCATCTACCAATGTAATGAGCACCTAATACATCTACTAAAGAGCTGAACACTGCCTATTCAATTTCAATGAGGAAGACAACTGTGCACTTCATATGAGGCTCTGTTGGCCGGCCGGTTACTAACAGAATAAAGGGTGAGGACATCTGAGCATCCCAGCATGGCTAAAGCCTCTAGTACATCATCTTCCCTGATACATGACATAGTTGTAATTTACAACATTTTTTCAAGAATTGATGGAATTTGGGATTCATATGTTTAAGTTGTAATTTTTTAAAACCTCTTCCAGCTCCACTGGCAAGGCTGATAGGTAAACTTCTGGAGTTCTAAGGGCCATTTTTAGTATGTTTGTCGTCCATGCAAAGGAAATGTAAATCACCCTGAAATATAAGGCAGTAGTCTGTGCAGGAAAAGGGGTATCTAACAGGGCTTGCAAGTTGCAATGGGTGGTAGGGTCTAGCTAGACCCTGTCCGTACCCTATTGTCTCAAGTAGACCCATATTCTACAAATACCGGTAGGGTCTACATTTTTTAGGCAACTCATAGGGTCTAGTGGGTCTAAGCTAAAGTAGGGTTTAGGTCCAAAATAGGTCCCAACTTAATAAATTTCTAATTTTTCTAATCGCCTATTTGTTAGATGTAAATAACACGCAATAAAAGCTAATAAGGAACATTGGCATATTTATACAAATAAAAGGCCTACTAGCCATAAAAAGCATACTAGAACCATGGTTCGAAAATACGGGAACGGTTTCGGATACGGAAAGGGTTCGGGTTTCGGTGTAAGCCGTGTAACGGAATGGATACGTTCGTCGCGGAACGCGATATGGTCATCAGACACATAATTGGTTTTTCAGTCTTTTTAATGATTTATACTTGCAACATAAAGGTCGTATACAGCGTCTTGCACATTAATAATTATTGTTAGGACTCTTAGAAAGGTTAGACTTAACTAGTGAGTGAGAGAAAAGAGACACTGAGTTTTCGTGTGAACCTTGCAAAGGGTTTGCATCTAAAAAATATGGGAATTTTTTCTATTAGCATTAGTTTATTAGGGTCTAGGGTAGGTCTGATCCTTATCCTTATCCTACCCAATCACACCAAGACTCATAACCTACTATAAGGGTAGACCTGTAACCATAAAATAGGGTCGGGTCCAAGGGGGTCATGTTGCCATACTGACTTTACCCTCTCCTAATCTAGTACAATACAAAGACGACAAATGCAATTGAAAGAAACATAAGAATTTCTAAGGGCGATAGCACAAGCAAAGCAAAACAAAACAGGTGAAAAGTCTACTGAATGGAAGAGAGTGAAAGAATTCAGAAATATGTCATCCGTCCAATCTACACAAAATAACGAACTTGCAAATTGGATATCATTTAAAGATTTTATGTTTCTGACAATCCTCACTCGTTCTTTGGGGAAAAAAAAGACCACGGGGGAAAAGTGAGCAATTGAACCCATATAGAAAAGGCAATTGTTTTCAGTTGTCCCACTTTGACGTTTACTTATTCACATGCTCTATTTTGACCACGTTCTTTTACTTGTATATAAAAACGAATGCTTTTTTAAGTAAAATGGCGTAAGATTTGTCTCAATGTTTTTCTTCAAAATATAATTTTTTTTCTCTTAATTTTTTACTAATTGTGCTTAAAATATTAATGGTCAAAGTTGTGTTGGCACATGTAAAAGTGAACGTGGAACAACTAAAAACAAGGGAAGGAAAAGGAAGATAGCCTTCTCTAAACTCAAAAGTGGAAAAAGGTTATTAGCATGCATAACACACTACATATTGCACACACACCTGACCACTAAGTGATGGATCTATCACTGCCCCAAAGATCAGATTGGCTGTTGGGTCTACAAGATCATATATAACTTCTGCTGCAGCATTTACCTGTCATAGATTACAATTTGAACATCCATCAGAACAAAAGGCATCATTTTTAATGGTAAAAAACACCTAGATTCAATTTTTAAATTAATCAATTGACAATCTAGGTAGCAAGTCCACCAACTAGCGCAGATTTCTTCCCCAGACATTAACACATAAAGTTTTCTGATTCTCTGTTCTTTACTACTTTGTGTCTGTGAGGCAAAATATTTAGTATTAGTTCTGACTGAGCTACATCTCTAACTTAAGAACTTTAAGAATAAAAAAGTTGTTGCCAATGGCACTTACAAACTATGGAGTCTGGATGCTTCATCCTCAAAGAATAAAGATAGAACTAGACTGTGGCTAGTAGTATGCCTAATAGGATTGAATTTGATGAAACAACAAGCATTCTCAAAATCAGTAACAGGACTGCTTCTAAAGGAGCATCAAACAAACCATATCGGAATATAACACAAATGAGTGTTGGGACAATTTAAGGCTAACCCAATTTGAGAGGAGTATTTGCATTAGGTAGCAAACAGCTAATTTGGGATTCATATGTTTCTCTGACATTATTGACGAACAGCTATTCATAAAGTTGATTCTACCAATCTACTTGGAAGATCAAGTATTAAATGACTTATGGATACATCAAACTTCACATTATAATGGACAGAAAAGGTGGAGATGTATATACATGCAACTTTGAGTATAAACTTCCATATGGAAGTGAAAAAAGAAAAAGAAAAAAAACTGATTGAAGCCTGAGATACCAGAATAAAGTATTGCTCATTAAACCCACAAGACTAATTAACAAAAATGCAAGTACCTCAAATAAAGTTAAATCACTTCCACCGGTTATATTCCACACAATTCCAGTGGCTCTTTCTATACCAATATCTAGTAATGGTGATTGAATGGCATTCAAGGCAGCATCTCTTGCTCGGGTTTTACCTGCAAAAATATACACAGCATATTTAAAAGTGCAGCCGCTGAGTCCTAAGACAGGGTTCCAATGATATGTCATCTAGTTTCATGGTTGACAGTTGTATTCAGGCAAAGGCAATCTTGAGCAACAAAAACAGTAAACCAAAGTATAGCAGCTAGCCCGCTACACTCCTAGTCCTGGGTATTCGAAATTAAACATAGAAAGACAAGGCCCATAAAGCCATAGCTCAGGATAACATAAACAAGTATTTCAGTGTCGCACATGATTAAAAAATACAAATGCATCAAAGAAAGGGAAGCTTTGATGCACAAAACTCACTCTAGTCCATTTAGGTCCTAGCCTTTGATAGTTACGCAAAGGTGTACTACCTAAACCTCCTTCTAGTCCGTTTAGTTATAGTTACCACCAGAAACCTCATTCTGATCCTCACGCAATCTGGTCTGCATGTACAAGCAGCACGTAGTCAATTTTCTATGACATTTTCATGGTTGCACCTAGAGAAGATCATTTTACAAAACAAAGAGTGACATATCTTCCTCACTAACTTTCAGCTAGAGCACTTAGCCACTTAGGCCTTGTTCTTTTGGACTGAGTGAACCTAAACTAAAACAAACTGAACTAAAATTAATGGAGCCGAATTGAACTGAAATTAATGGAGCTTAATCAACAAAGCTGAGCTGAAATGAAATTAATGGAGCTGAATTAACGAAGTTGAGATGAAATGAAATTAATGGAGTTGAGCTCAACTGAACAAAACTGAAATTAATGGAGTGGAGCTGAGCTGAAGTGTAATTAATTTTCATTATAAGGTCCAAGCTTAATCCCTTGGGAAGCTCATCAAGCATAAATCAAACGGATTTCAACCTTACAAAAGCTAATTGTAATAGCAATAAGACAGCCTTTTTGAGAAACTATGTCACCTATTCTTAATTAGACAAGGCAACAGGGTAAGAAGCTTTCTCCAGTTCTGTTGTACACAGGTTATAACTCTATAAGATCCCACCCATTCAGAATTTTGAGCTGTGGGTCGGCATCTCCATTGTTGGGGAAACAGCATGACGAAAGAGAATACTAGTTGGGCCAGTGGTTTTGAGCCTAAGGAAAGGGAAGTTCATAGGAGTTTACCTCCCCCAGGCCATAATGTACCCGCCCCTCTTCATTCATAAGAAACAACCATGTCAGAAATGTGCATACAGATATTAAGGGACAGTTCCAAGCGATTTCCCATGTATAAAAGGACTATTAAGATTGCAGAAATGGTGGACAAAATATAACCTCGACAGCTAGAGGACAGATGATGAATTCAGGATCAGAACAACAATGAAGAATTAAGACTTTAGTCAATGCTCATATCCACTCCAAAACGACGCGTCATTAGGAAAATAGAAGTTTTACCAGTCGCCGTTCCTATCCCCATCAATGAAGAGCCAGCATCTGCCATAATAGCCCGCACATCTGCAAAGTCCACATTCACAAGACCAGGAATCTGCGAAAAGTTTATAGATTACAGATTAAACAGCTTGATTGATGTGCAGCACTGGACAGAAAGCTTAATAACTTCATTTACCATAAGAGTGCCAACAAGCACCACAATCATAAAACACTCACCAAAAGTATTTATCACAGCTCAAGTTGTTATCACAGCTCAAATACTTATCTTAGCCTCACATCATTAAAAATGGATTGGCATACCAAGCAAATAAGGGCCTTTTAGCAAGCTTTTAAGTTGGTTCGTCTAGATATAGCTCAAAGAGTACCAAAACTGGCATATCTCAGTACAAAATGCTTCCTCAATGTAGTTCTATAGGGAAAGTGGGAAACTATTATACATATGCCTAGCTTTTGATATAGATTAGAGTAGCAATAGCGAAAATATTTTGTGAAATCAGCCCCAAGTCAAGGGTGTTATATCAATTGCATGGTATTGACAACTTTGAAACTTTCGACTTTTACATTGTACCGATTTAAGTGCTACTAGATATATTTTAACATCTTGTAACCTAAATCTTGATACTAAACCTTGAATTCTCATATCATTTTATAAGAAATGGGAGATTCTTAAATTTGTAAATCTGAAATTTGGATACATAATTCCTATATTTAAACAAAAGATCAAACAATATGGCATACATTTAGGAGCCACACATATAGCAACATAACACATAAAAAGAAATCCTTGACATTGAAGCTGTGGTACCATTTTATAGCCTCTGCTACTGATCGAAATCTTCTTATAGTGTGACAAGCTTCTTCTGCAAGTATGCTCAGTGCTTTATGTATTCACAGTTACTTTTGTTGATTTCCTAACTGAAAGATAGGGTCTCTAGCTGTGTCTGATCTCTTTTTTTGGTAAATTTATTCAAGTTTCATTAAAACAAGGGTGGAGGACCCATATAAAAATTTCACAGTGCTGGAATGCTGAGGATCCTTTCATTTAAAAAGCAAAGGTTAAGAAGCAAATGTAAAGGTATAGAAGCCTCTGTAATACACATACCGTGATTATATCTGAAATACCACGAACACCCTGCCGTAGAATATCATCAGCTAAGTTGAAGGCTTCTGTAACAGGTGTATTTGGGGAAACTGCAGTCAATAATTTGTCATTTGGAATAACGATCAGAGTGTCAACGTTTTCTCTCAGAGCTGCAGTTCCTTCTTGGGCTTGAACTGTCCTCCTCCTTCCCTCAAAAGAGAATGGGGTTGTCACAATACCAACAGTCAAGATACCCATTGACTTTGCAATCCCTGCAATTATAGGTGCTGCACCAGTTCCAGTACCGCCACCCATTCCAGCCTGCATAGAGTATAACCAGTAAGAATGTCAATCCTCCTCAGAACTAGAATCATGTTTGTAACTTCCAACCAACTTTGGCTTAATGCCCAGCCATGCTGTCCTTCAATATATCAACCTATTTCAAATAAAACTATAAATCTCATTCAGCAAAAGGAAAGCAACTTTCCGGAGAGCTTTCTGGCAAAGTGATACGGGGGTATTGGAACCAACAGCACAAGAACATAAAATTAGATAGAGCATTCTATAGTCCTGTTCTACCTTCTACCTGCGCGCTGGAGGGGGGGGGAGGCAAATTATATGATAGACCTCCATCATGTATGAAGTGAACAAAGTGTGTGTACAGAAGGATAAGCGTAAAAATAAGAGGGCTAGACAAAACCATGTGCGTAGTGTTTCCAGCCCAAAGCACATGTATGTGCATAGTCCTGTCATTGGATTTTTTTTGATTGAAGGAATCAATCCTAAAATTAAAAGATTTACATACACTCAATAAGCAAAGGAACGTTTATTACACAACATTACATAACAACGGGTACTCATTAATACAATTATCAGTTAAGGGCTGTCATCAGATAATCAGGAACTCAAAAGATATTTCTGAAGCGTATGAGTCCCAGAAATGGTGAGCAATAGACATATAAAGATCATTAGATTCTATCCTATCATGATAAAAGATAAACATATGCTATAGAGCCTTTTGATTGCTTAAGAACAGTAATGAACCTTTTTCTATCACTAATATAATGTTAAGAGCTTTACATAAACTAATACTTCTTGGAGATAACGGAAAATTAAAGACTGATTTAGTAAAAAACGCACCGTTACAAAGACCATGTCTGAGCCACGAAGGGCCTCTTCTATTGATTCTTTACTTTCTTTAGCAGCGTTCATCCCTATTTCCGGGTTTCCACCAGCTCCTAGACCTCGAGTGAGCTCTTGACCAATTTGCAAGCGGTTCTCCGAGAAAACAGGAGACATTCTCATGGCTTGAATATCAGTATTGACGATCCAAAACTCCACACCTTTCATGGCACTCTCTATCATTCGATTAACTGCATTCGAACCACCACCCCCTACACCAATAACTTTGATTGTAGCTTCATTGTAATTATTTGCCCTAGATGACTCTCTCAAGGTATCGACCACGTTTCCACTCGGACCATCATTTCTTGGGCTGTTCATCATGTTGTTCACATCACCCCCTCTAAGCAATGAAATCTCAGGGTGGAGATTGAGAAACGGGTCATTGTTATTAGATCTATTTAGACTGTGTGAATTCGACGAGCACTTGAACTTTGCCGAACATGATACTGCCATTCTGTGGCCATTGACCCATGAACCATTTCTTTCATCAAAAAGCTTCAAGGAAGTCACTGTGCACGATTGACTCTCTGTAGGGAGTCTCCTTCCAAGAACGGTCAATACCCCCCTCGTGGTTCCAGCATCAGAACAAGTAAGGGAATTCGACCCACAAGTTGCCATAAGAAATTCCTATATGCCTACTTAACGAAGTATTACTGTACTGCAATCCCCCACACAATTTTTATTTTCAAACAGCAAATTTCTAGTCCCTAATTCAGCACCTGCGGCAAACTCAAGGACACAATCAAAAATTCATTCAAAAAAAAAAAAGAAGGATACAAATCAAAGCCACACCAAACCTAAAATAAAATAAAACGCCCCATCTAAAGCAATCACAATGACCCACAATTCTTATAAAAAAGCATAGGCAATAACAAACAGTCAAAAGCTTGAACTGACAATAAATAGTACCAATAAAGGAGATTCATTGAACTCGAGCACAATAGAGCATTTCTTCAAAAAATAGTACCAATAAAGGAGATTCATTGAACTCAAGAGCACAATAGAGCATTTCTTCAAAAAATTATGAATTAAAAAATTGCTGCAGTAGTAAATTTCCTAACTTTTTGTTTACTCGGACTCATCATCTTACCTCAAGTACCCATATCGGCTACATTTTATTTTAGAAAAAAATCAACTGAAGAGTCGGACACTTGGACACGTACCCGTGTCGGACATGGGTACCCGAGTAACATAGTTTGTAGAATACAACCCCAGAATCCAAATGCTTCAGTTAGATTGAAGATTGACCACACATTCAACACAAATGCAGAACCCTAAACCCCATAATACAGTATTGCAAAAATAGGAAAAAGCACGATACTAATACATAAGCAATAAAAGAAAGAGAAAAAGAATGGACCTTTGACAATTGCAGAAGAAGGAAGCTAGGAATCAGAGATTTCCAGAGCATTTGGAAGGTGGGTTCCCAAAAATGAGGCTATTTTTTTGGGTGGAGGTTTAAGCTTCTCTTTCAGTCTTTCTCTCTCTTTTGTGTTTTGTGTCTTTTTTTTTTGTATTGGGTTTTGGCATTAACCAAAGAAATGAAAAAGAAAAGAGAGAAAAATATCAGCTAATCAAACCACCTCAAAATCAATCTTTACCCAGCAAAAATGGTTGAAAGCTAATGAGTCTAATGCAATTCATGTGGGGCACAAAAAACAGGATTGCAAAAGAGAAAAGACGACTTAGCAGCTAGAGGCCTAGAGCGCTAAAAAATTTACACGACACGACAACACGACATAAATCGGATACGAAATATGTGGGTTAGTCTTGAGTATTCTTGACACGTTTACTTAAACGGGTCAATAGAGTTTAACCGTTTAATAAATAGATCGGGTTAGTGTTGAGATTTTCAACACGAACTGACACGGTTTTATCCGTTTATTAAAAAAACATAGATTGTTATAAAATTATAGTATGATATGAAGGTAACAAATAAAAAAATCATACTTCATTCTTTAAGTTTCAAAACTTAGAAAAGGTTAGTGGTTAGCTAAACATGAATTTATAAAATGAGTAAACAATATTAGGCACGAAAAATTGATATATCATCATAATTTTCTAAATTGTATGGATTAAACGAATTAAGTGGGTTGACACGGCTAATCGTTTAATTAAACAAGTCGGGTTAGTATCAAGGGTCTTTGACACGATTAGTTAAATAGGTCGGGTTAGTGTTGAGGGTTTCCGACACGTTTATTTTTAACACAAACACGAAGTCGACACGACACGACCTATTTAACAGGTCTATTAGCAGCGAATCATAGTGATTTTAAAAAAAATGGTAATGAAAAAGGAACTAAGTATTAGACGTTGTCCTCTTTAAGGAAAAATCCTAATGCTTCTATAAAAATATCGTAGAGTTTAAACGTGAGTGGTTACAAGGACACGGAGACTACCTATAACAAGATTTTTACGTTAACAACTCATTTTGTTGCCTGGTTTGATTCTTTGTAGATAGGTTGAGCATGTTATTCTTGGAGGGGATAAACTAGTGGGAGGGTATCTTTGACTATGCTTGTTATCTGCCACGGGGGATGTCATTGTCATAGTTGTTTTCTTATGGCGTTGATTACTAGTAGGCTGTCGACTTCAATGGAGATACTTGTGATTCTTTGATTAAGGGTTTCTTGGTTCCTTTGTACAATATTGATGCTTTAGCTATAATGACTGAGGTGTTGTTGTATAGGTAGATTCTCCTAGGTGATTTAGTAGGAGTAAACATCTTTTACTGCCGAGTTATTATGGACCGATCTATCTATATAGAGTTTGAGGATTATAGTATTCAGGGGCATTTGTCGAAACGGGATGTTTGGATGGGGGTTAGGGTTTATATATCGACGGCATCACGACTCATGGAGTGCAAGGTGGGCGCGGAAAAATTCTAAGGGATTAGGATCAGTGTTGACAGATGTTGAGGTGTTTCTTTTTTCCCCAAAGGTTCCAAAGAAGGAAAATGTAGCATGAGAAGTAGTGATTATTACCTTTGAAGTACAGCGAGATGTCTAGGAGAGGAATGGGGAAACCGGATTTTCAAACCAATCTTTTACACGTACTTGATTCCAAAAGGATCGTGAAAACTTTAGAGTGAGAGGAAGAGAAGATCCAATATCTCTTCAAAGTCATCATTGCTTAGCCCACAATTATTACTTATGGGTATGATGTGTCTTTTTGTGTAGAATGCTTCTAACTTGATGTCTTTATCAAGGACTTGCCAAATGAATATTAGTAATTTGGGGTGGGGGGATATCGAGAGGCCATATCCGACTTAAAGGCCATTTAGGTTGGTCCGACACAATTAGTCGATTTTGGGTGAGACCTCGAACAAGGGTAAGCACCATGGCATGATATATTGATATGCGATTAGATGTCCTATGTCTAAGTGAGTGATCTAATTCAGAGCTTTTTAAATTTAGTAGATCCCAAGAGAGCTTAAGAAGAATGAGGCTAGAAACTTTCTCACTGGAATCTAAATTTTTTTATTTGGGGGGGGGGGGAGGGGGTAGGGGTGGGAGGTGGGAGGTGGGGGAGGAAAAAGTTCTAGTAGGCTTTGGTTGGTGGCTCAGTAACTAAGCCAAAAAAAAAATATGTCTGAGCCATTTTCAATCTTCCATCTAATCCCTTTTCGCAGTATTCTCTTTGTGCTAGCATTTTCCTCTAGATGTGAGAGTCTAATTGCTTTAGAAAACATACAAAAAAGTTGAGCTCAGTTAGATACATCTATTTGATTATTTTAACCCATGTAATCGAAGGGTGTGAAATGATTTTCCAACCTAACTTAAAAATGAAGGCTTTATTTAGAGGGAGGGTTCTCGTATCCTCAATCTCCCATACTTTTGGGGGTAGCAGATTTTGTCCCATGCTATGAGGAGGATAGCATTTTTGCTTTCATCTTGTCTCTAAAAAACGTTACGATGGAGGGAGTCAAGGGATTTCTCAGTATCGATCCGTAGTAAAGTAGACAATCAAGTGTAAGTTGGGAGAACCTATAGGTTTGCTGGATGAGTGTATGTCAAGCTGCTTTGGAGAAGAATCATGCTTCCAATTTTGGGTGTGTTCTTCAGTTTGTTAATAATAGTTTTATAATCTGCTTTGATTGGATGGTAGGCAATAAATATAATGCCTAAATATCAGTCTAAAGCATGTCTTTTGGGAACATATTGAAAGAACTTGAAAGGAATTTTTTTCTATTTGTGACTTATTTTGGGAAAACAATTGTTAATATGTGAAAATTGACTAGTTAGCTAGATATGTGGCAAAAATTATTGATTTTTTTTTTTAGGTGCGTATAGGCGGTTTTAGTTGCTATGTAGAATAAAGATCAACGCTATCATCAGCGAATAACTTACATGGGATGTTGAAAGCTCTGTGGAAAATTATAAAGCCAATTCCCAAGATTGGTTTGATACTTGCTAGTGTTACCATTTGTATAAATACTTCCATTGCAAATAATGAAAATCAGGACGAAGGGGACAAGGGGGTCTCCCCTCGTCTGATCTCTACTACCATATAAGGAACTCCAGTGTAGAAAGGTAGCATGAATGCATTAAGAAGAATGGTGCTCCCCCCCATACCATACTAAGAAGAAGTCTACTAATAAGGTATGTGTTTATTGTAGTATTGGATTGTAATTGTCCTGATTCTAAAAAGGATGCTCAATACGTAGCTGCTATGTAGGGGTCCTTTATATTTTTCTTGATTTTCTATGTTGCCAAAAAGAAAATTTAACTTTGAAATATATAAACAACAAAATCAAATTGCAATGTTTAGTGTATTAATTAGGATAACGATACACATAAACCTTAATGCTATATACATATAAGTTTTATACACATTTCGTAAAACAGTATAAATATTTGATAAAATCGCGTGTCAATTGGTGTTACTAAAGTTTGAATGTTACTTAATTTTTCCTTTTTAATTCTTATATACATCTTTAAGGATTGTATCTATCATTATTCATTGAATTAACGTACTCCTTCAGTTCTCTAAAGTTCTTCCAAGTTATAGTTTACACATTTGCGAATGCATCTATATTATTAATATCATTTCTTGCACTTTACTAGTAAAAAAATGATTTACATAAAAAAATGATTTCACAATATACTCATTGTAATGAATCGTATAAGATCCTGCATGCATGAATGGAAAATGCGTAATCACTACGATGAATACGCCCAGAACCCCTCCAACTTGAGTCCCCACACCCCCTCAAACACCCCAATCCAGCACTAAATATCAACCTCTCCTCATTGCTTAATCCCCCCATCTTCAGGGGGCTCTCAAGCTAAATTTTGATGGGTCGGTCAAACACAACAATGCAGCGATCGGGTACATCATAGGGAATCATGAAGGTCAGGTCATTTTAGCAGAGACACACAACCTCGGTAACACCACCGTCATAATGGCCGAAACAACGACCCGCCATAGAGGTATCCTTCAAGCATCCAAGTACACCCAGTCATGCTCATAAAGGGAGATAACTTGCTAGTCATCAATGTGGTCAATGGGAAGTGCAACCCCCCATGGCAAATAGGCAACATCATCGACGACATCCAACGTCTAGATCAACCACATCTACATGGAAGGAAATCGGGCAGCGGACTGGATAGCAAATGCTGGTCACTTAGTTGCAAATCCTATGTGTATTTTCGATTGGTCTGGTTCTGAACTCTCAAACTTACTTTGTAATGATGGTTTAGGAGTACCCCTCGAGCGGATGACTCCTAACTGTCTTCCTTATTCTCCTTACCATTATAAAAAAATGTCTATAATTTGTTTACTTTTTTAAAAAAATTAGCATATCCCCTTCATCTTTAGATAGTGTTAAAATTTCAAAGAAGAATTACTAGAAAAATCTCCTATTACAAAAAGTAAAATAAAATTTCATTTCCTAAAGTTAGGGATAGTGCCGTCGATTAGAACATTCCTTCCAATTCCAAGAGGTCGTATAATCAATTTTTTTGCCACTTCCGTGACTCCGTATATACCAAAAAAATAAGCTAAGAATTGATATATACATGCATATAATTGTGTATATAGATCACAAGCTAATAAAATAGAACATGAGAAAAGCCAAAAAAAAAAAACCAATCTCGTAGCGCCACATGTCTGCAAAAAAAAAAGTAAGAAAAAATGCTTGAATCTTCAAACTAATATATTTAAAAAATCTACAACGTAAATAATAATAATACCAGTGATCATATTTTTGTCAATCTATAAATAGATATCCATTTTGCTATAATTATTATATACTTTTAATTTTTTAATAAATAAATAGTTGATAGGTTATGACTGGAATGCATTTGCTCAAATTAAATACATTACACATTTTTTGAAGGATGAATAAGAAAGTGGTAGGGAGAGATAACTTTTTCTTCATTAGGAGCGTTAATACGACTTATTGTTGCTGTAATCATCAAATAGTGTTAGCCTAAAAAAATCATCAAATGGTGTTTTTTTCTGTTAGTCTGTTGCTGGCTTGCTGCTGAGGTTGGGCAGCATACTACATGAGTTATATACGGTTGAAACACCAAAAAACAGATAAAAAAAATTGTTATTTGGCAACAAACAATGTGCTCAACCTACGATTGGTACAAGTGAAATACAGAGGAGTAAAAGTAGCTGAAATTAAACCCCAAGTTAAGGAAAAAAAAAAAAGACAATAGACAAAAGAGAACTGGGAGTAAAACACAATTGGATAAGAATACCTCAGTGGAAAATTGAGATGGAGAAAAGAAGGGCAAAGTGATATGCTTGGTGGGAAACACATAAAAAACACTCGATGCTTTGGATCGAATAATCCGGTTACGGAATCTGATTTTGTTCGGCATCGGATTCAAATAGAGTCTCCCCCAGCCCTAAAATTCTCGGATATCCAAAATTCATCCGAAATAAACAACCCTAATTTTTGGATAACAACATTGATAGTCATGAAGTTCTACCATTAACGCCTTGATCAAATTTCTACCATCCTTGATCTTTTTCACTACCATCGTACTCCAAAACTAGAATCAAGATTTCATTCTTAGAAACGTTAACGCCTGCTCTTTAGCGTCCCTACACACAACTATATGCATAAAATTCTACACAGCAGTCCTCACAGATGACACTAGCTCTTGGCTCCTGAATCTTTACATTTCTGCATCTTTTGGACATAATTATACTCCCATTCTTTACAATCCCTTCCTTCATATGCCTCGCCTCGGCGTGAGGTCTACAAATAGCAACTTTCCTTTTTTGACAACTCACATTAAACCAAGGTTCAAAGAGGAAATCACACAACCACAAGAGCAAGTCTTACAGGACACTTTCTCACAAATAGCTTACAGACATTAGAAGGTATTCCTAACAAATCAACAAAAAATTATCCCTTGTTGAAAGCAAGAGGTTGTCACCCATAACATCAATAAAAAAGAATTACTCGTGTCTCACAATAATTCAATGCGGGAACTTCACATACAAGACTTCACCAAATGACAACCAGAAATCTCACTGTCTCCACCTTCCTCCCACATAACACACACACAAAAGAAAGTTGGATAACCCAAATCAAAACGAAACACGAACATTGTGCAAACAGGCAATTTGATATACTCGTGACAAGGAATTCAGGAGTTCAAACCACATAGCTAGATCCTAATGCGGTTAAGGTAAAGAAAATAAAACCATGTCAACAAGCCAGATTGAGTTAGCATTCAGTCTTCAGAAATCAGAACCCATAACGCATAGCCCAAGAGCATGCCAACTACAAAACATAAGCTACATTCAGATTACAAATAACATTCTTTAGTACTGCTCTTAACTTGGAAGGTTTTTTAGAGATTAGAACAATACTTCAACAGCATGGATAATTCAAAGAGGGACATTATTAAAGTCATCCCAAGGAGATCCAATAAGCACCGATGCCTAAAAATTGCTTGTAAATTTCAAAGAAATCTGTACTTTAGCAGAACCAAACTAGAAGCAAGTTATTAACTCTAGACAGCAATGCACAATCACGTTTTCTTCTGCTACAAAACCAAACCTCTTTCACTTCATTCTGTCTTTCTTCCCAAGTTTCAACTTTATGACTTCATCTTTGTAACGCATACCTTTCTCTTTGTATGAATCAGGGGGTTTGACACTCCGAACAGCAGCAGCAAACTGATGTGTTCTCTCTTTATCAATCCCCGCACAACAAATCATGTCAGGTTTAAAGCAAAAAACACGAACAGCAGCTGGAACGGGCAATTCAACTTCATGGCTGTAACCTAGTTTAAGGCATAACAAACGGCCGTCTGCTTCAGCTCTGGCTTTATATCCAGTTCCTAATAGCCTCAGGATTCGGAAATACTTCGCTTCCATTTTATCTGATAAAAATTGAAGATCAACTGATATTAAAGTTTATATCCAGTTTCTAACAGCCTCATACTTCTGAGTTACAGTACTTTGCTTCCATTCTATACAATGAAAGACAAGATTAGACATTACAATTCACAAGCAGTTCCTAAACAGCCTTGGATACCAGTGTTACCTAATTCACCTTTTGAATATGCAATTTGCTGAAAATGGCCGAAAATTAGCCCAAAATGGTCTAGAATTCACCTTGTAAAGTATTTCTCAAAACTTCTTATATTATTCAAATATAGAAGAAAAAAATAGATCAATCTTGTTATTCAAAGAACTGGAGATTGTATTACTAACTTAGTCATCTCCACTTTTTACAATATTTACTACAATCCTTACTTAGTTAAATCTGGTACAAAAATAAATCAGAGTTCAACACAGCGAGCGAGCTTATAACGGAGACAATTTGCAAAATAAGGTCCAATATTCGACAAAAATGACTTTTATGATACGATACATATGCATGTGCGTTTACTAGAACCATTTCAAGACTATTTCCTCTATGTGATTTTCAATCTGCAATTGTTTTTGGATGTAAATTCAGGTAACAGGTTTTTCACACTAGTCATCTAGAAAGGATACTTATAGCATGAATTTGGAGTAAAATAGAGCAAAATGTATAACCTAATTAGGAGTAATTTAGAGCAGAAGTGCGCCACAAACTTACATCAGTCTGTCGGTCGCTTTTCTCTCGTCGCCTCGTCGGATTCCGGCGACTGTGGACAACGTGGAGGCCGTGGAATGAATCACGAACACAAAGAAAGGGGAGACGCGTGAAGAGAAGGAGGGTTTGTTTTTTTTTGAAATTTTAATTTTGGGAAATATGATTACCTGCTGTGGAAACTAAATCAAAATTCATTATCTACGCTGCTTTGTAGTATTGTACTATTGTTTAAATCATCCAAATTCTAATCTAGTGTTATTACGGAGCGTTTGGTATGTGGAAATGAAAGTTTTAGATTAAAGGGTGTGATGGGATTGGGAATTGGTAGGTGGGATAAGGTCAAGGATAAAATAATCTATATCCCTTGTTTGGTATGAGTTGGGAATAAGGTGAAATTAAATGAGAATTTTACGTAAATACCCTTACTGATTCTCCACTCTTTCTTTTCATTAGGGGTAAAAGACTAATTCTCTTACAAAATTTAATCCCTCTTTCTAAAACCTGCCCCCCTAAGTAAAATCGTTAATTACTTACCTACCCTTGACTTAACCCTACACTCTGTCATCTTCCTCTCCGTCAATCAATGTGGATTCCCCTTGCCGGAAAATTATGGATCTTAAGGCCATAATTTTGCTTAGCTTGACCTGCATTACAAACACCTTCCTTAACAATTCAATAACCATTCTCAACCCAAATGTAACAATGAACAACTTTCCACCATATAGAATTGTTTAGGATTGTGGAAAGAGTTAGGTAGGGACGTAAAATTGACATGTAGGTTAGTAAATGAGTCAATTAATGATGGGTTAGTACTAACATAAGCAAATAGTGTCACTATATAATATAAACAATATTGCAAGGCTACTTCAAGTAATGAAACTTTTTTGTTTTCACCATATAAAATTTTACAAACTAGAAGATCATGTTGAGATCCTGTAGAGTTGCTTTTTTGGTAGAGTTGGTAGAGTTAACTCAATATAGTTATTATAAATGCATAAAATAATTTTTTATTAATATTATTTACCATTTTAAATAAACCCTACATTTTCAACTCTAGAGGATCTCAACCCCTAGAAGATCATCATATAGAATTTCCTTATTTGGTGCAAATGTGCCACAAGGACAATATGTCAAAACATGTTATAAATGAGGGTGAGAAAATTCGAACAAGTAACATATCATCCACATGACCTCAAACAATGGGCTCTAGTAGTGGCCAAGATAAAATCAGGTGGACTATGCCAAGACAAAATCGGGTGGACCAGTGGCCTATGTCTAGAATGGGCTAAAATAATTAACTTGATTTTGAATCTTGGAAAAGGATTTAGGCTAATAGAGGATTGGTGGCTAGTTTGGGGTGCACCCCACAATATCTCAATATTTACTTGTTTAGTATATTGACCAAATTAGTTAAAAAAAAACTAACACTTATCGATAATTTGGTGAAAAAAACTTGTTCCGACAATAAATTAGTAAAAAATGAAATCCGAAGACAAATTAGTAAAACTAACAACTCAAACTATTTTTTAGGTAATCAATAAAGGAACTAATTTGTCGTGTCAAAATTCCTCATGGAAAATTTATTCCAATGTCAACCAAATAAGGGCTAATACTAGAGCTTTAACAAAAAAAATATGAATAAATTCGTTTCAATGAACCTCTCTTTCTCTCCCTATCTTTTCTCTCTCTTGAAAAAACCCTAAAACCCTATTTTTATCAGTCGCAAGGGACTGCCATCATCTCTTTGATGATGGTAATCCCCAAATCTTTGTTTAATTTTCTACTAGTAGTTTTTACGTTTTCATCAATAATAATTCTCACTTGTATCTCTTCGAGAGATTTTTCTCAATTTTTCTTATTCTCCTTTATGGGAGTTTGTTTCCTAATTTCTAGGTTATTCTTCTCCTCTAGTGGGAGTTGGGTTTTTTTCCCTCTTCACTTTTGGCATTTAGAAGTCAACGATGGTAGTTTGATTGAAAGATTTAATTCATTGGTTGCTTGTCATGCTATTTTACAAACGGTGTTTGAAATTTCGATGCGATCTACATTGTCGGATAATGTTCTTTCTTCCCAAAACTATGTTAGAATGATATACTCTCTCATAGAAAGCTTCATGATTCAGTGAACACACGGGAGACACATTGTACTGTCAGGTTTGGTTCATCATCATAGTAACATTAAAGAAGATTCTTATTTGATTTGGTTAGATTGTATTTCTTTTTTCTTAATATCTTAATGGCTTTCAATTAATGAATTTTATCTTCCTCCTAGAAGAAAAGGCAATCAAAAGTAAAGAAAGAACATGCAAATAAAACAAAAAAGTTAATCATCAGGTGTGTAAATATTCTTGTAAAAACTTGTATGAGGCTCGAATTTGGTCGAACTCCTTTCACTATGTTCATAGTGATTAATTTCTAATATTAAAATTGGATTAATTTTATTTTTTTCAATTTATTTTCAATCCTTATCGAAAATATAAGTTCAGATAAAATCTAATAAGATCAAATAAGGTCTAATAAGGTTAAGTAAGGTTAAATAATAAAAAATAAGGTCTAATAAGTTCACATAAGTTAAGGTCTAATAAGAAAAATAAAGTCTAATTAGTTAAGATAGGTTCAGATAAGTTAATATAATTTCAGATACGTTAAGATAAGTTCAGATAAGCAAAAATAAGTTGAAAAGAATAGAGCCTTAGTCTCCTTTTTGGTTTTGTTTTAGTTATTTTGTTTACTCCTACAACTTGTTTGTTTAGGGGGATAAAGGGTAGGATAAGAAGTTCTTGTCCCTCCTCACTTTGTCCTTGTTTAGTGGGATTTGTAAATTTTGGTGGGATAGGGATATGGATAAAAACTCAAATTATCCCACCAAAATTAGACATAAGGGAAGTGGTATAAGGATGGGGATAAGAATAAGGGATAAAAAGACAAAAAAAACCCTTAATGAAAAGGGATGAAGGAGGAGAGAATGAGAAAATTAGTAAGGTTATTTAAGTTACTTAATTATCTATCATTAATCTTATCCTAACCCATACCAAACATGGAATTAATCTGATTTAATCCTTATCCTACCTACTAATTTATTATCCCTATCCCAACCTTTATCCCTAATCCTATCTCCATGACATACCAAATGCCCCCTTAGCTTTGTAGTTCTCTTTTGGTAGTTTGTTTATGTTTCTTCTAGAGGCTTGGGCCCTCTTCTTCCCCCCAAAATTAATAATGATATTCTGTCTATATAAGTTTCACCATATATACACCTGGAAGTACACAGAGATGTTTTGTTTACTCCCAAGGGTATTTTGCATAATTATAGTGAATAAGAGGGGCAAAATTGTAATTCGCAGACATTAAGAAGAGTTTTCGGCGCCATTTCCTCTGCCGGCGACGGTAGTACCAACTTCAAAGAGTTCTGTCGGCGACTTCAATTCCAACTTCACCTGAGAGTACGCTAGCTTGTCTTGAAAGCACACTCAAGATCGTGCACTTTCTCTTTGAATTTTTGAAGATGAAGTTGGTTGCTTCTTATTCTGGTTAATGCAACCACCATTGATGAATAAGCAAGAAGGTTTGGGAAGTGGAAGGAAAGAAGGAAAGAGAAGGGGGGATAATGGGACAAAAGCAAATAAAACAAAAGAAACAGTTCAAAGCAGATGACGCAAATGTAGATTAAAATTATAGAGGATGCTGATCTACACATCAAAGCAAATAAAACGACAAATGTAAAAGCAAAGTAGCAGATGATGCCATGGATGTTAATCTGTGAAAACTAATATAGTCATACTCATTTGGCATACTCATTTGCCTTTATACTCATCTAGGTAATTTTCCACTATTGATTCCATAGTCATTTGACTAATTAATATTCATTTAGATAACTCATACTCATTTGGAAATTCATACTCATTTGACTATTTCATACTCATCATTTTGCTTCGTACTCATTTGAAAAATTCATACCCATTTTACTTCATACTCAATTTTGACCAACTCATACTCATTTAGTGTACGTAGAGTTACATACACCAAGGTGTACCTTTTACCTTATGGTTTCACCATTATGTCCACAACTCAAAAAGAAATATATATCCAAAATGATACACGACTTCCACTAAGTTTTCATATACACTACGACTTCCAACCTTTGTTACTAGCTTTATACGCACACGATGCATGCAAAATCAGGTAAAATTCTACATAAAAATATAACATTTTAATTTATTGAGGGTGTTTTGTATTTCTTTTTTCGAAATTTAGAAATATGAAAAAAGTTAGGTTGGAGAGAGTCGTTCCATTAAATTAGGAATTAAAAAAAAAGATAATTTAATTTTTGGTGTCGAAAAAACTTATAGGCCCGGTTCTTTTCAACCTATTTGACTATTCGACTCTTACCAGACTTCTTTTCACATTTTTATTTAGGAGCACCGTACCCAGTTCCAGGTCGCAACCGCTGTGAAGATTGCTGGAAAACAGGAAATTAAGATTTCAGTGGGATATCGATATCATCACTATCTAATTGTGAGCTCTCCTTTTAATTTCACTTTCTTCTTGCTAATTACTTATTATTCTGTAGTCTGTAATTTAGTTTAATTGATTCAAACCCAAATTTATTTTGTCCATCCTTTTCTGTTCTTGGCTACATATATTATCGATTGCCTTTGATGTGATTATGAAAGCAATAATTTGTCATAACTTCGTCTTTTTAATAAACCCTTTAACCAATTTTATCGAAATTTAGTGATGGGGCTATGAAATTTCCATATTATTGTGAAAGTATTTAGCTTTTATGATGAAAAATTAGGTCTTTTTCCCCTTTGAATTTGTCCCAGAAGGGATGTATCCGGATTTATTGACTGATAACCCGTCGTCGACAATGCAGGCTGAGGTAGTCCATATTCGTTACTGGGTTTGTAACTTAGACTTTTGGGCTGTACCATTGTATATGGAACATCTTCCTGTTGAAGTTATTGGTAACATATTGTCCCAACTTGGGGCTGCCAGAGATGTGGTGATTGCATCTGCTACTTGTCGAAAGTGGCGAGAAGCTTGGAGGAATCACCTTCATTCTTTGTCGTTTGACTCGAACGATTGGCCTACGTATAATGATGTCCACCCTCGTAGTTTGGAAATTGTTATTACTCAGACTATTTTCCAAACAAGGGGAATTCGGTGCCTCTCGATCCTTATGGATGATATCGACGAGTTTTCAGCTGCTCCCGTGATTGCTTGGCTGTTGTATACCCGAGACTCTTTGCGAGAACTAAGCTATAATGTGAGGACAACTCCGAATGTGAATATTCTAGAGAAATGTGGACGACTTAAGCTAGAGGTTCTGGCGTTAGCCCATAACTCTATCGTTGGTGTTGAGCCTAGTTACCAGAAATTTCCTTGCTTGAGATCATTGTCATTGAGCTTTGTTAGTATCTCCGCTCTAGACTTGGGTTTGCTGCTCAATGTTTGTCCTAAGCTTGAGCTTTTAAAGCTCATTAATCCAGATATCGCAACATCTGAGGCTTATACAACGCTAGAGCTCGCTAGTGCTTCTTTGACAGTTGTTTATATTGATGCTATTAGCATGGAAAAGGTTATATTGGAGGCTGATCATATCGAGAAGCTTTACTTGAAGGATTGCACATTGGATCTGTTTTTGCTTGTTGGGAAAGGGGGATTGAAGAAGCTAAAGATTGATGATGTTAGTGTTTTGCATCTTGATATAGGTGAGAACACTGAAAATCTAGAAGTTGTTGATATAAGGAACTTCACTATTGTGTGGTCAAAGTTCTATCGTATGATTTCAAGATCACCGAGATTGAGAAAGCTCCGGCTTTGGGGTGTTGTATTTGATGACGAAGATGAAGTTCTGGATTTGGAGACTCTCGCTGTTAGCTTTCCTCGATTGAGCCATCTCTCTTTGAGCTTTGATTTAAGAGACAATGTGGTTCACTATGGTTTACAGGGATCTTCTTGTTTGGAGAATCTAGTGGTGTTGGAGTTAGGGTGGACAACAATTTGTGATCTCTTTATTGAATGGTTGTCTGGATTTCTAGAAAGGTGCCCTATCCTTAGGAAGTTGATTATCTACGGGGTTGTGTCAGGGACCAAAACACCCAACGAGTGCAAAGCTCTTGCCCGCTTCACCTTGTCCATTGTTCAGCTTATGAGAATTTATTCACATGTGCAGGTATCATTTGAATTTGAATGAGCTATCACTTTCTGACTATATGGTTGAGATTCAAGATGTCTGGTTGCGCCGCTAACCATTGTGGATCTATGAAAAAATTGTGTTTCCTCCTCGACAGCCTGAAAGAGGGCTTCTGTAACCTTACGTAGAATTGTTTTTAACTGATATACTTCTGCTTGCTTGATTTATTTTGTGGATATGATAAAACTAGCACATGCACGCGTTATAGATCTTGGTCATAATTCATAGTTCGGGGTTTATGGTGGAGAAGATGTAAATTCTGTCTTGACCATGTACAAGCTACCCTGTGGATAGGCATATGGTTATCTGTGAGATCTATGAAGCTGTTATAGCTGGTTTTGATAATAACTGGACCTAAACCTTTATCACAATTGGGACAAGATCGCCTCGGTAATTGAAGTGGTTTCTGAATCTTCATGTAATCAGATTAGCTTTATGTAACCAGATTATCTTTAACTCTGCTTACAGTGTTGTATTAGGGAATTAAGCACTGAAATATTGATCAGCAAGTACACCTGTACATCCTCCATCATGTTACGTATATGTGCCCGTTTCCCGCATGTCACTTTTGCTTTCATGGAAGCAGATGCTCTTGCTACTAATAACCAAACCAATCTCCTAAAAAGGAAGATTCGACTAGTTCTTCGTTTTTTCCCCCCAAGAGAGGCGTCGGCTTTTATCCGCAACACGCCCCACCGTCCCTTTCAAGGTACACTGGGAAGCCCACCTCCTTACTATGTTAGAACCCGCTTCAGAAAGTGACAGTTTTTATTCTCACCAAATCATCCATGATTCTTCGTAAGCATGTCAGTTAGTTTAAACTAAAATCAACAGAAACAAGAGCAGATAGTGAAAAGTAGCAACATATGCACGACAGTTAGTTTAAATCAACAGAAACAAGAACAGATAGTGAAAACTAGTAACATTATCATGTTATTTGACTAGAATCAGATTATCTTGCTGAGTTTCTTATACATTTAAACCTTTAGGAGGGAATGAACGATTTCATATACAATTGTTTTCCGTCTAAAACTCGCTAAAAAGGAGAAAATATTTACAGCAGTTTAAAGATTAAATCAGACAACAGAAGAGGAGCTTCGGCTTTGTATATAATATAACCTAAAAGAACATCTAATACTACATTATTAATCTCTGAAGATCACCTCACATGATTAATAATATTACTAGTTAAACTACTACAACTATATCCGAACTCTGGTTTCTCTTTGAACCTAAAGGGTGCAGCTCCGACTCCTCCTCATCGCTCTCAGTTTATCCTGAGCTCTTCGCGCCCTGCTCAGTACTATCTGTACGTTCTCCTCTTCGTGATACTGCAATCCAACAGTAAATAGAACACAGTATTAGTTATCACCCGTATATTACTTTGTCTAAACACACATCTAAGAATAAGGATATTGTGCTAGTAGTTCTCTGCATAAGAAAAAGGAGAAAATAATGACTTTTTTGCCCAAACTCGGGATATTATTGTTCACAATTAAAAGGTAAATTTGTGCGTATACCTTTCACATTTTTTTCGTATAACATTTGTTAAAAATGATGCATGGAAAACATTGCTTCGACAGAATAAAGTGCATTTGAGTTTTCTTAAAGGTAAAGAGAAAAGGATTACCTGCTGTTTCCTTTGCCTCTCAATTTCCGCCTGCAATGATGAGTAGCAATAGTAAGACAAAGTATTTCTTAGGTGCTTCAAAAATTTACTCTTGATAATATAAATGTTCTTATATTACTTTATGAGTCCGTAACTCGCCACAATTGCCCGTTCGGTCAGTAGTAATAGAAATAAAATTATATTATAACTTTGCAAGGGACGTATATGATCCTATCGTAATTCCACTGTGAAAGGTGGTGTTGAATGGTAACGAAATTTTATGAAGAAGAACTCATATTTGGAAATACAATTTCTTCTATTCTCATTGTTAACTTTTATACTTCCAAAGTGTGAAAAAATATTTTGGTACAAGATGGGCTATCAGATATACATAAATTCAACAAGATACACAAATTATTACCAGGGCTTGCTTTAATTGCGCGTTTTCCTCTCGTAACTGATTTAATTCTGCTTCCAACTCTACTGTATACGCCTGTGGAGAGTGCAGACCACATAATTGTAGGAAACAAAGCAACATGAATTAGATAAATACTTGTAACTCAGATATAATGGACTCCAGTTAATGACAAAGAGAATTGTATTTTTGGGACATACCTGTTTCCTTGCTCTAGACCTGGCAGCGGATTCTCTATTTTTAATCATCCTCCGTTGCCTCCTCTCGACCACCTTCTCCACCGGGCCATCGATTATCCTTTTCCTCCCTCGCAACGCTCCCATGTCCAGCCCGTATTGACCACCTGTATTGTCCACCTGGCCAGGTCCACACATCCCTTCTGGTGAAACCGGGCTGACTGGTGACAAACCAGGTCCAGGTGCAAATCCTCCACCTGGTGCCCCTCCGTTATTCATTCGACCTCCATAACACGCCACCGAGGGTCCCACCACTGGAGTTGTGTACCCATTATTCCTTTTACCATTCCCCGTGTATCCTGAACTCTCTCCTGCACTTGGCGGCATAGGCTGGTAGGCCCCCCCTGGCGCCATTCCTATCATAGGACGTGTCACGAATGCTGGACCCATCTGAGGAGTAGTACCAAATCCATACTGATGATGAGGCGGGTGCTGTGCAGGGGGCGGTGGCGGAGCTACAGGCGCCAACGGTGTTGGTGGCGTGGTTCCACATTGTTCCCGGACAACACCCGCCTTAATCAAGAAATCCTCTAAAGTCATCTCTCCAAAGGTCGGTTGGCGCTGAGTAGAACAAGAATTTTCCACTGGTTGCTGCTGATTCTGCTGCTGCTGCTGCTCATCCTCAGGCTGGTGGCTCCTCTGAATCTCAGTCCAAACTTCATCGACCGTCTTCCTGCACAGCGGTGCAGGAAGAGTGAGGGAGCCTTGCCTCGGCAAGCTCGGCTGCTTAGCTATAATCCCCCTACTAGTTGAAGAAGCTGCCACACTAACAGAAGGAAGCTGAATATTACTAGGATTTTCATGCTGATGACTATGATGAGCTTGATTCTCCTCAGCAGTCCATATACTGTTTAAGAATTCATCCATATTCATAGACCCAAAATTCTTTCCATTCTCACTAAGGGTGTGTTGAAACTCATCCAAGGTAAGAGAGTAAATCGACGACTGACGCCCCAAGCTCGGAAACACGTAATTGTTGGGTTCGGCATTGTTGCCGTGGTTGTGATTATGATTATGGTCTGTCTGGTTGCTTTTTGGGTTGTGATGAGGATCTATGTTTGCTGTCATTCCAGGTGAATTGACTTCTGCTTGGGCTATCATTTCTGATTCTGCTGCAACCATCTGTAAATGATGCTTTTGGTTGATGATTTTGTTGTCAGAAAGTAATTTTTGGGTCCTGCTGTAGAGCAAAGCATAGTTAGTATTCACATAAAATAACTGTCAAGCTAGTGATAAACATTGGACAATTGAATTAGGGGAAGAAAAGAGACATCACCAAGAAAAAAGTTGATAAATTTTTTAACCTTTTTGTCTACATCCCATACTCCAAAATCTCAAAGCAATGAGATTTAAAAGAAGAAAAAGTTAAATGACCTGTTTGATATTTTAGCCCATCTTCAATTTTCTTACTCTTTTTTTTAAAGTTAAGATGAAGGTTTCAAATCTTTCCACAATAAGAAAAAGTAGAACTTCATTTTATTTACTTATAAGTTTTGCATCAGCGGTAACAACTTCCACCTTTGCCTTTTTGATTCTAATCACCCCAAACTTCACTTTGGGGATGTTGAGGTAGTTTCCACTTTTGGGTAAAATCTCCGGTTTTTAGGTTAGAGTTTCCCTAGACTTTGTTTGATTGCACGGAAAAATCAATTTTCATGATAACCATTTTCCAAGGAAAAGGAAAACCCAATTGTAGATTAGTTTTCCTTTGTTTGGTTCCTTAGGGGAAAAAACTAGAAGAAAAAGAGAAAGCTATAAGAGGATAGATGGAAGAAAGTGAAGGGGACGGAAGGAAATGTATTTTCCCTCCATCTAGGAGGAAAATGTGAGTTTTACCCCGTTGGAAAAATTACTTTCCACTTTTTGCAAGCCTAACAAAGGAAAATGAGAAGATTATTATTTTGGAATAACGTTTCTCTCCCATTACACCCTTAGTTTTCCTCACTACACAAGAGTTGTACTTGTGCATATTCTCCTCAATACTTTCTCCTATAATCTAACAAGTAGGAGCTCAAGTGGTAAAGTGGTAGAGCTACCAAAGCTCCGATGAGGTTCGAGGTTGTAGGAGGGGAGATATAAGCTCTTGCTCGGACCCATTAATTTGAAACAACGAGGTAGCTCCAAAAATGTATTTCTTGGTCGTTCGAGAAACGAGACTCGCTAAAATTCATTAATTGGATTCAACAACATGCTAAAATTGTTATTTGGACTGAAATGGGCTGGACAGGGTTGGTACGGCCCATCTGTTCTTTCTTACCCTACCATGGTTGCAAAATAAGGCCAATCAAAGGACTCCTCCAACCCCCTTTCTTTTTGTTGTACTCTTAGCACTTAATACTTCCTCCGTTTTTTAATACTCGCACCATTTCTACCTTTCCCACTATTCACACATGTCCACTTAAATTAATATTGTGACTTATATGTAAGAAAAAATATAGTCATGTGGGATCTTGTTAGATTCGTCTCAATGTATAGATTATAAAAATCTAATTTGCATAATTTTTTATAGTGTATAATTAAATATATTTAACATCTAAATTGTACATTGGATAGCGTAAACTGGTTCAATGGTGCGAGTATTACAAAACGGAGGAAGTATATTTTTTAGTACTTCTTCACCCCACTTTCTTATCTTATCCTATGTCCATTATCTACATTTTTTTTCAAAATTGTGAACGTCATTGCAAATGTTGGTTCTTCATGGTCATTTTACACCTTCGAAAGTTTCCTCCAATACTTATGATTTAGGATTTGAACACAACTTTTTTTTACTATAAACTAGTATTGAGGCCCAGACGATGCCCCGGAGTTAAACTGCACTATACTTTAATACTTTAAGACAGCTAAAATGTGATGTAGAAAGATGTTACCAAAAAATTATAAATTAGTAGTTTTATCATAAATGCAATTAAAATATTCGAACTTAATTACTTCCTCCGTTTCATATCAATTGCAACAAAGGAATTTTTTTGTCTCACAAATAATACCCCTTTGTTGCAATTAAAAGAAACGGAGGAAGTATTATTTTTTCATTTAAAACCCATAATATCATTATTAGTATTGATAAAAGAAGCAATAAGAGTATAGTGGCGCAATGGTTAGAGCATTTAGCTTACGTACATGAGGTAGCGGGTTCAAACCTTCTCATGGACAATTTGTCATTTTTTTATGAGAATAACTTAGATTTAACGTTATTGAATAGAAGGGAGAGTGACACATGGCGGATTGCAATTGGTGCTTACGCTTTTTAATATATATAGATTTATTTATGGCGCTAGATGACCTAAATCTATGAAAGGGTGAGATAAGTGTTTATGTGGAAGGGTTAAAAAGAAAAACAAAAGAGAGACACCATCGCTAACGATTTGTTTTTTTTCAACTTATTTTTAAATATTTAAGTTTACTAGAACTTTTCCATAGAAACTTTATTTTTGCTTATATTAACTAAACTGAATTTATCTATCATGTACCAAGCAATACTTGATCTAGTGGAAAGGAGAGAGCCTTCCAACCTTGAGGTTAAGGGTTTAATTTAGATTTAACGTTATTGAATAGAAGGGAGAGTGACACATGGCGGATTGCAATTGGTGCTTACGCTTTTTAATATATATATATAGATTTATTTATGGCGCTAGATGACCTAAAACTATGAAAGGGTGAGATAAGTGTTTATGTGGTAGGGTTAGAAAGAAAAACAGAAGAGAGACACCATCGCTAACGATTTGTTTTTTTTCAACTTATTTTTAAATATTTAAGTTTACTAGAACTTTTCCATAGAAACTTTATTTTTGCTTATATTAACTAAACTGAATTTATCTATCATGTACCAAGCAAGACTTGATCTAGTGGAAAGGAGAGAGCCTTCCAACCTTGAGGTTAAGGGTTTAATGTCCACTTGGGGCAGTTTGAGAGCAGAATTTCCCTTATGACTCTCTCTCTCAAAGTGTCTGGCCCATTAGGACCTGAGGGAGTCTGGACCACTTATTCTTACAAAAATAAAAATAAAAATAAAAATGTATGGAGATACAAACTTGTTAAACAACTAATAACAATTAGCCATCATAACCCAAACCCATTAATCAATCACTCCTCCTCTAGTCCTCTCGCACATGAGGTGCAGAGTTTGATTCCATCAACTCCAATCATGTTTAATACCATCTTTTAAAGTTCCAATCACAATTCTCAAGTTCCAATTAACCAACCTCCAAGTTGAGACTTCGTACACTCTAATGTAAATTGCCTTGAAGATGCTCTGGACGCTTCTTTTGATATATCTCTTGAGCATGAAAATCTTATTATATTTGACATAAAGAGTGGTATTCTAGTAAAATATCCTCCCAATAGAGACATTTGTACTTTTCGCATTTGCCAATATATATATTTGATCACAAATATCTCTAATTACGTTGTGCAAAATTTATAAAAAATTGTTAAAAAATTACACATCAAGATGGATCAAACAAAGATCCCACATGACTATGTTTTTTCTCATGTATAATTAACATAGGATAGTCAAAAAGTAGAATGTGAATAATAACAATAGTCAAAACGTCCCCATTAAATAAAACACGGAGCAAGTACCAAATAAATGATTTTTTTTCTTATTTATAGACAAACTTCAACATGTTAATTAAAAATTAGTAAGTAGTACTCCCCATTCTCTAATGTTCTATACACTTACTATTTCCACAAAGATGCACGAGAGGCGTGCAAAAGTGTTACTTTTAGTTTATTTAAATAGGATAAAGAATATGAAATCATGTAGACCCAAGAAGTTGAGTAAATTAGTGAGAAAAGAAAACAAACATTTTACCTCAAAAAGGAAACAAATATAGAGAAAGTAAATAGTTGTCAATTAGTATTAGGAGTAAAAGTGAAATAAGGTCAGCCACTTCTAATAATAATCCTTTAGTTTCTTTGGATTAAAATTTAACTACCAAATACTCTAGTCTCTAGATAGAGGCATACGAAAGCACTTACAAATATAATTAGTGAAACGGTTAGTTATAGATTGGTAAAGCAATTACGAATTTTATCCTATTTTTTTAGTCTCTATCCCCTCTTTCCTTATATAGTGAAGATAGTTCCGCTCTTTTTACCACCTCCTTTCTCCTCTTCTCTCAGATCCTAACCTCCATTAGCGTATTTTGGAAGGGCTTCCATCGATGTTTATAGTAAGAGCCTCAACCTCTTTTTTAACTTTATAACATTAGTTTTATTTTTTGCTTTTTCTATGTGGAACTATACTACCTTAAAAGATAGTGTTTTTCTTCTCTTTACGAGCCTTTTTCATGTTTTTAAGCGTATTCTACCATATTCTCTGATAGATTACTGTGAAATTGGTTCGTTAATAAAGAACTATGCGGGATCACAACGGTTTTCAACTTATTCATATAGATCATTCAGATAATAATCATCCTTATAGCTACAACAAATAGTCAAATTGTCGCTCTAAAAAATCTGTAGATTCCGGTAATATGTAGAGGAAATACTCTAGTAACTCTAGAGTACTAAGATCTACTCACGGAAACCTTTATTTGTTTCATTTTTTTATCTAATTAATAAACTTAAATTTCTATTTTAAATATCGTATCACTCTTTATTAATAAATTGATTTTACTCCCAAAAAATATCAATAAGATTACAAAAAGATTATTATAAAAGCATGGTTTATAATTTTTGTTTTCCCTAGAAAATATTTTAGTGGTCAAAGCAAAATTTTGAGAAGTGTACATGCTCTATATTTAGAAAATGTTGGGGTATATACTACAATAAAAACCACTAAATATATTTTCCTCCCAAATGAACAACGATTATGAATAGTACACTGAAAATTAGCATTTAAGTGATAATTATCCAAACATCTACTCTATATATTAAAACAAAGCAAATTTCTCCTCCTAAGTCCCTAATAAATGTATCAACCTTTGACAAATGATCGCATAAAAAGAAAGTAGCTTTTTTTTCCTCATAAGCAAAGGGAAAATCAATCTTAGACCTCATCAGATCGGAATGCTCTGATCAATCGAGGTACCTTGCCCTTCAGAAATGTAAGTAATGGTTTTATTAGATAACTAGTTTTTGACCCGGGCAATGTCCGTGTTGGGTTTTATTTGGTTTTAATTTCCATGATATCTAAATTTCACTATTAAACACTTTAAAATTAACAAAATATTATAAAATAATTAATAAACTAAGAGATATTATATTTCGGTAGTATTTACATATAATTCTCATCTGACTAACATAAAAATTGTTTAATGTATAAAGGATTCTTATATTAAGAGCTAATAATAATTTTCTTTATCTCGAACTTAAAATTACTTTGTTTTATAGTTATAGTAATGTCCTTCTAAAAATAGTCATTATATGCTTGGTGGTTTGAAAAATAAAATAACTTGAAGTTAAAGTTGTCTTATACACAAGTGTTAATTTGGTAAATTTAACTCTCAAAATAAAATGAAAAAAACAACAAACATATTTCCTCTAGACTATTATTGACATTGTCGACACTATAGAGTCACATAATTAGTCTTTTTCTTTTCATTTCTTCTATAAATTCATCCATTCACTTGAAGAACTTGTGTTACAATAATTATACTATGATTGATTATTCTCATCGGATCAACATGGTTGAGACGTCCAAATGAGCAATGAGAAAAAATATAGCTTCGGGTGTACCATGCTCATAATACACACAGGCGTATAATAAAACTTGTCTGAAATGAGGTGAACAGATTTATGAAGAAAAATCATGATTCATCTAGGTAAAAAATAATTGCTTCTCATCCACGGAGATTATTTAATTTGAGATTATAATGCATGGTTTCCTTTTGGGTCTAATGCACCCAAATATTTTACCCCCATATATTTCATAGGATATGCAGGTTATTCATTTCTAAAACATCATTTGGCGTTTTCTTCCAAACAAAAAATGCCCTTATGCCGCCTCTGTGCATAATTACCATCATAACAATTAATATGAGTGATATTATCAATTACCGCGCAATTTGTATCAAAGACATACAAATTTAAACATTTTTTTCTTATCTTTGAGATAATATTTATCTTTTATGACAATGTGTTTAATTTTTTTAAAACTTATTTTATTAATTAATGAGTGGTCTAGTTGACACCTTTGATAAAATATAAGTTGTTTTTTTGCAATTCCAGAAAACATATCATAAGTGGATCTTGATTCAATGTATTTTTCGAGACGAACCTAATGGTGCAAAAATTAAAATTTCTGAGAATTGAAAAGAAATTTATGGCTTATTTTATAATTTTATATCAGTTGTAGTTATAGATAAGGATTAATTGTAGCTTTAGATAAGGAATATAACATTTATTTACGATATAATCATTTTTTTTAATTATTGTCTATTGCAAATTAAATTAATTAAGTAATTATGTATAATAAAACATAGCATAAGTGGATCTTGATTCAAAGTATTTTTCGAGACGGATCTAACGATGAAAAAATTTAAATTTTATGAGATTTGAAATGAAAGTTATGGCCTATTTAATAATTTTAAATCAGTTATAGTTTTAGATAAGCATTAGTTTTAGCTTTAGATAAGGACTGTAATTTTTATTTGTGATATAATCAATTTTTTTTAATTATTGTCTATTGAAAATTTAATTGATTAATTAATTATGAATAATGACGTAGCGCGATGTGGTAGCTCCTTTGGGGATGACTTAACGATATAAATCATTTTTTTAATTATTATCTATTGTAAATTTAATTAATTAAGTAATTATGCATAATAAAACATAGCATAAGTGGATCTTGATTCAAAGTATTTTTCGAGACGAATCTAACGGTGCAAAAATTAAAAATTTCTAAGATTTGAAATGAAAGTTATGGCTTATTTTATATTTTATATCATTTATAGTTTTAGATAAAAAATAGTTGTAGCAGAATGTAACTTTTATTTACGATATAATCATTTTCTTTAATTATTGTCTATTGAAAATTAAATTAATCAATTAATTAATTATGTATAATAGTATCATAAGTGGATCTTGATTCAAAGTATTTTCTGAGACGAATCTAACAGTGCAAAAATTAAAATTTTATGAGATTTGAAATGAAAGTTATGGCTTATTTTATAATTTTATATCAGTTGTAGTTTTAGATAAAGATTAGTAGTAGTTTTAGATAAGGAATGCAATTTTTATTTACAATATAATTATTTTTTAAAATTATTGTCTATTGAAAATTAAATTAATAAATTAATTATGTATAATGACGTGGAGCGATGCGGTAGCTCCTTTTGGGACGGCTTTATTATCTAGTATAGATGATTATAAAATAAAATGCTTGCATTAAATTTTTTTGATTTAGTTTATTTGGTGTTAAAAAACTTTAAATAATTAAATTAGAAGTATAATATTTTAAAAAACATTAAAAACTCAACATTGCTGAAACATTACCTAGCTTTTATATTCACATCAATAGGAAAAACAACAACAACAAAAAAAACCTCTACTCTAATATGGACATTGCGAGATTGATTATTGGCTATTAACTGTTTGTAATGGCTGGTTTTACGGCTTATTAAATTACAGTTGTTTACAAAAGGATTCGGTAATTAGTTGTTTATAAAAGGATTTCAATACGATGAGAGCAAAAGTTAAAAGTCATTGCAAAAAGCCGACAACAATAACTTTTAATTAAAATACTGACTTTTCAACTATTACAAAATTCATTTACCAAATACTATATTTTTAACTATTTAACTACATATAAAGGCAAATTCTTATAAAAGACGGTCTTACATTAAGACCAGTCCAATAGGCCTAATTAGCAATCTCCATCAAATATCACTCTCCACCACCTTCCAAACCTCCATTGCCACCACTCCTTCACTATCAAAGCCACCGTCTTCTCCCCCGAAGATAAGCTCACCAAGAAACCTTCTTCTTCACCATCGTTTCTCCGCCGATTCTCTATAGTATGAGAGCGTCATTAATGGAGCTCCAATCTCAGCAGTTTCCGCCGCCACCGATGGATGCAACGCTGCCGCTATTGGATATAAACGAAGATTGAGAGAGTGATTTAGAGAAAATGATAAGGAATTTGAAGGAGAGAAATTGATGGAAGGAAGATGGAATTTACGAGGGGATGACAAAGAGGAGTAACAGAGATGATGCCATTGATGGAGATTCAAGTTCTATTAATGGCAAAATGGGAGAAAAAGATGTGGCGGGTGTGGTTTTTGCAGTGTGGGTGATGAAGATTTCTGAGAATGGAGAAGAAGAATGGTTTTTGGAATCAAAGAGTAATGTTTAAAGTACCTTTTGATTGCAGTAAGAAGTCTTATATTAAATTTATTGTAGCTCATTAAAGTTAAGGTTTTTGTAATAAAAGTTAAAATTTATTTAACAAAAGTCAAGATTTTGTAATTAAAAGTTAAGGTTTAGCAATTAAAAGTCGAAGTTTTGCAATTAAAAGTTAAGTGTTATGAATGAAAAATTAGAGTTTATTAATCAAAAGTTAAGGTTTTGTAATCAAAGTTAAGGTTTCTTTAGCAAAAGTTAAGATTTTGTAATTAAAAGTTAAGGTTTTGTAATAAAAAAAGTTATATTTTTTGTTTTATGGTATAGTTACGAATTTTTGTTCAAAAGTTTAAAAGTTGATATTTTAAGCCTATTTGAAGTCTATTCGTTAATCAAAATAACTTATCTTAATATTTAAAAGTTAATGGTTTTAGGTTCAAAAGTTAAGTTTTTAAGTTTAAAAGTTAATAATTTTAGCCTATTTGTTAATATCGATTCTACATATGGTATTAGTTATGGATTTTTACGCAAAAGTTAAGGTTTTAGGTTGAAAAGTTAAAAAAAACCCGCAAAAGTTAAGGTTTTAGATCGAAAAGTTATTGTCTGGGACAACTCAGCGTGTGACGCGCGCGTAATTGGGCTGGTTTGAGGTTAAAAACTTTACCTAAAACCGTCTTATAGTAAACCTACTCACATAAAAAAGACTGAAAAACAAAAAATCAATAAAAAATGGTATTTTAATCTCCCAAATACCATTCACCAAACACCCATAGTGTGAAGTAAAACGGTTGTTCACAAAGAAAAAGTAGGAAGTTCAAAGGGAATTATAATTGGACCACCTAACGTCACATAAACCAAAACGGGTATAATTAGTGCGTAAGCCCAAAGACTAGGATCACCCCCCTTTTAGGAAAAAACTTTATCAACCTACCGGATTGATTAGCCACCACTAATAGAAGGTGTAATGAGAAGTGATAGTGGATTCGACCTCAACTTGATTTATTATATTTTAATATCTCTATTAGTAGTGGGTTGTCTAACCGGTGGGTAGATGTAGCAATGGAAAAAACTTTATCAACCTACCGGGTTGATTGGCCACCACTATTTTACCCCTTTTTCTCTAACTCTAACACTACTTTATTTTGTTCCTTTTCCCCAAACCTTAGCTTCTAGGACTTCTCAATTCTCAACGTCAAAAATGTAACCTACTATTATGTCTTGAAGTTAGGACTTTATTGTAAGTATTACATAAAATATACATTAATTAAAAGAAGTACTAAAATAAAGTATAGTAAGATATTCCACTAGCATTTGTTTAGTTAGTGGACTAAAAAGCATATCTTTTTTTTTAAAAAATAAGGATGTATTCTACAAATATACAAATCAAACATAGCATCATGAATGGGAAAGAGGGTTACTTCCCTAATTTGGAAACATTGCCCATATGTTCTTCATATAGCTACACTTTTACATTTAAATCTTATTTTTAGCTAATTCCATTTAATAATAAAAATTTATATATTTTTAGGGCTTTATAACAAACACTGCTTATAGTCTTATAAGCAGTAATATAGACGGAATTCAATCTCAAGTATAAATCGTTATCTTCAATACTTCCACGACTAGACACTGCTTCAAAAACTTTACCAATGAAGCTAGCTGACATCTTTGATCAATTTAGAGATTAATACATTTACTCATGAGTCATGAGTAATTCACCAACATGATGACATGAAGTATACATAAACACACATGTAGTATATAGTTGGAGATCATTAATGATGACATGAAAAAGGAAAGAACAAGAAAGGTGAATAACCTGATTGATTTGATTTGATGGAAAAAGAATACAATCCAATTCTTCAAATCTGAGACTTCATAGAAAACCCATCAACAAAGGCAACAAAAGTGAAGAGAGAAAAAAAAGAAAATAAAATGGTTTTGTAAGTATTTTTATTTTTTTGGGTGCTGGAAAAATGGGGGTAAAGAGAAGAAGACAGTAGTGTGCCCTTAAAATGTGGGGTTTCATTTATTTTTGTTCAAAAGGTGGGGGCCCAATTATTTTTGGGCCGTCACATAGTATTGTGAAGGTTAAGGTGGGCCCACCGCAATTTTAAAAAACGAGAAAATAAAAGAAAATTTAATATTATGAGTTTAATTGGATTTTATAAAAGTGTGACTTGAAGTGTGAAGTCCGCTTAGGGAAAAGGCTTGAAAGGGTATTGTAGGAATTTTGAAGACTTAAAAGGAGGTGTTAGCACGTGTGCAACAGGTGGCTTCATACATGAATCCCTGACTTGACGCGTGTCTTTTTCTTGGGCAGTATCTAATTAGGAATTGCAACGGGCGGAATATGGGTCGGGCGCCATCACCCGTATTCATTATCTGATTAAACCAACTCCCTTCCATCATTCTGCCACCTTGTAAGAATATCACTCATATTTCATCTATGCACCACTCGCGAGTGAATCAATTGGACCAGATGATAACCCCTTTAAGAGAATTGAACAAAAAAAAAATAAAATCAAATTGACAATTATACATTCGTTTCATGTAAAAGTGTGATAAACTGAGTTTATGAAAATATGTAAAGTAATGTTCAAAAGTGAAAAATTTGTACTAATATCAAAAAATGATACATATTTAGGAAATTGTAAGAAATTAGTGATGAAAGGGGTGATGGTTGGAAAAGTTTCACCATAAAGTCATCCATCACCTGTCACGGCTATCACCCATTTAACTCTATTTTTCACTTTTCATGTTTTCAGGTATAGCGGGTGATGGATCATCCATTGAATATTGACATCTCTACTTATAATAAGAAGATCTATATATTGGCTTCACTTGTAAACAATTGAACCGAAATGAAAGAAATAGTAAATGTAAGAGTAAAACTATTGTGCTGTATCAAACTAAATAAAATGAAAATAACTAACTGAAACAAACTATTTCAAGATGGAAGGAAGAAGCTCTATCGGCTAATACATATATTTGGGCGTTAATATATACTACCTTCGTTTTTTATTAACCACTATATTTCTCATTTGACACTACTCACATTTCTCCCTTCAATTAAATATAACGATTATATACTTAATTTAAGTTACTCTATATTTTTTACTTGAGTATAGCAGAGTTATTAACATTCAAAGTTACGCATTAGGAGACGTGAAACTCTGATCTATATATAGTGGTTATTAAATAACGGAGGAAGCATAAAATAGTTTTTTTTGGCCCGAGTAATATACCAAGTATACTCTATTTTGATACATTTTGGTGCGGCAGGGGAGGTTTGCTAAATCTCTAACAGTTAGATGTTTTAAAAACATTTAATAGGGGTAAAACGGTCATTTTACATGTTAAATGAGGGGTAAAATAGTCTTTTTACGTATTAAATGAGGGGTAAAAGGGTAAACTCAAGATAATAAAAAAATATTTTATTTATCATGGTTTTTACATGGAAATATATTGTCTTTCTCATAGTAATATATTGTCTTCTCATGGTGATATATTGTCTTTACATGATAATATGTTGTCTTTTTTTGAAAATTGTGTTAGATGTTTAACAACATCTAGCTGTTATCCCTCGCGGCAGGGAGGGTGAGGGAGTAGCAAAGTTATCTTGCTTTTATTATTTATAATAATTTCAAGGTAGAAGGATATAATGATTAAAAATGGAGTTCTATAGCAATAAAGTGTGTGTCAGTGGTAAAGTTGTAACTTTTCAAATAATAGTTCAGAAGTTCAAATCCCATTAATCGCAATTTTGGATTAATATATATAAAGTGGGATGTCAGCATGAGATGTGGGACATTATGTTGCGTGGAGGCGCAATAATGCCAAGTTAGCATGTGATATGGGCTGCTACGATTGATATCACATTCTAATAACGAGGACTATAAATAGGAATGAGAATGGATCAGACTTACTTAACTCTAATATTTTCGACTCGAGTGGTTAAATCTTAAATCAACATCTTATAGTCTGAATTTAATAGTCCTATTACAATGTACTTTTAATCTTTAAATAATAACGTAACAGGTAACAAACAGATTCTAATTGTATACATATCATATCTTAGCTAAACTCCTATCAAATTTCATTCGATTTTTATATGTGTTTTCAGATCCGAATCAAACTTGTTCCTTTGAATCGAGTCGGATTGGCTCGGAGTCGGCATTTTGTTGGAATTATGATACTTTTAAGAGTGCAAAGGATTATAAATTAGAAGTTTAAAATAAGGTGTGTTGTGACAGTTTGAGGCCACTAAAATGAAAATGATAATCCGGCACAACCGCAATGCTCAATTGTACTTGTCGATTGTTCCCTAGGATTGACGCATTACACTCACACAAATATACTTTTGGGGTGGAGGTTGGAGTCACGTGAACTTATGCCCAAAAAAGAAAGTAAGGAGAAGTGAAAAAAATCAGAGATCCCCATGTCCTAGAATAGTCTGAATAATTTTCTTTTATGTTTGTACCAAATAGTTTTTTGAACACTTTTTTTTTTTTGGCACGGTCGCACTATTACTATATTATTTCTTTTACGCTCCTTTGGCCCACTCTTATCTTTATCACTAAAAAGTTACCAACTTTCAATATCCTCCAATAAAAATTCCCACCAACTCTTGTCATATCTACTTTTTTGAATAAATAATATTTGATAATCACACTAAAACTTATCACCTTAAGCGTGTCTCAACAAGTGTTCAAATATGTTTGGGATGGATGATAGAGAATTTTTGCGTCGCTAGACAAAAACTCCAAATCAAACCTAACTAACCAAATACGAGAACGTGGCAAGTAAGGGTCAAGATCCACAGAGACTAGACTAGACACTAAGCACGTAAACGAACATGTAAGCTAAACCGAAGAGAAGAAGTTGATTGATTTCGAACTCAATTATCACTAATAGGTCAAATAAAAGGGTTATAAATCGATGGAAAAAGACGTTAGGGGGTGATAGGGATCCAATGCAATGAGCTTGAATTACGAAATGAGATTAAAGGAGTATGTGATAGGGGATTGAATTAAGACATTGCAACCATGAACTCCTCTTTCAAGGATGCTCAAGGTGATGCAACACTCTCAATTAGGGATTAGATAGTCAATGATGGAACATGAGGTCGGAATTAGCTAAGTTCAACCCAATCTCGCCTTTCCGATGTTGTATGGGTTAAGACTCTAAGAAAGGTAGGATTTCTCACTCAACCTTATTTAGAGATAGCAATTCCAACTTCATTGTATATCTCAACGATCTACACCTAAAGGGCAATCCATTGACTCATTGAGTTAAAGTTAGGCCTTTCAACTTTCCTTAGTCAACCAATCAATGGATTTGCTAACCCAACCCACCAAACATGCCAATTTAGGGCCTCATATCATGAAACAATGTCCATTGCACCTTCATCCAACCCCCTAACTAAAAGACTACTCAAAGTTGGTTCTCATATTAACTAAACTAGTTCTACAATGCAAATAGGAGATTAGTAAACCAAAAATCATTGCTTTTTCATTCATACTTAATGTTTGCAATAGAGAAGAGCATAAGCAAGTGGAGAAGAGCAACTAAGACTAAGACTTCAATGAGAATGAGTGATATTGAAACTACTAACAAAGTAAAGCAAGAATAAACGATAAAGTAAAGCAATAAATGAGAGCAAAGAAAAGAAAAGTTACTAAAGCTTCATTAATACTCCACAAAAATCTGAAATTCTTCTTCAATCACCATTAAAGACCTTGAAAAACACCCAAAGTTCATCCAAAAGTCTAACCTCTCAATAGCTCTCTAGAGTTCAAAAAAGGAAATCAGAATATTGAAATTTTAGGTCAAAAAGGTATTTATACAACCCCCAATTAAGGGCAAAAAGGGAAAGAGAAAATGAAATAGACGGTTTCCGCAAACCCGCAGTGATCGGGCGATCCATGGTGGTGATCTCCCGATCAGGAGTAGGCAGGAAGTTTTGTGGAAATCCACAGCCGTGATCGGACTATCCACTTTTGGATCGGGCTATCACTTTTTGAGATCGGGCGATCCAAAGGTGGATCGGGCGATCCACCTGCCCGGGCTGCTTTGTCTTCTTCCCCTCTCTTCCTTTCTTTTTGGGCTTGGGCTTCCTTCTTTCTTTCTTTCATTCTTTTCTTCCACTCCAATCTTCTTTGCTTGGATTTGGGCTCTCTTCTTTCTTTCTTTCTTTCTTCATTTGGATTGGCCCTCAACTTCTTCCATTCCAATCTTCTTTGCTTTGCACTCATCTTTTTCCTACATGTTAGTCATATACAAGAAAAATACAATACAAAGCATATGGAATAGAAAATAAGGATAGAAAACCATCAAAAATGAGAGGAAATCAAAGAAAATGGTGAAAAGCTCCAAATAGGGCGGAGATGATGAAAATAGATGTAAGAAGTAAAGAAACACCAAGAATACACAATAAAATAGACCAAAAAGCTACCCTATGAGTGCGATAAATCTCACTCATCAATGGAGAAAATATATTACTGATGTATCACATTTATATATAGTTTTTAGATGCATTTAGATTGCATTTTCTCCTTTTTGATCATTTAGGTGCATAATGACATAAATTACACAAGTTGTGCTCTACTACTCCCCATTTGTGTGTTTCGATGGTTTGCAGGTTATTTTGATACAAAGTGATCATGAGTACCAAGGATGTAGCCTATTAATCATCGAAGATGAACGTAGCTTGCACAAGGATCACAATGCATCCGTTTGGGACAATTTTGAGTTGGAATGAAGCAAAGAGTTAGTGAAAGAAGTGCCAAAACTGACACACCTTCACTATTTTCATTATAACTTTTGATAGAAAATTGATAATCAAGAAATTCCAATTGGATTGGATTCTAGACTTCAAGAGCTTTCCAATGATAGGTCACACGCCCAATCGGACTTCTAGTTTGAGAGATATGGCCTTCGCAAGTTGATGCAGAATTGCAGTTTACCCACCCGATCGGGCGGGAATTGACCCGATCGGGCCTGAAGCACGGACAACTCTTTTCCGAAATTCTATCTTTTTAATTAGACTTTGGGCTATTATAAATAGCTATCCTTCATTATTTTTAGAGACATCTTTATTCAGTTTTATTTCCATAGTTCTTGGCTTAGTTTTATTTTAGTTTAAACACTTTAGATTAGATTAAAGGTGATTGAACCTCAAATTCGATTTCAATAAAAGTTCTTGCTTTCCGTCAATTGGTATTATTTCTACTTTTAATTTCTTTAATTATTCTTGATTGCTTAGTTTATTTATTTATTCATTCATGATGTTGAAATTAGGGTTTCATATTAGATTTATTATTGTTGATTCAATTATGAGTGAGTAGTTTAATTTCTAGGGAGTTAGAGAGGGAAGCCATGTTTATACCTTGACTATTTGAATTGCTATTAGTTTCTAGGGTTTCATGAGATAGGTTATGGTGTGATTTGTTCTTATTGAGTAATTAACGTTATTGCGCAGTTTCTTTGATTACTTGAGGTTAATAATCGTTTGCACAGATCCGTCTTACTTTTAGAGGCCTAGTACACATCAGTAATTCTGATTATGTTTGTGAACATGCTGCATATATTGAATTATGGGCGTTGAGACTTAACCATAGCTTGACACTGCTCTAATCTATCGATTCTCGACCTAGGTTCTGATAGTTGTTTGATCCTTTGATTAGTATAAGCATGGTGGACCGAACTAATTCCCTAGACCTTTATTTCATAGAGTAAAATCCATATTATATTACTTTTTAGTAGTTAATTATTAGTTCAGCTGATTTCTTATCTGATCTTGTCTGAAGTAGCTGTTTGGATGAATATTAACTTAGAACTCCGTCTCTCTGTGGATTCGACCCTACTTCCCTTGACTACCATAGTTAGAGGACTTACGTTTATCTTTGATTAGGTGATACGTCTTTAGCCTGTCAATTACTATCCAAGATGAAACACACATATATAGGTGATTTAGGAAGAGGGATTTACCTACTTTTAGTGAATCCAAAGTACAAACATACCATTAAGACCCAAGGTGTGCGAATGTCTTTAAAGCTCTTTTGATGTATTGCAAAGTTTGCACACTTTTAAGGTATGCATATGTTGTGGGCGTATCAACTGAAGTGAGTGTAAACTTGAGTACCTCCTTTTGCTTACTCCACCAACTCAGGATAGCTTTTGCTAAGCCATTATGGGTGATTGTTGGAATTGTGGCTTAAAAGCCAAACTTTTGACTTTTTTCAAGAGTCTCACATTGGTCATGGGAGGGAAATTGTCTATATTGTTATATTTTCACCCTTCTTTTTTTATTTGAGTTTCTACTATATGAGACTTTTATGGTGGAGTTTTTAATGCTTAGAATTGCCACCGCACACGCGAACGCAAGCATCCTGCTCGGAACTAGTCGGGTTGGGGCATAGGTATGGGCCGTGGGCCTATGATTGATAATGAGCTGATCTTTACTTTTGTACTTGGGCCAAATATGTGTAACAAGTTAAGATCTTTATGCCAACCGTGATTTCCTCCACTTATTTGTCTGCGTTATTTTCATTAGAAAGACAAAGTCTTTCCATTCCAGAAGATCATCCTAAAATTATTTCTCCTTCTTTATCTCTTCTTTGTAATTCTCGGATTATGTGCATTACTTCGAAGGATTGGTTGCTAGTGTGACTTCCATAGGCTGTTATGTTAACCTGGGAATGTGCTTCAGCTAGTTGCAATTACCACCTTACTCGGTTCTTAATTACTTTCAAGTTTATGCTCTTCTACCAACACACACCCTTGGGAAGAAGTATCAAAATATTAATGAGACTACTCATAAAATAGAAATGTTCAAATTAGTGTACAATACATATTTCAAACTAAGTTTGCACACAGAGAGAAATTGTTCTATTATACCAATTATCCTTAACTGCATGGCTATCTTCCTATTTTTAGTTTTCAATCTAATATCTCTATCCATAAGGGAAGAGAGGAGGATGCCGAAAATCAATAATTAATTATTAAAACAAAAATCCAAATTAGATGACACATGCCCCTTTCAATAATTAATTGTTTTCACATTTTTAAATTTTTGATACAAATGCAAAACACTCTAAATAAACTAACTGTTATATTTTTATGTAGAATTTTACATAATTACGTGCATATAAAGCTAGTTGATTTATATGAGATCGGTTCGTATATGGTGATTGGTGACTATTCTCATTCAACAACCTAGACCCATCGGCAAGGCAAAAACTGATAGAAGATCAAAAAAGGACTAAGGCTCCGTTTGTTTTGGTGGAAAACCATTTTCTTGGAAAATGATTTTCCTCCATCTTTCATTTTCCTTTGTTTGTTTTGGTAAGGGGTGGAAAACAATTTTCCTAAAGGTGTAAAATGCTCTTAGAAAAGGAAAACCAATTTCATTTTGTAAACAAGGTATGCCACATTTTCCGCTCCACTCCTTACTCCTCTTGATTCTCTCCTTCTCATCTTTCTTTCTCTTTTGCTTCATTTACCTTTTTCCCCTAAGTTTTCCTCTATTCAAACAAACAAAGGAAAACTTTTTCTAAAATCATATTTTCCATTGAATATTATTTTCCTTGAAAAGCGATTTTCCATGAAAATTGTTTTCCATTAAAACAAACGGACCCTAAGCATCATCATCACTATGCTCACATCATTATATGATCTGTATCAGATTGTTTTCAAAGTTCAAAGGAGACAAAGCATGTAAAAATGAAGAACAATTTAAAGCTATGATATAATTATAGTTTAATGGGAGCTCAATAATGTTGTTCTGGCGTGGTGATCTCAAAAACAGAAATAGAAGTCTTAAATCTTAATAGAGTAATTCTCACACAAACTTAGTTTAGGCATGGCCTACATCTAAAATCCCATAATAACCCTTAAGAACTCATTCACAAATTTGTTTACTGAAAGGACAAACTTGGTAATCTTTCACCTATAAAACTCTTCCTACTTATTACTAGTATAGATGGTTAAAGGCCCTAAAAGAATGGCTCAAAAACAGGCAGTTTTATTAGTTATATTCTCTTCGTATATGTTCTTGGCAAATGCTTCTGATCCTGACCCTATCCAAGATTTTTGTATACCTACCAACAATTCCATCCCCTTAACTAGTACCACTTCTTTTCACTTCCATTTCCTCCCATGCAAACCCTTGGCCGACGTAACACCAGAAGATTTTATATTTTCCGGGATAAAACATCCCGGAAACTTCTCTGAAATAGGTTTTTCGGGTATTTCTGTAACACCTTCAAATTTTCCGAGCCTAAACACACTCGGAATATCGTTTGCTAGGGCTGATCTTATGGTTGAAGGTGTCAATGTACCTCATTTACATCCAAGAGCCACAGAGATTGCATATGTTGTAAGAGGAAGTGTTTACTCAGGGTTTATTGACTCAACAAACAGGGTTTTTGCTAAGATAATAGAAGCAGGGGAGGTTATGGTTTATCCTAGAGGGTTAGTACATTTTCAGATGAATGTTGGGAAATCTCCGGCGACGATTATTGGAAGTTTTAATAGCCAAAATCCAGGGATTATAAGGATTCCAAATGCATTGTTTGGTGCTGGAGTGAATGATGTATTGCTTGAGAAGGCTTTTGGTATGACTATTGAGCAAATTAGTTCGATTAGGAAGAAATTCTTTCCAAAGAAGACTGTTTAAGTAGGACTTTGCTTAGGGTGGAGAACATTATGTAATGCGTTATGAAAAAGATTTATCCAAGTAAGTTGGATGTCTTTAGCACTCCCAAAATTCAGAAAAATGTAGCGGCGTATTGACTTTGTAAGATTGTAACGAGTTATGAACAAGGTTGACCATTATTTATCTTCATATGTACTTAATATTTATAATGTGCAAAATATTTCTTTTTCTAGAAGATTTATTTTGATACTATTTACAAACTCTATTTTGGTTAAATTTTGTGATTTATAGTTAAGAGAAAATGTAGTCATGTGGATTTCATTAGATTGACACATTGTCTATTTTTTAAATTATCAATTTTTTAGAGATTTTTCTTGTTGAAATATGATAGAAACAAGAGATAATTAAAAAGAGAAGGGAGAAGTATTAGAGTACATTATATAAAATTATACTTCCCCATCTCACAAATAGCTTAACATTTGTTTGGGAAAAGAAAACAAGGAATGATGAGGGAGATAGATGTAATAAAAAAGTACAACCATGTGATATAAGATACGAAAGAGAGGAAAACTCTTCTAAATACGGAAACATAACAAATGTTAAGGTTATCATGAAACATTCATATTTACTGAATCAGTCGACCAACTCTTGCAATTCATATGGCATGGGCAGATGTATACTTGTATTTTCTAACTTTCCTGATAGAATAAAGATGTAATAACTTGACAAGCGATCAGAATCTCCACACATGAAGTAAAAAGGTGACACCTGACTTAAGCTACTTCTAATTGTTCATCATCTTCATGCATGAAACAATGCATGTTAAACACTATAATTCCACACAAGAGCTCTATACTTGATTAAGAACCACAACTTACAAATGAACACACGGAAAAAGAAGAAACAAAATTATAAAGCATGATTGCTTCACTATTCACTATTACATTAACTAAAACAACTCAACAGAGTCAATACATTACATGATGCATTGTGTTTTAAGTAGCTCACCTGGTATTACTGGGTATCTAAGTTGAATGTATTACTTTGCAACAGAAAGTTGTGTCTTAACAATGGTGTCGCTCATGCCGTTAGAATAAGGGAACATGTGTCCTGCACCTGGTACTTCATGGTAGTTAATCCAAGGAAGCTTTTCAACAATATGACGCTGCAATGTAACAGGCACAAGTAGATCTTCATCGCCTTGCCAGACGTGGACACTCCCCTCGTTGCTTGGGAATGGATTTTTAAGCTCGGTTGGATCAAATTCCCATTTGCCGAACCCAACAATCAAGTCTCGGTGGAGGGAATTGTATTCTCCTTGCTGTCTCACGGGAGTCTGATGGCCAGCCATTAAAACAACATCAACAATTAGGAACAAGAGACTTGATTACAAATTTGAACTACTTGTAAAAAATATGCCTTGTTTTATAACTCTAATCCCATGTCTGGAAATAAAATGACGATGCAGAAATTAAGGAATCTCATCATCTCAGATATCTTCTAATGAGATCTTGAAAATTATGTATAAAATTATCCTCCATTCATTGCTAACAAAAATCATATGCTTGGATATATTCAGAAAACATATGTAGGAATCTCTACATTCTAAACTTTTTCCTTTTCAGAAATCAGAATGACGTTAGTTGCAGGAAGACAAGATGCAAATGCCAACCACAGCAGTCAGTCTATCGACTGCCAGATCCACTCGAAACAATTTACAATAAACGACAGCATAAGTTAACATCATTACAGACTTACAGTGAACATTCATAAGGCTTGTGCAAGCTCCAACTTTTAGTTCATAAATCATTTGCTCTTTGCTTTTTGGCATTTATGTTACAAATTTTACACGCAAACACAAAAACAGAAAATTCATAGCAACAATCCAAACTAAGACTATCTTCCAATATGAATCTCAACTTCAGATGTATAACCCAAACTATAAGGGGTATTTTCCCATAATGTACCAATGGCCTGCTTAAACCACTCCAAGAGGTCATTAAGCCTCGTAGCATGTGGTGATTAGGTCAGAAAATAAGTAGGTGGGTGGCAAGGGAAAGGTAGAGCATAGAAGAGACAGGGGAAAGAAGATACAGCGTAGAAAGTTCACCTTGTGAAGTTATTGGTCGCTGGAACCATTTGGGAAGTTACCCTATATAATTTGGATCATACTAGAATAATTCATAGTTGGGATTATTGTTGGAAGAATGACCATCTTTCGGATTTGTCTTGTGAATTATTTCTACAGAAACGGGCATGCATACACCCATAAACAAAAACAAGCAGTAATATATGTGTAACATGTAGTGACAGATAGGGTGAACAAAGTAATCTGAAAAACTGGATGACCGGATTTGGAAACAGATTAAGATTTTCACCCAAACCACATAACATGTGGTGATTATATCACGTAGTAACAGAGATAATTAAGATTGGAAGTTATCCGTAGATTGAATAATTGAAGAGCCATACCGAATCTTCCTTTCCTGCATGTTGTGCAACTAGTTCTTTGTCCTGGCGTGAGAAGATTTCTGGAAGGTGAGGAATCACACTTAAAACAGGGAACAATTTTTGTGTATTCCACCAATAAGTTAGCCATGGTACATGGTGTACAACACGCAATGCCCACTGATCCGCTTGAAGCTGTTTGTTGTAGGCTTCAGCAGAAAGGTTAGCTGGTAACCCAGACCACCAGTAGTTGACAACTGGAGCTAACAATGTTGCTCCTGCAATTCTATCAGCACACAAAAAATTCCATTTAGATTACTTCATGAAACAATAGGAAGTGTATCACTACGTCAACTATACTTCATATGCACTTATTAATCCATTAGTACCTATGTGGAATATATTTGAGGCAGCTCCAAACCGCTTGCCCACCCATGGAAAAACCCATTATATAAAACTTCTCTCCAAGTCCCAACTTATCAGCAAACTCTTCTACATCCAATGCAATGCTCTTTATAGTCCAATTTGGACTTGGATCACTTTCTCCATAGCCAGGTCGGTCGATTGCCACCATATATATTTTTAAGCTTTCAATTGTTTCCTACAAAAACCATCAAGTTAAATTCTCAATAGGTGAAAAACAGTTCTGCATCCAAGTTTTCTTTAGAAAAAAACAGTGAAAAAAAGCACAAATTGTGTACCGGAGACATGAAGTTGGCAACTACAGCATGATGCCGACAGGAGTCAAAGCCATGGATGTAGACGAATTTGTACTGTGCTTCATCTTTTGGTACACCATGCTCTTTGTAGGCCAAATGCCTTCCATCATTTAGCTTAATTCTTGGTGCTGTAACAGGAGGACCATCTGGGCTTCCACAAATTTTGGGGGAGGTGGGCGAGTGGCTTGATAAGCCCATGCCAAGAGACCAGTCAGGCTGAGCAAAATAAGTTTCTTAAACAAGCCTGAAAGTTGTGGTAGTTTGTTAGTGCATCAATTCTTACATACTATAGACTTCTGTCATGTGAAGGGGACGCAATCAAAATATTAATATTCATAGTTTGAGTAAATTATATCATTTGTATAGTTTCGTGTTTCTATGGGTACAATTGGCAGGTACTTCACCAGGCTAAAGATTATAACGTGACTAGAAGATATCTTGTTCTCTTTGAAGCATTTAGTCATTTACGCTATAAGTACCCCTCATTTGCCAAATTCTTTCTTTGGCAGGTTAGCTTTAAGAATTGAAGTTATTTCAGGTGCCTTTGGCAGGTTGATCTTGATGTTTTGAGGTTCTTGCTCTTAATCCATATTATAATTATTATATATCACCACTCATCGAGAGTCAGAGGAGCTTCTCCAGTTACATCATACATGTGAAAATTTCTCTTGGTTGTTCTCTACTTCTTTTGCGACCAAGCATTTGAAAGTAATAAGCATCTCGAAGATCTAAGGCTGAATATAACCCAACTATGGCATAATATAGCGAAAGCCATAAGCACTGAGTTGATGATGTGGGTATATAACCCAGAAATAATGGCAGTTATCAGTTCTACATCTTTTCAACCATGGTTCAGAAACAGATACTCCATACAAAGAGGAATTGAACTCTATTAACAGACAACAGTTACACATTACAGCAGACTATCTGATTAATCTCCGCTGTTAGATAACAAATCAAATTGCTAATTCAGCAACAAGAAACAGCAATTTGAAGGAAGCTCAGTTTTTAAAAAAAAACGGGTAAAAGAAGCATTATGATTCCTAAGTTCGGCCTGAAACCAAATCCCGGCCATAACTCATTCCTCACACTCAGTCACTCGACATGGCATGGCGCAAGGCACGGAGCCACAGACAAACAAGAGGGTCCAGACTCCATACTCCAGAGCCTCTTGTCTCATCTTACAAAAGAAAACTTGGTTTTACAGAATTTAGCCAATGGCCAATTGTTCTTATCGTGGGATATCATTTACGAAACAAAAAACGAGTAATATAACCATTCCCCTTGTACAAGTTGTACTACTTCTAGCAAGAAATCTGACAATCATACTTTGGTATTCATTCTCGTTAAATTCTTAGTATCACATAAGCTATACTAGTGTTGCGTTCTCTTCACCTTAAAGAAAAAACTTCAAATCTAATAAGTTCCAATACGTTCAAATAAGTTCTCGTAAACCATCTCAAATAAGTTCCACATTCAGACAAGTCTAGAAATAATAAGGCGAATAAAACACACCCTAAATCACAAAAGAAAAAGACCCATCAAGAGTTCTCTCATGTACACCCATCCTACTTACTTAAATCATCAAGCATGATCCATCATAGTCACACCAATAACCCAAATCTCATTCAATAAAAGCGCAAGAGTAAAAAATAGATTAGACCCATTATCACACCACTAGCAAAAATCATAAAGAGCTACAAAAAAATGAAGTTCAGATAATAACAACCCATGATAGCATAACCTTAAAAACAACAAAAAATAATTGCAATAACATAATAGAGAAAAGATGGAAAAGGGTATAATAATTAATACCAGAAGAAGAAGATTTGGAATTGGATTTACGAGTGTGGGCTCTAGCAGAAGCAGCAGAGACGCGCCTGTTAACACTTTCTCCACTACCTCCAGCAGCCATTGTTATAGACCAATACGATCCAGTCTTAACACACAGAGGTGAGGTGGTGGGTGAAGACTGAAGAGTGGTGAGATTTGAAGTGTTGCAGAAGTTTATAGGTAAGTAAGTAAAGTGTGTATTGGAGCCTGGAGCCGCCTATTTTGGAAATTATTTTACTACATTCCTCTAATTTTCTTCTTGTGGGTGCGTTGGTGTCGTGGTTTGTTGGGTTGGGTTAGGTGACTCGTTGTGTCAGTCTAAAAGTCAGTATGTGTAATAATCAACGGGCATTGGGTTCCTATTCTTTTTTCTACAAATCTTACATCCTTGTGTTGTGGGCCTTGTGGCCATGTTTGGCAAATTTAGTTTCGAGTTTAGAGTTTTACCTTTTTGTTTAACTGATTTGATTATAGATTTAATTAACTTTTTATATAAATGTGTTTGATAAATCTTAACTGATTGCAAAAAGTTGATTACATATTTGTGTATAACATTTATGGACATGTTAATTTATATATTAGTATTATTGTTATGGATAAAAAAGTAGTTTATATACTACCTACGTCACATATTAGTTGCAACATTTTTCATATATGGTTGTCCCATATTAATAGCAACACTTTTATTTTAGACATGGACCCACCAATATTTTATTATATATCACCCAACTAATATACATCACTCATTCATTGATTTATGTGAGAAACATTAAAATATTATTCTCCTACACTATTAACTTCCTAAGAGTATCACATCACTTTCTATCACATCAACTTTTACAATATATTAATATAACTTACACCCTACTCTATTAACTTTCTGAAACTATGTTCACAAGCTATTGTTGCAATTAATATGGAATGAAGGGAGTATTATCTTACATAGTCCTCTAAAGAAAAGGTTCCAATTGAGAGTTTTTTTCATTTCGAGAGTTTTCATCCCAAAACTCTATCTTGAAACTCTATTTATCAAACACCGCTATTAGAGTTTTGACTAGTAAACAACTCTTAAAATGCTCTAATACTCTCTTTTTGCTCCAAAACTCTAATTGCCAAACACCCCATGTGGCCTTGTTTGGTGCTCAGCGGATAGCAGATAGCTGATGTATTAACTGGTTTGACTAGTTGGTAAAATTAGTTGATTTGATCAACTGTTTGTATTAACTGTTTTCATAAAAGTGTTTGGTAATATAATCTGATAGATGATAGCTAATTTTCGGTAAAATGACATATATATTCTAGTATTACTTAAGAGTAACATTTATTACCAATTATTGTTAAGAACCTTTAAATTGATTCAACACGTCTTGGCAATTTCCATAATACATTTTAGTCAAATATGTATACATATATTGCTTAATCCATGTAAATATATATACATATACACTCCATCCGTTCTCTTTTGATGTTCTCATTTTCCTTTTTGGGATGTTTTAAAAAGTTCTTTCCAATTTGAATCTATGTTATTTTAATATTTATTTTCTCATCTTACCCTTTAACAACCAAATATTTACTACACTTTTTTACTTTTTTCTTTATCTTACCCATGAATCACTTCGAATATTTTATTTCCAATCACCCATTTTTCTTTCCCTCTCTTATTTTTCAAAAGAAAAAAGGTACAAAATTACACTTTAAATAATATAAAATTAAAAGATTCTCATCCACCGCAATTTGTATTAGTATCTCCCCATATTCCAAATGGAAATATTAAATGGAAAAGGATGGAGTATTTGTTAAAAAAGGTAACCAATTATTAGTAATACAAAAGATTCTTTTTCTAATTTACACAAGGTCATTTAACTAAAAACAAGGTCATTTAACTAAAAATAAATAAATACTTTATATACTAAAAGAGGTAAGTAGCTCTAGAAAATTTATCTCTATATTATAAATGAAGAGGAGGGGGTGGACACCAAAAATAAGAAAATATAAAATAGAATAAATTAATAAAGTAAGTTCTCAAATCCAATAATAAAGAATTAAATTTTATTTAAGAACTTAGACATCAGATTTTTAGCAAAAAATGTTTAAAACTTCAAACTAAAATATCTGAAAATTTACAAAGTAAAAACAATTTAAAAAATATCAATTGTTATATTTTCTTGAGATCTATAAACAGACCCACTTTGTTATATCTTTTTCTAAGTTTTTTTCTTACTTTAACTACCTCTTATATTGAAACTGACACGGTCGTTGCACGTGCCAAATTAATAAACCTAACTTAGCCTAATATAGGGTAAGAAAGGGTCGAATCCACGAGGAAGCAAGGATTAAACAAGGTTTGAAGGCGATTTAGCGAGCTAAGTCTATTTTTGGGGTTTTTTGAGATTAATGATTAACTAAGAAATAGTGAACGAATTAGCTAACGATTTAAGTAAATGATTGAGTTTAAACTATAATAAGAAAGCACTAGGGATAAAGGTTCCACTAGTTAACCATTAGCTAACCTATTTGTCAAGCCAAGGGGATTCATTAGGGTCAACTAAGGACTAAGTCACTCATATGTTTCCTAATTACTCTCTCGAGCTAATTAGGAGGACTTAATCAACCAATTTTACCTATTCTCATGGTAAAATCAATCAATCAAGTATTTCCACAACTCATAGAGATTCAATTAAGGTCCTAGGAAGCCAATCACCTATTCTCATGGTGAATTCAACCTATTGACTACCCTAAGGTCCATCAAAAGCTTCATCTCTCAATCCTTTACTTTTGATCCCCAAATCAAGTTCAAGTGATGATCAAGCAATTAAACAAGCAAATAAATAGGCTTGACAACCTAATTTCACCTAAGTCTAACCCCCAAGCTTGACTTTTAAGGTCAACTAATGATCACCTAGGTCATCCCCTTCCCCTAGCTAAAGAACTACTCTCTATCCATGAAAAAGGTAAAATAAAAAGCTTCAAACAACATATGCGATTCAACAATGGTGAAAATCAACATAAATGAGCTAATCATCAACTAATCACTACTAATCAAATGCTAAAATAAAGTAAAGCAAGTAATTTAGCAAATAAAGAGAAGAGTAAGAAGAAATACTCAAAGATTGATGAAAATCAATTGCCAAACTCCATTGAAATAGCTTCAAAGCTTCAAAGCTTCAATTCTCAAATTCTAGATCTACTTTATCTCTCTAAAACTCTCTCTAATTAAACTAATTAATCATTCAGAAAATAAAGCTTCCTTTAATAATTATTTCAAATGGGTATTTATACCCCAAAGTACTAAGGGCAAAGCCATAAAATACAAAACCGAAACCGTCCAAAAAAAACCAATACAAAACCGAAATCGACCGATACAAAACCGAAACCGACCGAAATAGCAAATCTGGGCATGGAACTCCCGCTCAAAGCTTGGAGCGACCGCTCCGGGAACACTCCTGGGCCGCTCCAAGCTGCTGCTTCTTTTCTTCACTTTTTCTTTCACGGAGCGCCCGTTCCGCCTCTTTTGGAGCGCCCGCTCCCCTGTTTTGGAGCCTCTTCCTTTGTAAATCTAACTTTAAACAGTTCAAGAAGAGGTTAGATGGGGGAGGGGGATGCAAATGTACATGTAATGATCTATATGCAACCTAACTACATGCAAATGAAACAAAAATAAATGCAAAGCATGTGACTATGAGAAAGGATGAAAAATGGGAAGAAAAGGAAACTATATGGCCTAAAATGCATCTAAATGACCTAAAACTAAATGCAAATAAGTGAACCTAAAGTCCACTTATTAGAAACCGGTAGGTTTCACTACCAAAACCGCTTTCAGGCCAAATTTTTTATGACGATTTTACCCTTCACTGGTTTTTAGTCATGTTCTTCAATTTTTCCCCAATTTTCATTCGATTTTCTCATTCAATCCACCCCTAATTCATCAATTTGGGAGAATTTAAGATTTTTTCAATTGGACAACTAATTGGGCAATAATTCGTGAATCAAATGCCCAGATTTTCTTATGGACGTTAATCCCTAATTTGGTTTCACAAAACTAACTCCGGAAACCACCAGCATGATGACCGGCCAGTCATCTTCCACCCAGACCCTGCAGTTTCCATCCGCCGACGGAATCTGCTCTGTTTACTGGTGGTTACTTTCTCACTGACGAAATCTGCTCCGTTTGGTGGTGGTTACTCTATTGCCGGGGAATCTGGACTGTTTGGTGGTGATTTTTCTCTCGCTAGCAGAATTTGGGCTGTTTGGTGGTATTTTTCGCTCGCCGGCGGAATCTGGGCTGCCCACTATGTAGAGATGACAATATCCAATGGATGATCCATCACCCTCTCCACCCGAAAAACAAAAAAGGGTGAAAAACCGAGTTAAATGGATGATGGACGGGTGGTGGGTGAACGGGTGACGGGTGATGGATGGAATTAGAGTGAGAAAGTTTCATCCATCCCCCGACCCATCACCTGTTTATGGCCTGCTCCATCACTAATTTCTTATATTTTCTTAAATGTCTATCATTATATATTTCCCTTTTGATTATATCGACATGTTCCCATAAGTTTAACTTATCTTAATTTGACATAAAGTTAATATATAAATTGTGATTTTGCAAGTTTGACTTAATTTTTCTCGTATAATTATCTTAAATGGATGATCCCCTGTTCACCCGCGGGTGTTGGATGGATGGAATACAGGTGATAGCCTTACCGGGTGACGGATGGATGGATGTGAGTTGGTCTAACTAGGTGATGGATGCAGGTGACAGCTCACCGACCCAAATCTCACCAGTTGCCATGCCTACCACTATGGTTTCCGGAATCCAGAAACTAGGGTTTGCAAAAAAAGTCCAATTGAAGATTTGGGCCCTTGATTCACGAATTAGTGCCCAATTAAATGTCCAATTGAATGAAATTTGGGGGGAAAATGAAGATTTGGGCACTTGATTCACTAAAACCGAATGAAAATTGGGGGAAAAATAAAGTACATGATGGAAAACCGCTAAAATTTGGCCTGAAAGTGGTTTTGGTAGTGAAACGTACTGATTTTAATTATAATAGGTAGTTAAAGTAAAAAAAATAAAATAGAAAAGGTAGTTAAACTTACAATGTGTATTATAAAAGGTGGTTTTTGACAAAATTTCCTTATATTTATATTGTATTATCAATATATCATCTATATAATTCAATTTTCAAAAAATAAGTTCAATTCAGTTCAGTTTAGATCTTTGCATGCCAAAAGAACAGGATAGAAAGCAATTATCTAATTTGCTTGTGTAAATTCTTAATTGACTTTGGATTTTCTTTACTAATCATGTTCGGTTATTTGAAATTTTATTAACAAAGAAGGTCTAATTTTGCCATAAGATTAGGCTAACTTAAGCCTACATTCTTCTAGCAAACTCAATCCATATTATTGTAACCTATTACAATTTACAGTACCAAGCTAATCATCCATTCTATTCTCCTCCTTTCATTTAACGGTAACTCTCAAACTATATAAGTTAATCTTAAATAATAACCTAGTAGATCTATCAAAATGAATTAAACTAGTCAATAAATAAATTAAAGAATATAATAACTGAATTAATTAAGCTGGTCACATAATGGATTAAAGTGGTCACGAAATAGATTAAACTGGTCACTATATTCGAAAAAAGGTAAATTTTAAGCTCACTATCTTCGAAATGGATTCAAGTTCGAAAAGGTAAATAGATTAAAGAACATACTCGGTTATTTGAAACAAGTAGAAGCCCGCATTCAAATTCACATTCGTGGCCTTTTAATATATATGAATTGTTGTGATTTTACCTTTTACCCTTTCATTTATCTCCACCACCAAGGAAACACCACCACCACCACTACCACCAGATAGTGGTGTCATAGTTGGTTGTAGGAAGTGGTTTCGTAGTTAGTCGGCGTGAGTTGATTTTCGGGCGATGGCAGCAGCGTCGGCAAGCATGGTTATCGCATGTGGTAGGGGTGAGCAGTGGTGGAGGAGGGGCAAAATTGTAAATTCACGTGCCACTAACGAAATAAAACTAACATTTTGTGGTAGTAATTAAAAAAATGAGTCAACCTAGGTATATATATGAAGTACTATAACTTTTGCTAATCTAGATATTTATTTCAAAAAGTGTCTAGAGTGTGGTATTTATTAACAAATTTCCCCACTATTTATTGTGATATACTTCAGTTTATATCAATGATAATCATGTACATAAATTCATGAACACGACTATAGGTTTAACTTATATGCACCCTTAGAATTAACTTAAATAGACATAGACCTAAAACCCATAGCATAATATAAGGATTATATAGCGAGACCCCGTGCTTGATTGTTCGAACCAACATATAATTCAAGGCATATCTAACAATAAGGCCAACTTGAATTACTAGTAAAGAAAACTCAATTCAATGTTTAATACAACGCTAAATCTTGAATTCATTGAGGATCCAACTTGATCCCTAAGTGGTGGAGTATCAATTTGTGGTCTGCATCTTGGCATCAACAAAAGCAGACCCCTTGTAAAACAAGGACCCTTTTCTTTTAGACGTGCAATGAAGTTGCATCCTGATGATCAAGCTCAAGAGTTTAAGATAATGCTGGTGCTAGCTAGTCCTCAACAGATAACTGGGCTTTAATAATAGCATCACTCATTCCAGTAGCAAATGGGAACAAATGTCCAGCTCCTCTTATCTCATGATACTTAATCCAAGGCAATCTTTCAGCAGTGTAACGCTGCAGCTCGACAGGCACGAGTTTGTCATCGTCTCCTTGCCATAGATGAACCTTACTCTCATTATTTGGGAATGGGTTAGTAAGTTCCATTGGATCAAATTCCCATTTCCCAAATGCAACGATCATGTCTCGGTGGATCGATTCATGTTCCCCTTGCTGTCTTACCGGAGCCTGTTCAACATGGAATAGCAATTTCGATATGACAAAACAGATGAAAAAGGATGAAATGCTAAGCATTTGTATGTGGTGTATACGACATCAGCAGCTATAGGTGCAACTGAATGATTAAGTCATAAAGAAACAATCATAGAGAGTGAAGAGTTATAGTACCGTGTAGTCCTTCCTATCGAATTTATGCACGAGTTGTTTGTCTTGGGAGGAAAAGAGATGATCACTGTGAGCTATAACACTTGAAGTTGGGAAAATCTTTTGAGTCTGCCACCAATAAGTTAGCCATGGCAGATAGTGTGGTACACTACCTGATAACACGTCCCATATACTCGCTTTTCCTAAGAATTCTTGAGTGATGTTTGCAGGTAAGTTAGTCCACCAGAGCTGAAATAAGGGTGATAGCAATGTTGCTCCTGCTAGCCTATTAACATGGATTAGAAATCTAAAGAAAACTTAACTTACGCTATTGTAATTCACTTTTTACATTGGCCAGGACACGTATAATGAACTTATGATCAGTTATACATATACCATTCGTGTTAATTATGATGAATGTAAAACCTGTGTTTTGTATGACAAAGAAAGACTGAAAACAAGATCATGATACCAAACATACCATGAACATACCTATTTGGAATATAGTTGAGGCAGCCCCATATGATCTGGCCACCCATTGAGAAGCCAATGACATAAAACTTTGGTCCAAGGCTCAACTGATCAGCAAGCTCCTCAATATCTAATACAGTGCTCTTAGGTGTTCTGTATGGATGGGGATCGCTTTCGCCATACCCAGGTCTGTCAAATGATACTATGTATATGCTTAAGCTCTCGAATAAACCCTGAAAAACAGTAACATATATATATGCAACAGTAATGCAAATATAAGGAAGAATAAGAGATAAGTATACTTAAGCTTCAAAATGAAGGACTGTAAGAGTTTTGTTACAGGAGAGAGTTCTGTGGCAACAGGAGCATGATGTCTGCAGGAGTCAAAGCCATGTACAAATATAAACTTGTGTTTGGCTTCATCTTTAGGGACACCATGCTCTTTGTAGGCCAAATGTCTTCCATCTCTTAGCTTGACTCTAGGCGCCGTGACCGGAGGGCCTCCGGGAGACCCACATATTTTCGGTGGAGGAGGGCGAATGGCTTGATAAGCCCAAGCCAAGCAACCCACAATCACCGCCAGAAAAATCAAACCTGCAAATTCATATAGATATGGTTAATCAGTCTGTTTAATCTACATACATGTTAAAATGCGTGGGTAAGACTTGTAGCCTCCCAAGTGTCATCACCCCCTCTTATAACATCATTCTATCCACGAAATTTACATTTTCATATTTATAAGAAAGAACAAACTTAGGCTATGTTCTCTTCGTCTGAATTTTTCTGATCCGATCTGACCTAAACTGAACTTTTCTGATCTGAACTATTCTTATCTGGTCTGAATTTTTCTAATTTGATCTGATCTGATCTATTTTTTTTATCTGATCTGATCTGAACTTATTATAGTTGTTTTTTGTTTTTATTATTTTCTGATCTGATCTGAATTTTTCCTTATCTGATCTGATCTGATCATTTCAGAAATAAGCACTAGAGTGCTTAAATAAGTTGAAAAGAACATAACCTTAGTCAATGTGAGGATTCAAGCTCACAACCTCGGTATTGAAGAAAAGAGACCTAACCATCACTCCACCACACAATTAATGATTTTTATGTCAAATTTATTCCTTTCCAAAATATTTGCAACATGTAGAATTTCACATTTTCCAACGCACAACTTTAACGATCAATATTTTCAATTATATATTAGTAAACGTTATAAGAATTTAGTAATATTTAGAAATTATATATGTCGAGACTAATTTACAGGATCCCACATGACTATGTTTATCCTTATATCAAAATCATAATAGAATTAAAGGGGAGTGTGTAAGTAATGTAAAATCTCAAACATTACAACTAAAATAAAATGGTGAAAGTATTAAATAGAAGAGTTGAATTACACTATACTAAATCGATGTTATGAATGAAATGATATAACTGCTTCTTTATAATGACATCTTTCCAAGCCAAACTAGTAGTAGGCTCCTGCCCTGAGGTTTTGTGCGGCGCAATTGAGTAAGTGTATAACCAATGTCATGTAGTGTAGCAAAATGTAATAAAGAAGTCATTTATAATATGGATCTCAAAAGTTACACTTTAACTCTTAAAAATTCATTCGTGTTGGGGTTGTCAGTTCAAATCTTCACGATGTCAATTTCTTTTACTAAGTTATTCTCATATATTACAAAGCCTGTAACATAAAAATGCAACGATTAGACATTTTCTATGTTGGGGTTGATATAATGTTGTTAAAAAGGGATGGTTGGGGGTTCTTGGGATGCTACTAGAAGGGTTCGGGCGAGGTGGTTAGTGGGAGCTTGCAAAGGGGAAAGCAATTGTGTATGGCTCTCCGGATAGCCAAGGATCACGGGCTTAGAATGTGACGATTATCGAGATGGACTGGAAAACTTTGTCTCTCGTCTCTCAACGGGAGCTTTCTACTTGTCGGAATATGATTTAATTCTTGAGGATGATTAATTTCTTAGCTATTTCGATTATATAGTCTTAAGGGAAGATAATTATGTAGCACAAAATTTTAACTAGAATAGTGCCGAAACAACGTGGGAGCTTCATTGCCAACCAGAAATTCCACCTTATGTACTTAGGGACGTTTTTTCCTTTGACTAACATTATATACTATCGTTTTCCCTCGTTACATTTTGCAATTTGTAATTTTTTTTATGGAAGCATCTAAATATCAATTTTGAACACTTATCTTCTAAATTAATTGACATATAAGAAAATGAGAAGTATAAATTTATTAGAGATGGAAGATTATGGATTTATTTACCTAACAAAATGTAGGATATTGAACATCTTAGACCCTATTATTCTAGGTTGAGTGAAACGGAATGGAGTGAGTGAGGGTATTCATCATATATTTGGGTGTACCATGAACATGGTACTACCAAGACTATTTTTGTTGCTCATGGCTTATTTAAACATATCCAAATGAGTAATGAGCAAAAAAATAGCATTGAACATATCATACTCATGATATACCCGTGTACAGAACAAAAATTTGTAGTAGTGAATTGAATTTGTAAGCATAAACAAACCAAATTGGCATGAAAGACTAAAACAAAAGTTTGCAAAAAAAAAAAAAAAAAGACTAAAGCAAAAGTCCAAAAGAATAGGACTTTAAAAGGTTCTGTCACAACGTAAAGAATCTAACCCAACTACGTCCCACTACAAAAATATTAGCATTAGAGATTTATCTCATGATCAACCAAATGAAATTTGTACTTCATATTTTTTTATGAAAGTAAGTTACATAACTACGTGAGTAAAACAATTTCCTAAGAAAATATGAGGTTCAATCAAATGACAATAATGAAGCATACCATTATCAATATATCACAATTACATACTCTGTATTTTCTTAGTTGCTAATTTGCTATACTTCTTATATGTTGTCTAATACGCTACGTTGAATCTTCGGTCATGCATTAAAAAGTACTATTGATATAAACATTGAAGCGAATCATCAAGATTTCATTTTGACTAAGTTTTTTCTTACACCTAAGATTTATAAGAATCAACAAACTTATTTTGTACAATTATAGTTAATGATAAACTTCATTGGGCCTGTACACCAAGGCCTGCATCGGAGGAGAACCTGATCACACATAAGCCCATATGAGGTTTCATCCTAAAACCAATTGGGGATAGGTGGAATAGCCCATTAGACTTATATGTGAATCATCTTCCCCCTTCTTCTTAGATGTGGGATCACAAGTGAGTATTTATCTTTAACACTCTCCCTCACTTGCGAGCCCATCTTTCTGTCACCAATCAGGTTACGTTCCAATCAGGTTTAGGTAAATCTTATGATATACTACATCCGTTCTATATGTATTGCAACCTTTTACATTTTCTACTATTCATACACTTTCCCTTGACGTTCTTTTATGATTTATAAATAAGGTTAAATATAGTCATGTGAGATCTTGTTAGATTCGTCTCGATATATGCTTAATTAATATCAACTTTATATAATTTTTACTGAAATAAAATTAGAGATATTATCGTCTAAAGTAGTGCATTGGGAGGTATAAACTCCCTATATTGCAATAATTATGGAACGAAAGTAGTATCTTATTTTGTTAATTATAATAATTTTTCTGTCAAATATCATTCTTTTCAAGTAGTTGTTACAAAAGGTACACAACCTCAATCTTATAGAGAATTTGCTTCTCATAGGAAGATTTACCCCTGGTAAACGTGCTATTAGTAGTGGTTGGATGTATAAAATAAAATACACATCTACTGTCGAGATTGAATGTCTTAAGGGACGTCTTTTAGTGCATAGAGTCAACAAGTAGCCGGTATTGATTTCACATCTACTCTTCTTAATGTTGCTGCTGTCAGGTTTTGGGAACTCCTTCAAATGGATGTTAACAATGCCACTCTTCATGGTGAGTTGTCTGAGGAGGTTCATAAGAAACTTTCCCCTGGCTCTACATGTTCTAAGCCAGGAAAAGTTTGTCAGCTTCGAAAATCGTTGTATGGTTTAAAGTAGGCACCACGGCAATGGTTTGCCAAGCTTCCAACTGCTTTGAAAGCTTATGGTTTTTCTAAATCCTATGCTGATTATTCATTATTCAGGGAGATTTCCCTTCATGTTTTGGTGTATGTGGATGATTTGATTATTGCCGGATCATCTTTCTGTTATCCTTAAGTTCAAAAGTTATATGAAATCTTGTTTTCATATGAAAGATTTGGGTCTATCGAAATACTTTTTTAGGCATTGAAGTTGCGAGACACAGATGATATTTTTCTTTCCCAGCACAAATATGCTTTCGATGTGTTGATTAAAGCAGGAATGTAGGGTTGTAAGCCTATTGATACTCCGATGGACAAAGTCATCGATTGGCTCTTGTTGAGGGTTCGCCCATGGTTGATCCTGATGCCTATCAATGTCTTGTGGGACGTCTTGTCTATCTCTCTAGGTTGTTCATACTTTAGCTCAGTTTCTCAGTGATCCACAAGTTTCACTTTGGGATGTTGCTCTTCGTGTACTTCGTGATTTCAAAGGTAGTCCGGACAGGGTATCTTGTTACGTTCCAAAAATAATTTGTCTTTGACGGCTTATTGTGATAGTGATTGGGCTACCTGTCCTTAAACACGACGGTCGTTGTCTGGTTATTTGGTGTTTTTGGGTTGTTCTCTTGTCTCTTGGAAAACCATAAGGCAACCTATTGTTTCTCGTTCATCTGGAGAGGTTGAGTATCGTTCTATGGCCGTGAATACTTGTGAATTGAAATGGTTGAAGTCCTTATTGGCTTCATTTTATGTTATTCATACTTCTGCTATGCGCCTGTGATAGTCAGTCTGCCATTCATATTGCTAAAATATAGTTTTTCATGCTCGTATCAAACATGTAGAAACAGATTTTCATTTTATTCAAGATGAGTTGTTAGATGGACGTCTTTCTACAACCCACGTTCCTACTAGTCATCAGTTGGCCGATATTCTCACCAAGACCCTTGGCAGAAGATAGTTCAGTTTTCTACTACGCAAGTTGGGCATATGTAATTTACATGCTCCAAATTGAGGGGGAGTATTAGACGTATGGTTTGTTAGAGTTTGTTATACTTTAGGCATGTAAATCCTATCTTTTAGGCAAGTCGACTATCTTGTGTAAAGTTGTTATTTCGGTATTCTCTTTTAGGGGTTTATTATTAAATCGAAGTTAAGCAGTTTACTCCTAAACGTTCTCTAATTCTTATGATGGTATCAAAGCCTACGATCCTGGCCCATTATCAGTCCCAAGTAGGGAGGGCCCAATTGTTTGAAGAGTGCAGCTGGAACAGATTTGAAAACTGTTTGAATCAGGTAGCCCAACAATATTGTGATTGCCCTAAGTAGGGGTTATTTGACCTCATGTTGGAAATCCATATTAAAGATCCAACGAGGATGTTTATGACCAATACAAATTGCAAGTTGAAGATGGGCTCGCAAGTGAGGGGGAATCAGGAATGTTAAAGATAAATATCCACTTATGATCCCACATCTAAGAAGAAGGGGGAGATGATTCACATATAAGTGTAATGAGCTACTCCACATATTACCAATTAGTTTTAGGATAGAATCACATATGGACTTATGTATGGTCAGACTCTCCTCTGGTACAGACCTAATTATGTTTATCAATTAACAAAAAGAATAAATCCATACTCATTAGATGACTTATCATCATTTTACTAACTCATACTCACTTAGGTAATTCTTATTCATTTACATAACTCATACATGAAAGTGTATCATTTACATGCTATAAAAGATGTGTTTTCTACCCCTACAGGCTACAACCAAACAGAAAAAGTAGGAAAACTATCTTCCTATAGAAACTATTTTTCGCTCATTCAAACTCTCATAATGCTAATTTGGGGGTTGGGGGGAGTTGCACCAACGAGAAACAAGCGAGAGAATGGTGATGAAAGCTGCACCAGATTATCATATTAAAGAATAGGGAAAAAAAAAGGAAAAGAAAGATAATTACCAGAGGAACTTCGAATAGAATTCTTCCTGCTTACTCCTTCAACCATTTTGAAAATTCGGAAGAGACAGTAATGGAGTGATTACCTTATGGTGCTTCTTTTAGGTGGGAATTCGGTAGATGCTTTAGCACTTGGTTTTGTTTGTCTTCACATTCCACTTTTTAATGACTTGAAATGGACAAGGATGACTTGTTTTTTAGCCCAGGCGCTAACATGTAATATTTTGGGTTATATTATGTTATTCGCCGCCCTAATTTATACACACGCTGCCTTAATAATGATCTAATTAATCTTAATGAATTAAACTTAATATTATTTACTCACTCTCCCTCACCATTAAGTGTAACTCATTATCTCCCTCGCAATTGAAATTACACCGATCTTGAACAATCCACCGTCGCTATATTATCGGAAAAATGGCCGGAGATCCAATTCCTTCGACGGTAATTTTTTTTAAATTCGATAAAACATAATACGTGTAGAAAACACGAACAGACCACAGTCAATTCGTGTTTTCTACACGACCTGGCCATGGTGACGACGTGTAGAAAACACGTATCGACCATGGTCTGTACGTGTTTTCTACACGTCGTCACCATGGCCAGGTCGTGTAGAAAACACGAATTGACCATAGTCTGTCCGTGTAGAAAACACGTGCTAGCCATGGTCTTGACGTGTTTTCTTCACGTTTATTTGTATTTAATTATTTATTTAGTTTATAATTAATGTCTACAATTATTTTTCACATGTTTATCATATTTAGGTTAATTTAATTTTTTTAAGATTCCATTATATTATGTTATATTTGTTTATATATATTTACTTATATAGTGTTATATTTAATTATAATATATATTAAAATTATTTTCACATATTTGACCATTATATTATGTTATATTTATTTAAATATGATGATGTTGTATTTGTAGGTTATTAGAAAAGATTATGGAGGAGATGATAAAGATTACAGTTCTCATTTCATAACTTCGCTGACATGGGAGTGTTATAAAGATGGATTATTGTGGGCTCGCGAAGTAGCTCATGGACTTGGATTTGGCATTTCAACTAGTTCTCATAAACGAAACAATGGATTTGATCATCGTGTTTATGTTAGATGTAGAAGTGGCTGTGTATATAGGGGTAAGACAACTGACTTGGACTTAGTTGAACGTCCGGATACCAAGACACAATATTGTGCTTGTCCTTTCATGTTGAAGTTGCAAAGGGATGTTCCTGGTGGCTATTATCGGTTATTAATAAGTAAAGGAGTTACTGGCATCCCTATGTCTCTATAGCCCAAGGAACTGCGCTATCAATTAACATTATGCTAGTCTTTTAACAAGTCACTTATGTCCAATTCAGTTCCTTAGACTAGGGACATATTGTAAACTGTGGTTTTTGTTCACTATATAGGGTTCCATTCATCACAACGTTTATGATGATCCTATTTCAAAACAATTTATTTGGACATCTTATTTAATACTAAACCAATCAATTAAATAAGAATGTAGATTTTTATTGATAAACAATTCCAAGCATAATCAATATATTTACAAATGCAAACATAAAGTAAGCATTATAAAGTCATTCTTTCATATGCTTAAGCCAGACCTAGCATGACCTTCATGCTCAGGTCGAGCAACCGGTTTAGTATGCGGATCTCCCACATTCTCATCAGTATGAATCTTGCTTATTCTGTATAGAACTCTTATAGCTCATAACTTCTCCATTGGGACAAAGAATGAAACCAGATGGAGATCGAAAATCATCTTTGTCACCTTGGTAATTCGTATATGCCTATATTATTAACAAGAAACTCAATTTCTCCACCATATACCAATCAATGATCCTCAGTTCTTCGTAAGTACATAAGGATATTCTTTGCACTCATCTAGTGCGCGTAACCTGGATAAGACTGGTATATGTTGCATTTACTCATAGTATAGGCAGCATCTGGTTGAATGCAAAACATAGCATGCATACATAATGGAACCTAATGTAGAAGCATAGGGAACATTACTCATTCTCTTGACTTCATCAGGTGTCGAAGGACACGGAGTCTTGCCAAGTGATATGCATGTTTCATGGGATTGAAATCTCTCTTACAGTTTTCCAGCTTGAACCTAGCAAGAACCTTATCTATATTAGTTCCTTGACAAAGTTCAATCAGCCTTTTAGATCTATCTCTATAGATCTTTATTCCCAAAATGTACTCTGCCTCTCCTAAGTCTTTCATAGATAAATGATTTTTAAGCCATCCCTTGACTGACTCAAGCACGACTTTATCATTTTCTATGAGAAGTATGTCATTCACATACAAGACTAGAAATGTTATATTACTCCCACTCAATTTCTTGTATACACAAGATTTCTCTTCATTTCTGAGGAAACCAAACTTTTTGATTGCCTCATCAAATCTGAGGTTCTAACTCCTGTATGCTTGCTTTAATCCATAAATGGATTTCTTAAGCTTGCATACCTTCCCTGAATTTGCTGGATGTTCAAAGCCTTGAGGTCGTGTCATATACACATCCTCTTTCAAGAACCCGTTTAAGAAAGCGGTTTTTACATCCATCTGTCGTATTTCATATGCATGAAATGCGGCAATTGCAAGGATTATCCTAATAGATGGCTACTGGGGAAAGGTTAAATTCATAGTTTATACCATGAATTTGACGAAAACCTTTTGCCACTATCGTGGCTTTGAAAACACTAATGTTTTCGTCTTTGTCTATTTTCAATTTGAAAATCCATTTGCATCCAATGGGTCTCACGCCATCAGGCAAATCAACCAAGTCCCATACTTGATTTTCAGACATAAATTCCATTTTAGATCTCATGGCGTAACGTCATTTCTCAGAGTCCTGGCCCTTCAAAGCATCTTTGTAGCTGGTAGGCTCACAACTTACTAAAATCATTATTTTAGAACTTTCCGTCGAAAGAAAATCAACATTTTTTCTTGATAGAATGGTGATCCTACGAGATCTACGTAGGGGAACAACAAAAGAAGAATCTCGGTCATAAGACTCAGAAGCTTCGCATGGATTCGATCCAAGAGGGACGGTAGGAGGTTCGTGGATAGGATCCACTACCCCTCCAACATTTTTATGCTGGGCCGCCTCTAATGAGGTGTTAACCTCACCCATTTGTTGCTCATCTCGAATTTCTTCGAGATATATACATTCCTCCCACTTGTCTTCTTGGAAATTAACTTATTTTCAAGGAAGACACCATAGCGAGCAACAAACACTTTGTTTTCGCTACGGTGGTAAAAATAATATCCCTAGGTCTCTTTGGAATATCCCACAAAGAAACACTTTTTAGATTTGGGTGTTAGTTTATTAGATAGTAAATGTTTTACATAAACTTCACACCCTAAACCCTTAGAAAAGACATTTTAGGAACGGTTCTTACCATATGATATCACGTATTTATATAGAGTTTTCTCCCTTATTTACAAGCTATTTTGTGCGTCATTGGAGCTCTTGGGAGCTATTTTGTGCTAACTATCGTATGTAGTTGTGGTTTCGTGTTTTAGTATTGAATTACAGGTTTTATGGAGTTTTCTCCTTATTTCCGAGCCTTTTGGAAGCAACCACGGCTTTACGAGATGTTACGAGGCACGTAGGATGGCTCGCGAGCTTTATGGGTAGTTTAGGGGGTCCCAAGACCCCTAAACGTGAAGTTTAGAGAGCCAAAGAGTCAAAAAGGAGGTTTCCGTACTCTGATCGGGCGAAAATAGCCCGATCGGGCGAAGTATTTATGATCGGGTATGAAAGTCGCGGACCCGATCGGGCAAGCTACGCCCGATCTGATCGGGCAAGCTACGCCCGATCTGATCGGGCAAGCTACGCCCGATCTGATCGGGCGAGAAGACTTGCACCAGACCCGATCGGGCACCCTCTGCCCGATCCGATCGGGTGGGCCGCATTGCAATACGCTAGATGCTGGGATGCTGCGCTGACCACGAGGAACAAAGAGAGGCTCGTGGTATTTGACCCGATCGGGTGGTGTCCTCGGCCCGATCGGGTGGGCCGCTATTCAAGGCTTATGTGCTGCGCTGTTGCTGCCAGGACCACGAGAAGCAAAAGGTGGCTTTTGGTATTTGACCCGATCGGGTGGGTGCCTCGGGCCCGATCGGGTCTGGCGTCATTCGTCGCGGAATTCGTCTTTTGTTTCCGATTTTTTATTAGACTTGAGGGGTATTATAAATACCTTTTCCTCATTATTTAGATCTATCTTTTCATTCATCTTTCATTAGGTTTGAGACTAGTTTTATTCTTCATTGTTCTTAGTTTAATTCAAACACTTTAGATTAGATTAGAGGTGATCAAACCTATTTCGATTTCAATAAAAGTTTCTGCTTTCCTTCAATTGGTACTCTTCTCTACTCTTTATCTCTTTAATTACTTTGATTGCTTAGTTTATTTATTTAATCGTTCATGATACAATTGTTAGGGTTTCATATTAGTTTTATTATTGTTAATTCGATCATGTCTGAGTAGTCTCTTTCTAGGGTGTTAGATAGGAAAGCCATGTTTATACCATGATTGTGATTTAGACTCTTATTGATTTCTAGGGCTTGATTAGGGTGATTGTGATGTGGTTTGTTCTTTATTGAGTAATTAACGTTATTGCGCAGTATCGTTGGTTGCTTGTGGTTAATAGTTGTTTGCACAGATCCGTCTTACGACTAGAGGCCTAGGACACGTCAGTAGTTCTGATTACGTTAGTGAATATGCAGCGTATGTTGAACTATGAGCGTTGAGTCTTAACCATAGCTCAACATAGGCTCTAATCCCCCGACTCTTGACTTAGGTTTTGATAGTTGTTGACCTTGTTTGATTGGTATAAGCATGGTGGACCGACCTAATACCCTAGACTTTTATTCCATAGTTTAATCCTCAATTTATTCCGTCTTCTGTAGTCTATTCTTTAGTTTAATTAATTCTTTCCTGATTTCATCTGGAGTAGCTGAATTGGTTGAATATTAATTTAGAAACTTTTCTCCCTGTGGATTCGACCCTGCTTCCACTGACTACCTAGTTAGAGGTCTGTAGGTTTATTTTTGATTAGGTCATACGACTAAAACCTATCAAAATTTGGCGCCGTTGCCGGGGAGACGGCTAGTTCTCTAAGTTTTTATTTAATTATTTGGTCTACTTCTCTGTACCTCATTGGAACTTCATTGTTTCAATCGAGGTACGTTTTACTGCTGCTTTTTGTTTCTTTTGTATGCCCAGGTCCCAAAGAAACGGTTTCCCAATTCCAGCGGACCCCGATCTTACTAGGACAATCAGGCGGATCCGAAAGATAAAGCAGAAAGAAAAGCAGTCTGTTCAGCTGAACACCTCTGGAACAGACACCTTGAATTCAGTTATGTCAAAATCGCTGAAGTCATATGGGGTGCCCAACCCGGATGGTCTCTCCACTGGACCTACTATGCCCACCATTGCCGCAGCAAATTTCGAAATCAAGCCTGGACTCATCAGCATGGTCCAGCAAAATCAGTTTGGTGGGCATCCTACTGAAGATCCGGCAAATCATCTGCAACGGTTTCAACAACTTTGTCGAACCATTAAACATGCCGGCGTCACTCCAGATCAACTCAAAGTCATGTTGTTCGAGTTTTCACTGAGAGATAGAGCCCAAAAATGGTTGAACGATGTGAAAGAAACCGAGTGGAGTGAGATTTCTGCTGCATTTCTGAAAGAGTATTACCCACCCACTAAAACAGCAGAAATCAGAAATAAACTAGCCACGTTTTCCCAAGAGCCTGATGAAACATTAAGGGAAGCGTGGGCTAGGTTTAGAGATTTACAGAGAGAGTGTCCACACCATAATATGGACAAATGGTTCTTGACGCAGACATTCTACAATGGTCTGCAGCCTCAGACGAAGTGTATTGTTGATTCGTCTGCAGGAGGAGTGTTTTTAGACAAGGCAGTTGATGAGGGTTATGAATTCATATCAAATCTTGCAGCCAATGACCATTCATCATCTAGGAGTTTGACTAAGAAGGTACTTGAAGTTGACGCTATTTCATTGCTTACATCTCAGATGGCGCAACTAACTCAGCAGCTAATGAAGTCTTCTAGTCCGACACCTCCACCCATGAGTATCAATGCTATGTCTGTAGTAGCACCCATTACCTCATCTTACTGCGAGGTATGTGGTGTTCAGGGTCACTTTGGGCATGACTGTCAGTTCAGTCAATTTCAGATAGAGCAGGCCAATGCCTTTCAACAAAGGCCACAAACCTTTCCCCCTCCACATAACTACCAAAATCCACAAAACTATCAACCTCCACCTCCACAAAACTATCCTAAACCCTCATACCATCAAACCCCACAAAATTTCAATAGACCACCACCACAAAACTTCCATCACCATAACAACTTCCAAACTCCACAAAACTTTCCCACCCCACCTCCACAAAACAACAACCCACAAGAGCCCCCCATATCTGAAGTGATGAAACTGATGTTAAGCATGCAAAAGGCAAATGAGGAGGCACAAAGAGCCCAAGAGCGACAGATGCTAGCCATGCAAAGATCTAATGAGGAGGCACAAAGAGCCCAAGAGAAAAGCATTAAACTTCTCGAGGCTCAAGTTGCACAATTAGCAAGCTCTAATGCTCAGAGGCAGCAGGGGGAATTGCCAGGGCAACCCGTTCAGAGAGAACATGTGAATGCCATCACTCTTCGTAGTGGCATTGCATATGATGCCCCTCCAGTGCCCATTGATGAGGTTACCCCGACTGCAGGGAAGAAGAGGGTGGTAGAGGAAGGAAAAAGAAAGAATTCGACGTCTGAAGTCTATTTGTCTGCAGAAGCTGAACAGACAGGGAAGAAAAAGGAGAAGGTTTCTGAAACGCCTTTTACACCAAGGCTACCTTTTCCTCATAGGATGCAACAGTCCAAGGTCGATCAGCAGTTTGGTAAGTTCTTGTCTATGGTCAAGAACCTTGAGGTAATGATGTATCACATTTATATATAGTTTTTAGATGCATTTAGATTGCATTTAGAACTCCTTTTTGAGCATTTAGGTGCATAATGACATGAATTACATAAGTTGTGCTCTACTACTCCCCGTTTGTGTGTTTCGATGATTTTCAGGATATTTTGATACAAAGTGATCATGAGTACCAAGGATGTAGCCTATTAATCATTGAAGATGAAGGTAGCTTGCACAAGGATCACAATGCATCCGTTTGGGACAATTTTGAGTTGGAATGAAGCAAAGAATTAGTGAAAGAAGTGCCAAAACTGACACACCTTCACTATTTTCATTATAACTTTTGATATAAAATTGATAATCAATAAATTCCAATTGGGTTGAATTCTAGACTTCAAGAGCTTTCCAATGATAGGTCACACGCCCCAATCAGACTTCTATTTTGAGAGATACGGCCTTCGCAAGTTGATGCAGAATTTCAGTTTAGCCACCCGATCGGGCGGAAATTGACCCGATCGGGCCTGGAGCACGGACAGCTCTTTTTCCCGAAATTCTATCTTTTTCTATTCATTTTTTAATTAGATTTTGGGGCTATTATAAATAGCTATTCCTCATATTTTTAGAGACATCTTTTTCTCTAGTTTTATTTTCCATAGTTCTTACCTTTATTTTAGATTAAACACTTTAGATTAGATTAAAGGTGATTGAACCTCGGATTCGATTTCAATAAAAGTTCTTGCTTTCTGTCAATTGGTATTTTTCTCTACTCTAATCTCTTTTATTATTCTTAATTGCTTAGCTTAATTATTTATTCATTCATGATGCAATTATTAGGGTTTCATATTAGATTTATTATTGTTGATTTAATTATGCGTGAGTAGTTTAATTTCTAGGGATTTAGATAGGGAAGCCATGTTTATACCATGATTATTTGAATTGCTATTAGTTTCTAGGGTTTGATGAGATAGGTTATGGTGTGATTTGTTCTTATTGAGTAATTAACGTTATTGTGCAGTTTCTTTGATTACTTGAGGTTAATAATTGTTTGCACATATCCGTCTTACTTTTAGAGGCCTAGTACACACCAGTAATTCTGATTATGTTTGTGAACATGCTGCATATGTTGAATTATGGACGTTGAGACTTAACCATAGCTTGACATTGTTCTAATCTATCGATTCTCGACCTAGGTTCTGATAGTTGTTTGATCCTTTGATTGTTATAAGCATGGTGGACTGAACTAATTCCCTAGACCTTTATTTCATAGAATAAAATTCCACTTTATATTGTTTTCTAGTAGTTAATTATTAGTTCAGCTGTTTCTATCTGATCTTGTCTGAAGTAGCTTTTTAGCTGAATATTAACTTAGAACTCCGTCTCTCTGTGGATTCGACCCTACTTCCTTTTACTACCATTGTTAGAGGACTGTAGGAATTATCTTTGAATAGGTGATACGACTTTAGCCTATCAAATTTTGGCGCCGTTGCCGGGGAGACGGCTAGTTTTCTAAGTTTTTGTTTGGTTATTTGGTCTACTTCTCTGTGCCTCATTGGAACTTCATTGTTCTAATTGAGGTACGTTTTTTTTTTGTTTTATTTTTATTTTTTTTTCTTTTATTTTTCTTATTTTTGTAAATTCTTTCTTTCTCTCTCTCTTATTCATGAGTTTATATGGAGTGGCCGGCTTATAATTCGTATGGGGAAGGTTACCCTAATTTTCAAGGGCATTATGACAATAATAATGGATACTCCAATTATCAGGGGCAAGACTATAATAATGGGTATTCTAATTTACAAGAGCAATATAATTTTGATAATGGGTATTACAATAGTTATGTGTCTGATGCATATTCTTATTGTCAATATCCAAATAATTTGTGCATGAATTCCCATGATATTAACCATTTTCCTAACGAGTCCTATGCAACTGATTATACTTATTCTGACCCACATGGAGTCCATAATTATTCACAATCTGAATCTTCAGAGAGTCTAGATTTACCTAAGCAGATGATTGAGTCTTGTGGTGAACGAATTGAAAAATCTAATCAAGACTTGATGTGTTACCTCACACAACGAATTGAAAAATCTAATCAAGACTTGATGTGTTACATCACACATGTCTCAAATTATGAAAAATCGCTTGCTATGCAACTTGATGATCAACGGGCGATTTATGATGATAATGATTGTGATGATGATTGTGTCGAGAATGCCATATTAGAGGTGAATGATAAGACTCTGACTCCTGATATTGAAAAGCATGATCAGACTGAGGGGAGTGTGGATGTAATGAATGTTTTGATAAAAGAGGAACTATTGGTTGAGAGCCCTTGTGTTGACGAGCCCATTATTGAGGATGGTGAAATTGTAAGTAAAACCGTCACGGTTGAGCCTATTATTCCCTGTCCCTATATTCCATCTTCACATAGACTTGATCTTGTCCCTTCTCTCCCTATTCGCCATGCCCCATATTTTCTCACAGTTGCGGTTGCTCCTATTCTCTCCTTGAGATCCTCACAGCCTACGTCACCAAAGGGAAGTTGTTCATTGTCCTTCTTTTCTCCCTTTTATTTTGATTTTACTTATCTTCACAAATCATTTATTTTCTCTGATATTATTTATGTGAAGATAGATGCGCTTGTCATCAAGCCATATCTAGTGCTCAATGACATGTTTGCAGGCGCATTTGATAAGTTACTCAAGGCATTGGACTCTTCCAATGAGATGGAGGATTATGGTCGTGCGGGACCTTTATAAACCAGCGCTGTGCGAGAGGCAACTCGTATTTTTCTTTCCCTTTTCCTTTTCTTTTTATTTTTCTTCCTTTTTGTGAGCGAGAGTGAGGGTACTAACATTGTTTTTCCTCTTAGCATAGTCCTTATCACCTTTTGGCATTGAGGACACTGCCAAGTTCAGCTTGGGGGAGGAGTTCTGTTTGTATTCCCTATCTCTTTTACTGCTTTCTAGGATAGATTTACTGCTTTTGAAAAATTCTGAAAAAATCAAAAAAATATGGTTCCATGACTGGTTTAGTTGCCTCCCTGTGCCCCTTGTTGTGCTCTATTTGAAAGTGTTATGACTTTGTTTTCTGGATAGCTGGGCATTTGTGATCTTGAGGCTATGATTTGATGTTTGATTGCTATGATTTCGAGCAAAGTTTGATTATATTACGCCACTTTGTGCTGCATACCTGAATTGGTTAGATTGTGAGGCCTCTTTGTAGCCTATTGGATTTATATTATTATCAGTCTATTCTTGTGTGTTAGTTCCTCTTTAGTGGATTGATCTTGACTTTGACTTCGTACTTGTCTGATTTTCGATGACTTGTAGCATTTGCTGTGATAGAGGCGTTCTTTTGTCTTACTCTTGAGCTTCAGAGTGAATTTTTGATATACTTTTATCCTCTTTAGCCCCGCTGAGCCTAATGACTTGTTTCGTGTTACTTAAACCCCTATTATGAGCCCAAAGCCTTCACTTGATATTATTCCAAGCCTAGCTTGGGGGAGCTTTTGTATGGGTTGAGTTGAGATTGGTTTCTTGGTTTAGTTTGGTTGTTGAGGAATTTAAAAGTGTATTTTTTGTGGCTTGAGGGTGAGAAAAAGAAAAGAAAAAGCAATTTTGGAGTTGCGTGAATGAAATTCAGAAAAATGAAAGAAAAATGAAATAAAAGTTCAAAAGAATTCGAAGTTCTTTCATTCACGTACGTTCTTAAAGAAATATTCGCTTCAGTGCTTGAAAATTGGGTTTGTTATGAGTTCTTCATTGATTTATGAGAGTTGGGTTACTTTACGTGGTTTTATGGTGTTGTTGGGAGTTGTGTAGGCCATCTTAGGCCTTGTTTGAATGATTCATGCTCCCCCTTTCTTGGTTTTTCCACCACATTGCCCAAAAGTATTCCCTACCTTTTACCTAAGCCCCATTACAACCCTCTAAAGTCCTCTTGAGCTCGTGTCTGCAGTGTTCATTTGATTGATTTCGAGTCAGTTTGTCAAAGTTAAAGAGTATGTCTGCTAATTGAGTCGACTTGACTAGGATGAGCGTCATTGAACCTTCTTAAACACATGAGAGTGTGAGTGGGAAGGGTATTTATGGTCGGGTTGGTGAGTGTTCGGGCATATTCTTTGCCTGCCACAAAGTAGAGAGGAGTGACACCCTTGTGAGAAGCCTTTTCAGGATTTGTATGCCTTGTGGATGCTTGAATTTGATAAATTGCTTGGATGATTGGTGGTTGGATGGATTTGATTAGCCGAACTTGAATTTTGCCTGCTTGAACGATTCTTAGTCTTGAAAACATTTTGAGCTTTGATTGTTTTTATCTTTGGGGTGAGGCAATTTATTCCATGTTCATGTTTTATTTGCTTGAGGACAAGCAAAGGTTTAGCTTGGGGGAGTTTGATGTATCACATTTATATATAGTTTTTAGGTGCATTTAGATTGCATTTAGAACTCCTTTTGAGCATTTAGGTGCATAATGACATGAATTACATAAGTTGTGCTCTACTACTCCCCGTTTGTGTGTTTCGATGATTTTCAGGATATTTTGATACAAAGTGATCATGAGTACCAAGGATGTAGCCTATTAATCATTGAAGATGAAGGTAGCTTGCACAAGGATCACAATGCATCCGTTTGGGACAATTTTGAGTTGGAATGAAGCAAAGAATTAGTAAAAGAAGTGCCAAAACTGACACACCTTCACTATTTTCATTATAACTTTTGATAGAAAATTGATAATCAATAAATTCCAATTGGGTTGGATTCTAGACTTCAAGAGCTTTCCAATGATAGGTCACACGCCCCAATCAGACTTCTATTTTGAGAGATACGGCCTTCGTAAGTTGATGCAGAATTTCAGTTTAGCCACCCGATCGGGCGGGAATTGACCCGATCGGGCCTGGAGCACGGACAGCTCTTTTTCCCGAAATTCTATCTTTTTCTATTCATTTTTTAATTAGATTTTGGGGCTATTATAAATAGCTATTCCTCATATTTTTAGAGACATCTTTTTCTCTAGTTTTATTTTCCATAGTTCTTAGCTTTATTTTAGATTAAACACTTTAGATTAGATTAAAGGTGATTGAACCTCGGATTCGATTTCAATAAAAGTTCTTGCTTTCTGTCAATTGGTATTTTTCTCTACTCTAATCTCTTTTATTATTCTTAATTGCTTAGCTTAATTATTTATTCATTCATGATGCAATTATTAGGGTTTCATATTAGATTTATTATTGTTGATTTAATTATGCGTGAGTAGTTTAATTTCTAGGGATTTAGATAGGGAAGCCATGTTTATACCATGATTATTTGAATTGCTATTAGTTTCTAGGGTTTGATGAGATAGGTTATGGTGTGATTTGTTCTTATTGAGTAATTAACGTTATTGTGCAGTTTCTTTGATTACTTGAGGTTAATAATTGTTTGCACATATCCGTCTTACTTTTAGAGGCCTAGTACACACCAGTAATTCTGATTATGTTTGTGAACATGCTGCATATGTTGAATTATGGACGTTGAGACTTAACCATAGCTTGACATTGTTCTAATCTATCGATTCTCGACCTAGGTTCTGATAGTTGTTTGATCCTTTGATTGTTATAAGCATGGTGGACTGAACTAATTCCCTAGACCTTTATTTCATAGAATAAAATTCCACTTTATATTGTTTTCTAGTAGTTAATTATTAGTTCAGCTGTTTCTATCTGATCTTGTCTGAAGTAGCTTTTTAGCTGAATATTAACTTAGAACTCCGTCTCTCTGTGGATTCGACCCTACTTCCTTTTACTACCATTGTTAGAGGACTGTAGGAATTATCTTTGAATAGGTGATACGACTTTAGCCTATCAGGTAACGATTCCATTCACAGACTTAATTACCCAAGTGCCTGTTTATGCCAAATTTCTGAAAGACATGATTACTAAGAAAAGAGACTTTGGTGGGGTAGAACGTGTCGCTCTTACTGAAGAGTGTAGTGCTTTTATTCAAAATAAAACCCCACCAAAGTTAAAAGATCCTGGTAGTTTTTCTATACCCTGCCATCTTGGACCTATTTTTATTGATAAGGCTTTGTGTGATTTAGGTGCTTCTGTTTCCGTTATGCCATTGTCTGTTTATAAGAAACTGAACATGGGAGCCCTTAAATGCACACAAATCACTTTACAGATGGCGGATCGTTCTATAAAATACCCTCTAGGTGTTTTAGAGGACGTTCCTGTTAGGGTAGGGAAATTCTATATCCCTGTTGATTTTGTGGTATTAGATATGGATGAGGATGCCCAGATTCCTATTATCTTGGGTAGGCCATTTTTGTGTACTGCTGGTGCTGTCATTGATGTCAAGTCTGGGTCTTTAACTCTGAGTGTTGGTGATGATAAAGTGATTTTTAAACTAACCAATGCTGTTAAGGCACCTATGCTTGAACAATCTTGTTGCAGGGATGAGGTTCTGGATGAAGTAGGTGTGGAGAAGGTTCCAATTCCACCTAAGGTTGCCTCACCGTCTGGAGGCATTGTCAAGAACATTTGGAGGAGAAAGATGTTTGATGAGGGTGACACTCATTGCCAAGCCCCTCCTATGTGAGAGAGGGAGGATTATGGTCGTGCGGGACCTTTATAAACCAGCGCTGTGCGAGAGGCAACTCGTATTTCTTTTCTTTCCCTTTTTCTTTTCTTTTTATTTTTCTTCCTTTTGTGAGCGAGAGTGAGGGTACTAACATTGTTTTTCCTCTTAGCATAGTCCTTATCACCTTTTGGCATTGAGGACACTGCCAAATTCAGTTTGGGGGAGGAGTTCTGTTTGTATTCCCTATCTCTTTTACTGCTTTCTAGAATAGTTTTACTGCTTTCGAAAAATACTGAAAAAATCAAAAAAAAATATGGTTCCCATGAATGGTTTAGTTGCCTCCCTGTGCCCCTTGCTGTGCTCTATTTGAAAATGATTTGACTTTGTTTTCTGGATAGCTGGCATTTGTGATCTTGAGGCTATGATTTGATGTTTGATTGCTATGATTTCGAGCATTTTTGGATTATATTAGACCACTTTGTGCTGCATACCTGAATTGGTTAGACTGTGAGGCCTCTTTGTAGCCTATTGGATTCATATTATTATCCAGTCTATTCTTGTGTGTTAGTTCCTCTTTAGTGGATTGATCTTGACTTTGACTTCGTACTTGTCTGATTTTAGATGACTTGTAGCATGTGCTGTGATAGAGGCGTTCTTTTGTCTTATTCTTGAGCTTCAGAGTGAATTTTTGATATACTTTTATCCTCCTTAGCCCCGCTGAGCCTAATGACTTGTTTCTTGTTACTTAAACCCCTATTATGAACCCAAAGCCTTCACTTGGTATTATCCCAAGCCTAGCTTGGGGGAGCTTTTGTATGGGTGAGTTTGAGATTGGTTTGTTGGTTTAGTTTGGTTTTTGAGGAATCTAAAAGTGCATTTGCTGTGGTTTGAGAGTGAGAAAGAGAAAGAAAAAGCAAGTTTAGAGTTGCGTGAATGAAGTTCAGAAAAATGAAAGAAAAATGAAATGAAAATTCAAAAGAATTCTAGTTCTTTCATTCACGTACGTTCATAAAAGAATATTCGCTCCTTTGCTAGGAAATTGGGTTTGTTATGCGCTTTTCATTGATTTATAAGAGTTGGGTTATTTTACATGGTTTTATGGTGATTGTTGGGAGTTGTGAAGGCCATCTTAGGCCTTGTTCGAATGGTTCATGCTCCCCCTTTCTTGGTTTTTCCACCACATTACCCAAAAGTATCCCCTACCTCTCACCTAAGCCCCATTACAACCCTATAAAGTCCTCTTGAGCTCGTGTCTGCAATGTTCATTTGATTGATTTCGAGTTAGTTTGTCAAAGTTAAAGAGTATTTCTGCTAATTGAGTCGACTTGACTAGGATGAGCGTCATTGAACCTTCTTAAACACATGAGAGTGTGAGTGGGAAGGGTACTTATGGTCGGGTTGGTGAGTGTTCGGGCACATTCTTTGCCTGCCACAAAATTGAGAGGAGTGACACCCTTGTGAGTGCCTTTTCAGGACTTGTATGCTTTGTGTATGCTTGAGTTTGATAAATTGCTTGAATGATTGGTGGTTGGATGGATTTGATGAGCCAAACTTGAATTATGCCTGCTTGAACGATTCTTAGTCTTGAAAATGTTTTGAGCTTTGATTTGTTTTATCTTTGGGGTGAGGTAATCTATTCCATGTTCATGTGCTGTTTGCTTGAGGACAAGCAAAGGTTTAGCTTGGGGGAGTTTGATATCACGTATTTATATAGAGTTTTCTCCCTTATTTACAAGCTATTTTGTGCGTCATTGGAGCTCTTGGGAGCTATTTTGTGCTAACTATCGTATGTAGTTGTGGTTTCGTGTTTTAGTATTGAATTGCAGGTTTTATGGAGTTTTCTCCTTATTTTCGAGCCTTTTGGAAGCAACCACGGCTTTACGAGATGTTACGAGGCACGTAGGATGGCTCGCGAGCTTTATGGGTAGTTTAGGGGGTCCCAAGACCCCTAAACGTGAAGTTTAGAGAGCCAAAGAGTCAAAAAGGAGGTTTCCGTACTCTGATCGGGCGAAAATAGCCCGATCGGGCGAAGTATTTATGATCGGGTATGAAAGTCGCGGACCCGATCGGGCAAGCTACGCCCGATCTGATCGGGCACCCTCTGCCCGATCCGATCGGGTGGGCCGCATTGCAATACGCTAGATGCTGGGCTGCTGCGCTGACCACGAGGAACAAAGAGAGGCTCGTGGTATTTGACCCGATCGGGTGGTGTCCTCGGGCCCGATCGGGTGGGCCGCTATTCAAGGCTTATGTGCTGCGCTGTTGCTGCCAGGACCACGAGAAGCAAAAGGTGGCTTTTGGTATTTGACCCGATCAGGTGGGTGCCTCGGGCCCGATCGGGTCTGGCGTCATTCGTCGCGGAATTCGCCTTTTGTTTCCGATTTTTTATTAGACTTGAGGGGTATTATAAATACCTTTTCCTCATTATTTAGATCTATCTTTTCATTCATCTTTCATTAGGTTTGAGACTAGTTTTATTGTTCATTGTTCTTAGTTTAATTCAAACACTTTAGATTAGATTAGAGGTGATCAAACCTATTTCGATTTCAATAAAAGTTTCTGCTTTCCTTCAATTGGTACTCTTCTCTACTCTTTATCTCTTTAATTACTTTGATTGCTTAGTTTATTTATTTAATCGTTCATGATACAATTGTTAGGGTTTCATATTAGTTTTATTATTGTTAATTCGATCATGTCTGAGTAGTCTCTTTCTAGGGTGTTAGATAGGAAAGCCATGTTTATACCATGATTGTGATTTAGACTCTTATTGATTTCTAGGGCTTGATTAGGGTGATTGTGATGTGGTTTGTTCTTTATTGAGTAATTAACGTTATTGCGCAGTATCGTTGGTTGCTTGTGGTTAATAGTTGTTTGCACAGATCCGTCTTACGACTAGAGGCCTAGGACACGTCAGTAGTTCTGATTACGTTAGTGAATATGCGGCGTATGTTGAACTATGAGCGTTGAGTCTTAACCATAGCTCAACATAGGCTCTAATCCCCCGACTCTTGACTTAGGTTTTGATAGTTGTTGACCTTGTTTGATTGGTATAAGCATGGTGGACCGACTTAATACCCTAGACTTTTATTCCATAGTTTAATCCTCAATTTATTCCGTCTTCTGTAGTCTATTCTTTAGTTTAATTATTTCTTCCCTGATTTCATCTGGAGTAGCTGAATTGGTTGAATATTAATTTAGAAACTCTGTCTCCCTGTGGATTCGACCCTGCTTCCACTGACTACCTAGTTAGAGGTCTGTAGGTTTATTTTTGATTAGGTCATACGACTAAAACCTATCACCATATCTCATATGGAGCCTGATCTACGGCTTTGGATGGAGTCCTATTGAGTGTAAGCGCAATTGTATCGAGCAAATCCCAAAAGAGATATAGAGATCAGCAAGACTCATCATGGATCGTACCATATCTAATAGGGTGCGATTCGTGGAATTTCCTGTTGAAGTTCATTGTGAAAATATTCCACAATCTATCAATTGATCACCAAATTTTTGACTCAGATATCCCCTCCATGACCAAATCATTAAGATTTAATCTTCTTGCCAAGTCGGTTTTGTACTTCATTTGGAATTCTTTGAATTTTTCAAAGGCCTCCAACTTATGCCGTGTGAGGTAAACATATCAATATGTGCTTACATCATCAGTAAAAGTAATTAAGTAACTTACCTCCCCTAGCCAATGTATTCATAGGTCCATACACATCAGTATGTATGAGGGCGAAGAGGTCATTGGCCCTTTCACTCGAACTAGTGAAAGGAGACTTTGTCATTTTTCCCATTAAGCAAAACTCACACATCAGATGATTCAAAATCAAATGATTTGAGCACTCCATCTTTATGTAATTTCTCAATTCGTTTTGTACTTATGTAGTCTAATCGACAATGTCATAGGTGTGTTGGGTTTAATTCATTTGACTTTATGTTTCTCGCTGTTTTTATAGATGTGTGTTTGTAGAACATACAAACCATTTGATAACTTGGTAGAGATACGGAACATATCATTCAAATAAGCAGAAAAACAATTCTTCTTTATTGTGAATGAGAAAACTTCATAATCCAAAACAGAAACTGAAATAGTGTTCTTAGTAATATTTGAAAACATAACAACAATTATTAAGTCTCAAAACAAATCCATAATGTAAAAATAGACTGAAGACTCTCACTGCCTAGGCGGCAACTTGAGCTCCATTGCCAACTTGCAATTCTACCTCTCCCTTAAGCATGTCTCATACTTCTTTTTAGATCCTGCACATTACAGATAATGTGAGAACTACATCTAGTATCAAATACCCATGACGCAAAAGTAGTTTAAGTTATCTCTATAACATAAATTGTAACATCCCGTCCGATACAAAGAACAAAAGAGACAATATTAAATAAAATAAAGCAACTAGTGGTAGCGTAAATACCACTAAGACGGAGATGCTACTCTAAGGAGTAGAATTAAACTATAAATAAACATAAATCCTCCAAATAAGATAATCAACTTCCGATAATCATATATAAAGGGAAATGAGGTCCCATACCCTCATTCCAACCAAAGTTCCAAAATATCCAAGAAAACTCCAAAAGAAACCTCAAGGTAACGTGATCCAAAATCCAAAGAAACGAACCAAATCCGTAGTTAAAAACGTAAGACAAAACATAAAGGAAAACTACTTAAGACCCTCTAAGTAATAAGTCCTAATCTCTGACTCAAAATGCTCATCCACTATGACAAGCACCACCTTCTTGCTCACAAGGCCAAAACGCACATTCCCGGTCCAAACCGTAACAATCCTAAAAAGCATCGTCATCTGCATAATAAATCAACAACTTCCACAATCAGTGGGGAGTAACTAGCAGTTCTCCGAGCACAAATAGGAACAAATAATAAACTTAAAGAAATTAGAAGCACGCCAAAGACATACATCACAAAGAAACATAATCACAACATGAAATACATGTAACTACGAGTCATAATCATCAAACACACATAGAGAGAAAACTAAATACCAATGATCGAATCAACACACACAACCAAGCACACATCAATTCAAAGACAACAGACCATACCGCCTGTGAGTAGACTCATATGACCATACCGCCCAAGGCCTACTATGCATATTCGAGGACCATACCGCCCTACCGAATAGCAATGCACATTCAAGGACCATACCGCCCTGCCGAATGGCATACTCAACGAACCATACCGCTCGTGAGTGAACCAATGGACCATACCGCCCATGGTTAAGTAACCAAATCCTAGGACCATACCGCCCTCAGGATACAAACAAATTCCTAGGACCATACCGCCCTCAGGAAACAAACAAATTCCTAGGACCATGCCGCCCATAGGATCAATCAAACAAAAATTCGTAGGACCATACCGTCCATAGGATCAATCAAACACAAAGAGCAATGTATACACGACAAGGCATACAAAGGAATCCAATCAACATCCATACATGAGTATACACGACAAGGTATACAAAGCAACGCAAACATTCAACATACGTATACACGCCAAGGTATACATAGGAATCCAAACAACAACAAACATGGGTATACACTACAAGGTATACCAAGCAACTCAAACAACCAACCTACGTATACACGCCAAGGTATACACCAAATCCATCTAACCAAATCATGAGTATACGCGTCAAGGTATACGAGGCAGACCAAACAACATTCAAGGTATACACGGCTAGGTATACGTGCAAAACAATTCCATAAGACAAGTCAAACATGTTGAGGCGTATAACACAAAAACGTTATCTGAGTTTGGGTACGAAGTCAATTATGACTAAGTCACAATATTCCCCGTACATAACTCTTGGCGAAGAGATGCTAAGGACAGTATTATCCTCCCCCAAGCATTTCGACGTCGAGAACTCAAAGTATAGGCCCACAACACCAACAAACCGAGCAACAACAAAACTACCCAACAAACTAGGGTACAATCCCTTAATATAACAACTTAAACCAACTCAACGTACTCAAAAATGCTTAACATACATGCATAAACCCAACACCCAACATATAAACATGCTGTAAGCTCAAAGGAAAATTAATCAACAAAACGCAACCAAGGAGGGCAGACCCTCGTCGCGAGGTGCGACCATGGTCGCGGGTCGCGAGGTGCCACTGCTCGTGGCTTGCGGGCTGTGCTTGTACGCACTCGCTTCGTCCATCAAACATACATCAAGTCTCAAGCACCCAAACCAACACCAAATCACATCCAACTCAACCAAACAAACACCCTAGCATGATACTAAGCATCACCAACAACCAAAACTCAAACTCTAACAATTAACCAAGTTACTCTAATCAACATAACAACAAAACATCAAACTTGACAAACCGACTAACAAGAACTAACAACATGAACATAACCACACGTTCACACATGGAATTACCACAACACAACCTTCCTAATCATGATACTACACTAAACCATAATCATACAATCATCCAAGTTCCACCTAACATGAATCTAGGTTCCCTAACGCGATTCTAACAACCTAAGTTCAAAATCTCTTCCCTATCGAACTAGAAAAACGCTAGTTACCTCGATCTTCGAAAGGAATGCCGCAAAACATAATACCATAGCCTAGAAAATGTGCGGATCATCAAAACCTTCTTCTCCCTTGAAGACTTCTCCTCCATTGAACAAAGCATATCCATCTTAAACAACTTTAGGGTACTCTAAAACAGTCAGTGGTGTTCCGACCCTGATTTATGGTACTCTAAAGCTCGGATTAAAAATTCCTCTGGTCAAAGTGAAGGTCTGGATGTTAAGAACAAGCTTTCCAAATTTGAAGATGATCCAACGGTTAGATCTCCGGCAATGGCCATTTTCGTGAGGGTGTGCAGGAGAAAAACGGGAAGACTTTCTCTCTTCCTTTCTTTCTTGAGGTGATGCGTGTGGGAAGGCAAAAAAGGAAGAGAATGCTTCTCTTATTCTGATTATATGGACAGCAAAAGGGAGGGGTTTAATAGGGGGTTTAATAGGTGTTAATGAGGGTACATTATGGCCATGATTATGGTAGTTTATGAGGGTAAATGAAGGGGTGTAACCCTTGGATTGCATTAGTGTTACAAAGCAAAGGATGGACAGCTTTATTGGAGTCTTCTAGGAGCTTCTAGATGGCCAAGCCTTTCGGCCCTAATGGAATAAAGTGGTGTAATAAAGTTCGTTCCATGGTTGGTCAGCAAAAAGGACGATTAAACTAAATCAACACATTAGCCTAACTAAGACTAACTCAAATATTACACTCAAAAATAATAATAAAAATAATAAAATGTATGATCACATTTTCATATATCAAAATAAGCTCAACTTAAAATAAATAACATTAAGATATGGCTTAATTTACAAATCAAATCGTTGGAGCAATATTATAGATAGTTACTCCGTATTAAAATATAAGCTTAAAGAAATATGATATAACTAAATAAATTAATAAAAACATAAAATAAAATCAAAGAACACAAGTTAAATTAAGAAGCAAGGGTCTAGATGAAAATTAATAGTCTCATAGATAAATTAGCTTAATAGGTAAAGCTAAGCAAATTTATAAAATTTAAATACTATGAACATCGTAAAATAATTACACGTCCATCGACTACACACATTTTGAAATTAAGGTACGTATGCACAATACATTGTCCACCGAAATATTTTCCGGTTTCAAATACGACCATTTATTTAATAGAATATAATTTTATAAATGAAATTGTATTTAGATTTATAAATAACAATGTAAACCATATAAATTAACACGCGAAATTTCTAGTGAAATTACGGGGTGTTACATAAATACCTGAAGAAGAAGCTCTAGTCTTCTTGTACTCCAGATACTCAGGGAAGTTCCTCTTACTATGGCCCACCTTGTGACAATAGTAGCACTCATGTATTGCTACTTTGGCTTTAGGTGTTGCCTTTGGCTCCTCAGAAGTTTTGAGCTCAGCAACTTGCTTGTCTTTGCCCTTACGCTTCTTAGCAGGAACTCCGTGCTTCTTGAGCCCCTTGCCCTTTTGCACCATCAAAACATCCTTATGCTCTTTTATGGGCTCAGTAGGCAAGCTCCTTTCAGCCTGAATCAGTATTCCATGCAACTCTGCATGCTCATTTCCCCTCCTTGCATATAGAAGTTCAAACTAAAGTTCTTATATGCATCAGTGAGTGAATTGATGATCAGATCAATTGCTATCTCTTGGGGATAGGAAAATCCTAGCTTGGTCATGTGTTCAAAATGACTAATCATTTTGAACACATGGGGACCAACTGATTTCCCTTTCTCCATTTTACACTCAAGAAGCTTGCGGTTCATTTCGAACCTCTCCAACCTAGCATGTTTTTGAAAAATGGTTCGTAAATGTTGGATTATTGTATAGGCGTCCATTCCATCAAAACGTTTTTGAAAGTAAGGTTCCATACATGCAAGCATCAAAAATGTGACAGGCAGAGATTTGTCTATGAGTGTTTGCCTAGCTGTCCTATCAGCTTGGCGAGCATTCTCGGGAAGTTCAGGAATAGGAGTTTCAAGAACATTTTCTCTCCTTTCATTTCTGAGAACTATTCTCAGATTTCTCTCCCAGTCTAGGAAGTTCTCTTGGTTGAGTTTTTCTTTTGCAAGAATAAAGCGCAAATTATAGCCAGAGTGGTTGTTGTTGTTGTTAGACATGACTACAAAAAATAGTAAACAAGCATGCAATCAATATGTTTATCAACGATAGTTATTTAAACAAATTTAAACAACTATTAATACTTTATTCAAAATATAAAACCCCATATTGAATAAAGAAATAACCAAGATCCCCTCCCACTAAAATTAAACGGACTTTGGCCCTGCCTTTAAAGATAGGGATTGAGGTAAGCAAACCACTTTTACTAATTATAACAATTTATAATTCCTGGTAGATAAGTTAATAACTCTTTATTAATTCCTATCTCACTGCTTCAAAATCCAAAACTTTGTCTTTTGATGATTTTGTTGAGTCAAACCAAACATTAACATGTAAGTTTCAAAAAACCTACCCTACTATCCTCGGAATTATGAGCAACACCCTGCTTTGGCAGAACCTATTACTCATTATCTAAGGCTTTATAGGTGTTGTTTGGAAAAGCATTTAAACTCAAGATCACCTTTGGGGACTCAAGTTTATTATGTTGGTTATATTAATAGGTGAACACATTACATAAATAACCACACATAAACTTGAGCGAGCATTTAAATGAAATTAAACGCATAAGCAATCAAAGAAGAACATAAAACGCGATCCTAGTATGGCCCCTAAACCTAGAAAATCTAATCTTCATGAATCCTCCCTTGGGACTTTCTTGGATCTCCATCCTTGATTCTCCACGGAACTTCAATCTTGATCTTCATTTAAATTATTCTAAGCAAAGAATTTAAATTACAAAAATACAAACGACACGCAGATCGTATTTTAATTACAAAAATACATAACGATGCACAGATCGTATTTTCTATCCTAGTTTGGGCCATACCAGTCACGATTGTGCAAATATAATATCAAACATATTATAATATATATCTAATCAAAATTATAATATCATCATATTGTAAAAGATATCGACGCAATATCAGATCAGACATATTATGTTCATCCATGAAAGAAACATAACATCATCATATTATAAATCATAACATATTATTCCATTAACGTTTAATGGGTAAATAACATATATTTCCATAATATATAAAACATTCATGCATTTATTTAGAAAATAAAATGCAAGCAAAAATAACACAATAATATAATATAAATTTATTTACTCCATTAAGGATTAATGAGCAAATAAAACTTTCCATTATAATTTTAAAACTTAACAACTTTAATTTAGAAAATATTTAGGAAATATTAATCGAATTAATAATTTTCCTAAAATTAGCCATCTTAACAAATTTAAGAATATAACTAATAAGGAAACTTTCATTCTTTTAATTCAATTACAACTTTAATATGATATTAATCTCCATTAATATTAATTTGCATAATTGATAATATATAACTTTTGCCCAAAGAAAATCAATAGCATAAATTAGAAAATTAATCACTATTAACAAAACCCTAAAAAATGGGATGGACTGAGCTAGGCCCGGCCCGCGGCCCGCAGCCTAGCCCAGCCCTTCGCTGGCCCGCAAAAGCAGCACAGGGCTGCTGTCTTCCCCGCAGCCTGCCAAGAAGCAGCACCACGCTGGCTGCTTACGGCAGCACCACGCGGCTTGCACTAGCCGGCAGCTGTGGAAAACACCGTTTGTACACCGCCGGCAAAACGTCGACCATCAGACGCCAACCATTTGCTGCCAATGGTCGCCGGAAAAGACTCGATTATTAGCCCAGATTTTTGAAAAATTCTAGGTGATTTTCAAAACAAAACAATCGGTTTTCGGCTCAAAACAACAAATTTTGGTTTTGTTTTTGGGATTTAAACTTTCAATAAGCATTTAAACACAATTTTCTTGACAAATTACAACTCAATTGCTTAAATTTTTATCAATGAAACGAATTGGGAAAAAAAATTTAGGGTTCTTGATATTCTTGAATCAAACTATTTGATTTCAAAACAAAAAACACGATTAAAAATATCAATTTGCAATTGAAATCAAAACAAAACAAAGCCCTAATTTAATTTCACAAAACAAATACATTGAGTTGTTGAAATTTGGAAGCAAAATTTCGACCAAACTAGGTCGAACAAAGCCAAACCTTTTTTTCGATTTATTTTGGGCAATTTTTACATAAAATTCATAATTTTATGCTTTTCAATTTATTAATATCAATATATTAATCTTGCAATTTAACACTTATTAAAAATCCTCCCTGAATTGAATTAAAATTATGAAGAACATGATCATATAAAATTATGCAAGAAGCTAAAACTGATATACCACTGTAGGAATTCATAGATGCGAATAGCGGAATTTCAGGAAACAATTTTTTAACATCTATATCAGAATCGCATGTATAACAATATGTGAATCGATATGTAGAGTAGAGAATAAACAACCTTTTATTCGCGACTTGAACAGGTATGAAGGGTTTGAATACTGCAAAGTATTATCACAGATCTGAATACTTTAGAGATAAAGAACTACACTTGTAATTCCTCTACTTAGTCCATGAACACCGATTAATACCCACGTCTGCTAGAACGGAAGAGTATGACCAATTCACTCTCTTGCTTTTAATAGGTTAGGAGCCTAGACTAAAAAGGGAGAAGGGTTTTTCTTTTTCTCTCTTTTGTGTCAAGTTACTGACTAACTCATCAATTGTCCATCTCTCTTCTTATTATATCTATATATAATAAATAGAGATTAGGTTAAGAGAAAAGGAAAAACTAAAACCCTAATCACCCTAATAGTGGCCGGCCCCTTATAGGCCTTTATGGGCTTATAATTTATTTATTAACCAGTGTTACTCTGTGTGACCTCATAGGATTAATTATCTTAGTTGTAGGCCCAAACCAATTTGTCTACAAACCGTAATTTATTCTCTAGCAAGCAAATACGGTTACTAAAATAATTAACTATATTATCTCCATAAATACAATCCTATTCATATTTAGTAATTACGGAAATTGTCTAAGGACATATTCCTTCAACCTTCACTCTTCACCCCCATAACCATCTAAACCATCCATCATATAGGTTTGGGTAATATCCGGCTTCTGCTACAATGTACAACCTCATAGGATCTAATTAATATTAGTAGTTTCTATCAAAACGTTATGCTCACTAATTATAATCGGGTATTTTATCTAATTTTTCAATGTATATCTAGCTTCAAACTTGAACATGCCTTGTGGCCACGTGAACACCAAATAATTAACAAAATTTCACGCGAAAAAAACGTATGACCACTTTGAAGGTAATGCAATTTCAATAGACTTCTCTTCATGAACTCTCTACTAATTACTTACACACTCAGAATTGCATAATCAATAATAGAGTTATATAACTATGAACATTGACAAGAGGTTATTTTAACAGATTTACACAAACTTTTTACGCATTATTGTCTCTTTATTACAACATATTAAACAAGCTATGAATACATACACACCTTTGTAAATATTAATTCTTAAACTTTTTGATAAAATGTTCATCACACACAACAAGAAAATGCTGATCCTTCCTAATAAGTTGACCCAATAAGTATATTGTGTATATGTAAATGATGTTTGCTAATACTCAAGAGATAACTGTGCTTTGACAAGAGCATCACTCATTCCCTTAGCATAAGGAAACAAGTGTCCAGCACCAGGTAGCTCATGGTAGTGAATCCAAGGCAGTTTTTGAGCTATGTAACGTTGCAGCGTCACTGGCACAAGCATGTCCTCATCACCTTGCCAAAGATGAACAGTTCCTTCATTGTTTGGAAATGGATTTTGTATTTCCATTGGATCAAATTCCCATTTTCCAAATCCAACCATCATATCTCTGTGGATGCATTCGTATACTCCTTGCTGCCTCACTGGAACCTGATCATTGCACAAATAAAATATGCAAGAGATAAATTATTTTGGCGATCCAACATCATACCTCTTTGTTTGATTGATATTATATTCCTTAGAACTTTAGAAAGATCGAGTAACAATCAATTATCAATCGAAGTTAATTTTGACTTGTCTAAACTAAAAACTTATTGAACTTAGGCTCTGTTCAGTTCACCTTAAAATAATAATATTCAGTAAAAATAAGTTAAGTTCAGTTCAGTAAAAATAAGTTCAGTTCAGTAAAAATAAGTTCAGTTCAGTAAAAATAAATTCAGTTCAGTAAAAATAAGTTCAGTTCAGCAAAAATAAGTATTGCAAAGAAGAAAAAACAACATGAATCAGTAAAAATAAGTTCAGTTCAGTAAAAATAAGTTCAGTTCAGCAAAAATAAGTTCAGTTCAGTAAAAATAAGTTCAGTTCAGTGAAAATAAGTTCAATTCAGCAAAAATAAGTTCAGTTCAGTAAAAATAAGGTGAACTGAACGGGGCCTTACTATCATACTATGGTACCAGTACGTCCTAAAACTGTGGATTTATTTCCTTTCTTTGAGGAAAATGCTAAAAAATTGAAAAATGGAAAGAATAACCTTTAATTATTCTCTTATCATACGACCAACACATGATTTTGGCATAAATTCACAACTCAATTCCATTTCAAGTAATATATTCAATGGTTAAACCGTACCCTCATAACCGTTTTTAATAGGGATTTTTTTCACATGGACCAAGAAAAGAGCGAAAAAGATAGAGAGTCGAATTATAAAAGTAAGTAATAATTGAAAAAGATCAAGAGAAAAATAGTAAATAAGAAAAAAAAGAAGTAAAAAATGTAAAGGGAAGGAGAATAAAAATGAGAGAGATACAGTTTTAACGAAAATTAGAGACACTCAAAAGAGGGCCTAATTCGTTAGTTAGCACAGGGCCTCCATATAGTTTGGGACAGCTCTGTGCAGGACCATAAGTCCACAAGGTCCACAACACGAGATATGTTTGTCCACCACAGCCCATCAACAGTTGACTCCCTTTTGTTTTTCTCACGTCTTAATATTACCTCAAAACTTGCAAAATTTCAGGAAAATTGATATCAAAGACGAAGACCATAACTTATCTAGATATCTTAATTGGACGGCGACTAGAAAATGGATAATTAAAAAAAAAAGACGTTAACAATATATATTTCGGGTCTCTAATTAATCATAAGTTTAGTATTTTTATTGGATTGATATGATAGGTTTTGTGTTCGACTAAAAGGACCGTCCCTCCACGCAGTTGGCAATTATCGATCAAATTTGGTATGCATATGGTCTATGCTTAGTTTTATGTCTAATTCACGCATGACGGCCAAAGAGTATCTGCTTAGTGTGCATGGTAAGGATATATAATGTTTGTGCCTCAACCATTAGTTAGATTAGTTCTTTCATAAATTATATATCGTTTTTTTTATACAGTAAGGATAAAGACCTTGACTAGATCTTAACTCTCACAGTTTTTTAATATAGTATATATTGGTGAATCACTTGGAAGTAGAGGGAAAAGATAAGGGAATTTCCACCCTCTAAAAGTGTTTGATGTTAAATATATGATATCAAAGTACTAATAGCAACAAAAACTATGTTAATTAGATCTGACTAATAACAAATTGAAAAATTCAAATCTAGGTTTATATTGATTGGTTCATTTGCTAATTTTAAATCTAAAAACTTGAACAAATTGAAAATCAGATTCATAATAAAAACTTGAGTTCAAACCCAACATGAATACAAAAAAAAAACTATTAATTGAATTACGATTGAATTGGATTTTTGGTTTTCTCCTAATAACTTACACATCCTTTTGCATACATACATATGTAAAATTAACCATTGGTATGTTGTCCCTAGAATAGGCTTTAACTTGCAGCAAATTAAGGTTTTCGAATACATCTAGATTTATTTGAATGATTAATGAACTACGTTTATTTGGATCATCAAATAAATTTAGTAGTGAATAATTTGCCTCCGTATATAATGTGACACAGTACGAATATGTTCAAAGAGTATACTCTATTTAAAGTTGATAAATTGACAGCTAATTTTAGAGAGTAACCGGTGTTTTTAGCACCGTGGCTGTGAGATACCCCTATGAATTAAAGTCACTTTCAGAAAACTTTAATTAAAGCAATCGCGTAAGCTTTAATCAAATTAAGTCATGCAACATGCACATATGTCCCGACGTACGTGATGGCCAATCAGTTGACGAGGCTTTCACGAATCTCATTACCGCAACAAATCTTGGAACATTGTAAGAAAATGGAAACATGGATCATGGATTGCTTCAAAATACTACCCTTTTCCTTGATATACTTTTCATTTGTTTTTATGATGAAGTTCTGAAATCCCAACAGATGATATTAAATTGTCTAACCATATAAATTACTAAAATCACTTAATTTTTAATTTTTTTCTTAAATTTTGAGATTCTTTTAACCGTTTAACTTCTGATGAAATGTATAATAAGCTTTTCTTTTTAAGGAACTTCATTCTAATTATTTAGAAGTTGACAGTTTTTTTTATGCAAAGACACTCGACAACTTCAACATCTTTAATTATTCCCACAGTCCCTATTAGGTTACTCCATTGAAAATACAACTTTCGTAACAAAAAATACTGTAATTAGACATTTTCTACTCATAATTTATGTCAATCGTTGCATTTTTTATGTTACGGAGGTAATATGTTGCATTTAAAATTTTTGATATAGTGGAGTTGTAAAAAGACAAAAAATGGTAGGATCAAACAAAATAAATGTGAAACTAAAGAGTTTGATTCGTCCCTTCCCGTGTAAAGAGTAGATCGGCTCTGGGCTTTGTGTTAGGGATAGCTGTGGAAAGTTGTCGTTGGCTAGTTCTAAAGCATTTCCTTAAACGGGAGTATTTCCCATGGCCAAATTGGCTTGGCCATGAGGGTACCACGGCGGTCAGGCTAATTCAGTTTTGATTAATTGATGGCGACAATCTTTGTGTTATCAATCCGCCAAGCTGGAGAGTATGAAAGGTGTTATGGGAGATCCAAAAGTGCCATTTATGAAGAAGACACAAGTACATAGTTGTTCGAAAGTTTCAAGATGCTTCACTGTTTGTGAGGGCGAACAAATGTTGCAGATATGTGTTGTCAAAGGTAACTAACGTTCGTTACACATATTGTTTTTGGTACTTTTGATACTAATCTGTTGTTAGTCACCTAAAAGGATAGATTAGGCTATTTTTTTTATATTCACGAAAAATTTATAATCAATGCTTATAAATTTTACAAGGAAAAGGGGAAATTAATAAATTATAGTATAAAAAGATGGGGGGGAATAAGTAAAGAAAATTAGTTACCGCATTTTCAGGTTTCTCAAATTTGGCAGCTAGTTCTTTATCTTGACGAGACAAAATCTGACGACTGTGAGCAATAACGCTTGAAGGAGGAAACAACTTTTGAGTCTGCCACCAGTAAGTTAGCCATGGTGCATAGTGTGCTACTCGCAACGACCATTGATCCTGTGGAAGTTGCTGGTAATACGCTTCTTTTGTCAAATTCGCTGGAAAACTTGACCACCAATAGTTTACAACTGGCGTTATCAACGAAGCTCCTGCTAACCTGTTGTCGCATTGTACCAAATTTTAGTAGGAGGAAGTAAGCATTTGTTGCTGTTGAAATACAAGGACCTTTTTTTGGTAAAGAAAGATAATTTGAAATGGATCCCCCTATTTCAGGACAATTTTGTCAAGAATACTTGTTTTAGCAATTAATTAAATGATTACATATAGTAAAAGGTACGTATAAATTATGCTTAATTTTCTTAAGTTGTATAAATGCTCATAAATGTTAATGGAATTTAATGATTCATTGTTATTATCAAGGATCCTGTAAAAAAAGGTAAGTTTGGAACTACCGTCGAAAATTTAAAAGGGTTAGCATACAACGTAAAGATCTAAAAACATAGGACTATAACATAGATATTGAAAGTGGCTTTGAAAGAAACGAAGTTTTTTTTTTAAAAATAACATTATCTAGAAAAGTAACTCTAAATAGAATTTGTGATGATTTTTGAAACATCAATTGTGAAAAAAAAAATGAGTCATGTGAAGTGTACATAATAAGCTCTCTGCTTCTAACAGATTCTCTCATTGTTTTTGGCTTTTCTATACGTTATACTAAATGGATAGATATTTTATGTTACAACATATGGGATAGGAAAAAAAATAAAGAAAAATGGTAGGATGATACTCTAACACGTGAGAATCTCCTATTCAAAACGAAAAAATGACCTCATTACGAAGAAGTATGAAAACTAGGAAAGTAGGAGTATTACCTTAAAAGGGAATGGGGTAATAATTCTTTGGAATACTAAATTGAAAAATGGGGTAATTTTTAGGTGACAAAAAGAGTAGTAATTTTTTGCAACTTTTGTAATCTTTAGGTGACAAAAAGAGAAACCTCCTAGAATGAAATGATACCTGTGTGGAATGTACTTGAGCAAACCCCATACAGCTTCTCCACCCATAGAGTAACCAACCACATAAAATTTAGGGCCAAAACCAAGCTGATCAGCTAGCTCTTCTACATCTAATGCAAGACTTTTCGGTGTTCGGTTCGGATCCGGATCACTTTCACCGTACCCAGGTCTATCGAATCCCACAATATGTAGCCCCAAGCTTTCAATTGTATCCTTCAACAATATATTAATTCAGAATATTAGTTATTTATAAGAAATTAGTACGAATTAGTTTCAAAATAATATGTCACGTTTAATTAAATTTGGTAGCTAGTAAAAAAGAATATCATACAGGAGAAACTTCAGTGGCAATGAAAGCATGAAGCCTGCAGGAATCAAAGCCATGAATAAAGATGAATTTGTGGTTGGCTTTCTCATTTGGCACACCGTACTCTTTGTACGCCAAATGTCTTCCATCCTTGAGCTTGATCCGTGGAGCGGTTATCGATGGCCCACCAGGTGTACCTGAGAGTTTTGGTGGCGGAGGGCGGAGAGCCTTGTCCGCCCATGCTAAGCAAGCAACAATCACAACCACAAGAACTTTGCTAGTCACACCTGAAAATTATGTGTGATTATTTTGTTACTATAAGTGACCAAGATTATGGACAATGGACATTCACGATAATAGTTTTTCGAAAGTAACTTTTATATTTCGGGTTAAAGTAAAATTTGAAGGTACAATATATAGTTCATTTTTATTATTTTTAAGAAAAAAAGTTTTACATAACACAACTTGTCTTACAGTTTTCTATTACCGCAATTAACAATTAACGTTTACTGTGATCGCTAACGACTATCACTACATGGTACTTTTTACAAGGTGATCAAATAGGATTCGATGACAACATAAAATGAAGTAATAGAAACTTATTATGAGAAACCAACAACGAAACAAATAAAACTTAGAATGCAACATGCATATACATGTTTTTGTCACCAAAAAGGAAATAACTTTGAATTAAATCATCATAAAAGAACAACTTAGTATGACGACCCTGGGTCCAGACATGGGCCAACTCTGGCTTGTCCAGATGTTGGACTCAATCCCATTTCATCAATTCATAGAAAATGTTAATCCTCGTTTTCAAGGTTTCTGGTAAGAAGTTATAGCTGAAAATAAGCCTTATTTTGTTTCACTTCATTTCAATTCAGCTCTACACAATACTTTTACTTTTACTAAATCTTTTCGATTCGGTTTTATTTTTTTCCAGTTTAGCTTATTTCAATTCAGTCTAAGTGAACGGGCCCTTAGGGTTACATATTTCCTTCTCTAATTGTCACTTATGGCCTTATCTATTATCGTCTTTGTTTACTCCCATTAGAAAAATAAACGGGTGGAGTACGTAATTGATATTCTTGCCTTTTTATGTGCTTTTCAAGTAGCCAAAAAGCATGAATGATAAATGAATTTTAACTTTTCAGTCAAAACGAAAAACATAAAAGTTTAGCACTCATTTAGTATTACCGTAAGTTTTCCATTTTTAGTTCTTATGATTTTAGAAAAATATTATAGAAGTTGTAAAAAAAAATTACATATAGAAAGTAATCATGTAAGTTTTGAAAACTGAAAACAGATTACTGAAAACCACTTTTTCTTTCCGTATTCTGGTTTTTGATTTTCAAAAAAACTGGAAATTATAAATAAAAAACAATAAATAAATAAATAAATAAGCCATTATTTAACAAGTACTCCCTCCGTTTGTTTTTAATTGTTACGCTTTCCTTTTTTGAACGTTTCTTTTTAATTGTTACACTTTCACTTTTACTAATTTTGGTAAACTTCACATCTTTATATTCCAATTTCCAACACTTTTGGGACCCACATGTCATCATCTTTTCCCTTTAAATACCCAATCACCCCACACTTTTTACTTTTACAACATTATCTCTCCTACTTTATTTATTCCCCAAACAACTTTATCAATTCCCCAAACAACTTTATCCTTTCCCCAAACAATCATTGCATAGATTTCATCAATTTTCTTGGTTATCCCCCAAAGCAAAGTGTAACAATTAAAAACAAACGGAGGGAGTACTCTGATAATTTTAAGTATATATTTCTATTACTAAAAGGTTTACTGACATCTTTGTAAAGTGCAAATACTACTAATAGTTGACCAAGCTAATAAAATTTAATAAAAAAAACATCTACACTACGAAATAATCAAACGAGCCAAATGAACCAATGATCAACAACCCAGTGATTGCCAAACTTTGTCAACTAATCACAAGAGAAATATAACATAATGAACCACAGGAAAAAAGAATAAACAAAATTAACTTAATACCAGTTCAAAAGTCACCTCCTACAAAAACTCAAATCTTGCCATATCAAAAACAAAAGTTAAACACGGTTAATTAAATCACTCCTTTTATTCGTGTTTAGATTATTACCTGTTTATCATGTTCCGAAAATTGCATGGAACTGAATTATATAACAAGCATTTTGAAACGGACGAAGTATATAGTATATACACGAGAGAAATGGTGTAGAAGACACAAAAGTTTCTAAGAAGAAAGGACGAACCTAAAGAAAATGTGGAAGATGATTTGGAATTAGTTTTACGGGTGTGAGCCCTTGCTGATGCTGCTGATATCTTCTTACTCTTCTCTTCTCCTCCCATTTTTCTCTCAATCTGTAATGTAGAATGTAGATCTCCCTCAGATTCAGAAAACGTGAATGGGTATTACCAACATTTATTCTATCAAGAAAATGAAGCTCATTTAATATTTTCTTTATGGGGCAATTAGATCTGACCCTCGTAGTATTCTTTTATTAGGATATGTTCAGCTAACAGTGTGTCACACTGACGAAGTATGCACATAGCGTCATAGCCCCTTCAAAAACGGCATTCTTGTCACTCTCCAGTAATATTATATACTGTATTTCTTTTACTAGTTATAAAGTTTGTACAATGCACGGGTCCAACGGGGGATCAAATAGGTGTGTTCTTCACGGTACTACATAAAATATTTTGCTAGCGACGCTTCAGTATAAGGGATCAGATAGTGTAATATAGCGAGGGAATACGCTATCTTGACCTCCAATTCTTTTTTGGGATTATTTACTTCCTCGGTCTCATGTATGTTAATTTGCTAGTAGAATCCTCTTAGTAAAAAATAATATTCTTTTATACACGAGTTAGGAGTGTGCATTTTTTCTCACTAAAAAGAAAAACAATGCTATTATCAAAAATAAATAAATATTATGGTTTATTAATAAAACACCACCACCGACCACTTTTTTAATATAGGTACATTCGAAAGAATTTAGAACTTGTTATAGGACGGAGGAAGCATAAAAGTTCTTATTTTAAATGTTTTGTTGAGTTTACTTGTTTTCAAGGAAGAGAATTTGGGGCTTTTCCCCTCTTTTGCTCCCAAAACAAAAAAAAATAAACAAGAGACTAGGAGTTTAAATCTTGGCCCTTCCATCTATTTTGTTCAACATTGGACTCATGGTATTCTTAGCACGAGGAAATTCTTATTTCTTCAATAATTATTTCTTGTAATAATATAGTCTTAGGCATTGTTTGGTTTGGTTTGTAAGTGGTGAAAATATTTTTGCGAGTGGTGAAAAATGAGTCTTATTGAAAGCATATTTCGTGCACTCTCCAATGGTATAAATTTTATATTTTGAATCATGGATAAAAATATAATATGTTGGTCTGCCTTATAGGGTGACAATTTTGAGAAACGGGTCAAATTAAGTATTAATATGCCAGTTTGCGCATACACTTTGAGGCAATCTTGAATGACATTTCTTACCTCAGGAGCGATATTTTTTAGGGGAACAAACAATGATGATTGTCTCCATAGGGGACGAATTTCGAGAAGCTGATCGAAATGAGTACCAATATGCCAATTCAAAGTGTGTATTCGCGTCCCTTAAGGACAATCAACAATTTTTTTCTCTGAAAATATTGTCTTGAAGGTCAAAAGGTTGATCAAGATTGCCTCAAAGTTCGTGCTCGTTTCCTTGAATTTAGATATCGTCTTCAAGGTCAAAAAGTCGTTCAAGATTGCCTCAAAAGTTCGTGCGCAAAAAGGTTGGATTCATTTCGATTATGTTTATATAAAAGTTTCAATCACCATCGGATAAGTGCCTCGTCTTACTTGTTGAACGGGTTGATATCAGTTTTGATTCATACATATACTTTTCGAACAAAGGTTGGATTATTATTTCCATGCAGCTGAAAGGTTGTACTATTATACGTAATTTTTCCTAAAAGAAATTAAAAGAAGGAATAGCATTGCAAATAAAAAATGACCATGTACCTAACAATTGCAAGTTATACCTAGGATTTAATTGAAAATTTGACACAACAGATGTAGTTCCTTTAAAATCTTATCTGATCTCGAAGAACTTACTTAAACCCGATGTAACTAATAGCCGACCAAATATATATTATTATCACACTTCTTATGTACGCCCTCCGTTTCTTTTTGTTTGTCCTACTTTGACCAAATATGTGAGAGCTTTTTGGTCAAAGTAGGACAAACAAAAAGAAACAGAGGGAGTACTCCAATTATAAATAACACAGGGACAAGATTCAAAGAGAATGAATTATCAACGTTATCATAATTTTCAATAAAATTTAAGATTTAATAAATTTTACTAAGGATTATGATAACTTTGTCTAAATAAACCATTGATATAAAATTATGAGCCCGAGCAAATAGTAAAAGTAATATAAGAACGGACGGAGTAATTATGATAATATTAGTTATAATAAAAACTTTAAATAAATTGATACAAAACTGAATAAAATTTATCTAAACTAAATTGAATTTTCATTAATACAGTTCCAAAAGTACAAGGCCTTTGTTTCATCAGTTCGGACATTCTTTCCTAACCACTTGTGAAGATCAAAGCCAAGAATTTTTGTATTATGTCCACTACCAAAGCCCACGTTTCTTATAGCACAAAGCCCAAAATTTCTGCCCAAAGAACCCAATGTGCTGCTACTGCTTAAACCATTACATGCTCGCATATCTAGAAGCCCAACACAGTCGTTGCACATTTCGCAGGCCGCAGTAGGTCAGTAGTGCGTACGCAGCCCACACTTCATCGCAATTAGCGGATCAGTCAGACGAGCCCAATTGCTTGTCTCGGCGTGCAAAAGTAATCATAGGCCCACCCCATGATTCTGAAAAGGGCATTCGATTTGTGAAATTCATACTGTCCTTTTTATTGCAAAAAGTATATAGATTTGACATTCTATTTGTAGTTTAAACATAAGAGTTGTTTCACCAAAAAAAAAAAAACATAAGAGTTAGTCTTATAAAAGATTGTCTAATTTAATTTAAAATTAGGTAACAGTACAATCCCAATTAGGGATGGCAATGGGTAGTATCTTGGTTGGGTCTTATTAAATCGGACCTTTACCCAGACCCATTGGGTCTGGAATTTTCAGACCCAGACCCAGATCCTTTAAGTCTGATGGGTCTAGGATCCTTAGTGGGTCCTTTTGATTTTCAAGTTTAATAGAATTTTTTAATCTAATAAATTTATTTCGCCTATTTTATAGGTTCGTGTGACCATGGTTAACTTTTGTATCGAAACAATTAACAAAATATAGCTAATAAAATCTTAAAAAAAAATTTAACTTACATCATTACATGTTTTAAATGGAGTTAAAATTACTCATAAAGTCGTAATTTACAACTCATTTTTTTTTGAATTTTATGTAAATGGGTCTGTGGGCAGGGTCTGAACTAGGTCTGTGTCTAATATATTTGGACCCGGATCCAAACCCGCCTGATAACTTCTAGACCCAGACCGGGCCCATACCCATTGGGTGTAAAAAAGTTGGACCCAGACCCTTATAAATGGGTCTAGATCTGCGATAGGTCCAAGACCCATTGTCATCCCTAAGCCCAATAGACAAAAGAAATTGAAGCACCTCTATGGATAAACATAAAGTGGTATTAGACATGAGTTTAGACTGAGTTATACGATTTTAAAACCCATACCTGAAATTCATGAGATATATGATTTTTTTTAAACATATACAAGAATAAGATTAAAGGTAGCCCTATCTCTTGGGATTTACCAATAATCAGAAACTAGGGTTTGTTCACCCCAACTTATTTTCAGTTCAGTTGAGCTCCAATCAGTTCAGCTCAGTTCATCTCCAATCAGTTCAGTTCACTTCCAATTAGTTCAGTTCAACTCCAATCAGTGTAGTTCAGCACCAATCAGTTCAGTTCAGTTCAGCTAGATTTATGCGAAGAGAACATACCCTACATGTAAACTAAGGTTCATTCTCTAACATCATCAGTTAATAGCATTTTCTTTTCAAGTATTGCTTTTTGTTAGATTACGCTTCAAATTAGTGATTTAGAGTTTTCTTAATATTTAGGATTAGTTGCGAGCATTTAGTTAGTGTTTTCCTGGTATATTAAGTTTACTAGGAAAAAAAATGTTTTCCTAATAACTAGGAATATAGGATTAGTTGGTAGTATTAGGTTAGTTGGTTATTTATTTTATAATTAACTTGTGTTGATTAGTTTGTAATAGAATATAGGTGTGGGTCGTGTTCTTCACTATTTAGTTGTACGCCTAAGTTTTAAGTTAGTCACTTTTTTTATATAAGCCTATTTAAGACGTTTATTATATGAGATTAATTGAGCGAGTGTTCTAAATAAACGGAACCCCCCCTCCCCCCCAATCTAGACCGAGAAAAAACTTCGGCGACTATTTTTTCTTGATTTTCTGGTCACATCTTCTAAGAAAAAGTATAAATTTTAGAGCTAAACGATAAGTTTATGGAAGAATGGAAAAAAATAAAATAAAAAGTAAAGTATTATACAACTTAAGGGACAAAATGAGGGTTGAATGTCTATAATATAGATTTTAAAGAGTGTGATACGCTGATAGTTGTAATTAGATTTTAATAACAATTGAAGTTTTGCCATAATAATGAAACTAAATTTGATTTGTGTTTGTTTCGTTTTGACTATGATACTAGATATTTATGAATTAAAATTGATGAATCGATTTTAATTATTTTATAAAAACAAGAAATGGAAAATATGGGGAAGGGGGAAGGGAGAAGATAGCAGGTAAATAGTTAAGAAGATGACTGATGACTATCGTCGTGGTATATGCAGAAAAGGCCATGCATTGTTATAGATGCTTCTCTTACCAATAGAGTCCCACATTTTTGCTTTAACAATTTGAGAATGAGTGACCTGAAAATTGAATCTTTCTTTTCATAACTTTAAGCTTTGAAATGACCTTTCACCACTAATTAAATACTCTCATTATCATATGTACGTATGTGTGACAAGTTAATTGGAGGTTATGATGCTATCTTTATTCTATTTGCTCCCATCTTTGAACATTGTTTTAGGAAGGGAAGTTCCCCCACAATCTATTACTAGTATGGGAAGGTTCTACACTTTTCTGAGATTTCCAAAGGTGCCAAAAAGATAAATTTGTTTTTCGAAAAAAAAAATCATAGGAAAGATCTCTAGTTTTGTCTGTCTTTTACTAGTAACTAATCACAACTTTGCATCAACCCATAAAAAAGATAACTGTTTCTTAAAAAAAGTCTAAAACTAAAGGGGTCAAGTTTTCTAGTCATAGAATTTTCAGGGTATAGTTTATTCTAATGTCTAGATGAGTTAGAAAAAAGTAAAAATAAAACTCTAATTTTATATTCGGAACTGTTTAAGGTGATGGGATGGTATTCTTATTAATGCATAATTGTTGAAGTTAAAATACTAATTAAAAGGACTATTTTGGCGACTGAGCTAACACCTACAATAAACTATGTTGAAAGAAAAAAAAAAACTAGTTTTTGGGCCCATGTTGTGCCTCGGTACCATTTTCTTGTGTTATCATGTTTTTACATTTTTTATACTTTCTTCATTCTTTTTTAATTTATACACTTTGTACTTTGCACTATTTTCATACCTTAGTTTGACCATCATATCGTTTTTGCTTGAGAGCTACTTCGATAGTAAATAATTAGCATCTCTAGTGGGGAGGGGAAAAGTAGATGGTGGAAGGTGAATAGGTGATGGAGTGTTTAGTTAATCTCTTTTTTTGTTTTTGCAAATTAAGTTGAAGGATTAGTAATTACATGCATGTATGACATGGCGATACAGTAGCGCCATATCAATATGTGATATGGGTTGACAAATATCGTTCTACAATGATAAAACCCATAAGTTTGTTAATAATTATAATAGACTAGAGCCAATCATTTTGTTAGTTTGGGGTCTAACACGGGTTAAGAAAAGCTTTGATATTACAATGAAATTGTAAGAAAGTTCCCATCCGTATATGTAGGCGAAGAATAAATGGATGCTCCTACCTGTCCTATTTAACAGGCATGCTAGTGGTCCTGCAATAATTCCCATTTTTTCCCACAAAAGCGAAAAAAGACTAATGACAGTGTGAGACTAGACTTGCAAATACGTTTCTCACCGAAATAGTAAAAAGTCTACGGTATAATATTTTATGATTTGAATAAAGGCAGAAACTGATTATCACAAATGTAGGAGAATAATAAGATTTAGAAGAGATACACCTATAATTTAAGACGATTTTATAAAGATGGAATAAAGTTAGATTATTCTTAAGATCGAGTTATTGTTTTCCATTTTCAGGTTGTTCTTAATTAGTAACATTAATTTATGACTTCATCTAAATCTAAGCGAAAAAAGCATGTAGGAGTAGGACTCTCAAAGTATCAAGTTGTATTGTTGGGGGCAAGGTATACAAATTTATTAATCGGGAGTTGTATATTAACTATACTTTGAGACATTTCTACATAATTAAGTATAAAGTACTAGGATAATATAAGAAACCTCTTAAGAAATGCTTCTAACTTTTTTCCTTTTTTTTAGGAAAACAACCTATATTTAGTTTTTTATATATAATTATTTTTAATTGAGTTAGTGCAGCTTATCAGGAACTAATTCCAAAGGTAACAAATGATTATTATATAGCAACTCCACTTATGTAACATGTAGGGTTCCATCACCCCGTGCGGAGTGAATCACTCTTTTCTTCGGTATTTCTTCTTATAGGATTATAACTAGTTATTCGTGTTGTCTCTCGTATACAAAAATACCTTTATCATTCTAAATTAAATGATTGTCTTTTTAAGTATATAAACAAATTGTTTCACCATTTTTCGTTTGGTTGTTGATACTTTTTTTTAGTTGTGATATACATTTTCTTGTAGTTTGTAGTTTCATAATACATTTCGAAATCTAAAACAATTCCATGTAACAATGTTTTTTGTTACATATTAATGAGAATATAGGGTCAAAGTTTTGTTATTATTGCCATATAAAAGAGTCTATTTACTTTGTTTTATATTCGCTCAAATGAACTTATTTTTACAACAACTAAATTTACAGAACCTAATTTATTTGTATTGAACAAACTAAAACTCATTTTAACTGATTTTCGATTGTTTTCCTTCTTTGTACTCACTAATTTCTACTAAATCGAACTTACTTTTACTTAATCGAACTTACTTTTGCTGAATATTTTTACTAAATATTATATACCGATTTAAATTCGTGAACGAGACATAAGTCAAAGAGGAACAGACAAAAACTAGAGACATTTATCATAAGATATGAAAAATAATCACTAGTGGTAACTGGTAGATAAGATTAGGGATGTCAATGGGTGGGGCGGGTGCGTAGGATGGTCCCTCCACACCCATACCCGCCTAAAACTCATCCCTATCCCATGACGGCGGGAAATTTATCATCATCCACGCCCTAACGGAGTAACTGGTACACATAGTATCCTCGCCCCATCACTCGCATGGGTCTCCAAACTCGTCTTACATCCTCCATACACCACCTCAACATCTGATATAACAATGTTAACATTATGCGTCTCATGTTTCTTAAAGTATGTGCTAATTTTTTTGAAAAAAAATTATATTTAATAAAATTAGTTTTTTCTATATAAATTTCAAGGTGTAGAAGAAGCGGGGTGGGCAGGATTGGAGCAGGGCGGACAAGGATGAGGCGGCGGGTATATTCTAAACTCCACATCTGCCCCATCACCCATAGCGAGATTATTTTTCATTCACATCCCCGCCCCATCAAGAAAGAGTGTACAATACATATCATGTGCTATACTTACTAAATTTAAAATTAATCTTAATTTTTTATTAAATGAAACAACCCCATCCTCTCTCTCCTTCATTTCTTTATTTTGAAATGTGAACAACAATAAACATTTTCTTATAGACTTACCGAATGGCTGTTGTCCGCGAGTAAAAAAAAATCAAATGAAGGAGATGAGAAGGGGACCACTAGTTTAACTTCAAGCGACTATTTGGGTGGCAAATGTCTAGTAACATTATTGAGTCATAGTGAGATGGAGTGAGTTTGTTAGCGAAATGTAAGATTGCAACTGGATTTTGTCTAATTTCAAAATTAAATTGCCTAGTCAAATATTTTTTGCATCACTACTTACATTTGGCAAAAATTATAAAAGGTTGACATTATAAATTTGTTAATCTATCAATATATAGATTGTGGCATGAGTCGCCAGTAGAATAAAAGTGATAAGTTTTACTATATGAGAAGGTTCTATATTGTATGAATCCCATATGATTTTAATTAATGTATAAATAAAAATAAAAATCAAATAACATTCTTGATCAAGAGCGAGGTAATAATAAATCAACTAATCAAGGATTATAATGCGTCATATAATCAAAAAAAAAATTTGAGAAATAATTTGATTATGATTATTAGGAAATGACAAATGAATATAATCAATCAATCTATAGAGTACCTAAGTAATAATATTACTAGTACAAAAAATAAAAATTTATCATAATTTATGAAATTATTAATCAAATTAGACATTCCTCAATAATGATTCCGTTTATCCAAACATCACACATATTTATAGGGGATGAGTAGCTCCTATCCTTGAGCATAGTTGTACGGATTAGCTAATTATGTAAGTATTTACAAGCAACAATAACGCGAAACAAAGACAAGACAAAAGGGATAGACGAAAATTCAACAAGGAAACTCGAAAATCATCAAGAGAAGACCACCAACAGCTGCGTTGGGACCTTCAATGCAGAGGGTCTTATTGGGGGGAGCAACTTGAGCGACCGCTCAAGGCCGTCAATTTGGTCCCCTTACACATAAGTAATTACGTTAAAAAGGAAATAATACTAAAAATTTTACCAACCCTATACAAATTCATATGAATACTTTCTTCTTAACTCTTAGTTTTCCTTAAATGTTCTCTTTCTTAATACATATTTTATTGTTGATACAACCTAATACCATGTTCGTTCAAGGCCTCGAAAAAATTTGAGATGCCTCTGCAGTTCAATGATACGTATGACATGGTGACTTATAACTATTACTCCCTCCGTGCACCAAAGGATTTCTCATTTCCTTTGGGCACAAAGTTTAAGGAAAGAGGTTGGTGTAGCGCCTAAAGTTTTATTTTATAATTGAAAAGTAAGGTAGTGGATATCTTTTAGAATTGTTTAATAAGAGAAAGAGGGTGGGGCCAAGTACTTTTTGTAAGGAAAATGATATTATAATAGGTGGGTCATATCTAAATAAGGAAATGAGAAACGTAATTCTGACAAACAAAAATGGAAAAATGGAAAAATGGAAAATCATGTGAGGAACGGAGGGAATATAAGGCTTCTAAGATCTAACCTAATCACACTTGAACCCAGATCCCTCTTTATATACATAGACTCATTTGACCTCCTAACCCGTGTTTAGCCAAACACTCACTGACTCACATCTTGGCTTTCTTACACCACCACTCACTATGACATACTATATCTTTACACTTTAGGGTTTGCTGAAAGGATGTAATATGCGCATTATTTGAGAAAAACTCCTAAAACATACATTTAAAAAAAACAATGCATTATAAATTGAAAAGTATAACTAGTGGAAGCATGTAAATGAATCTCTATTTTTCACAAATTCAGTATAATAGAAAGTACTATTACTAAATATAGTTGTTTTATTTTCATATTTTAAAGGTAGGTGGGGGTATCTCATAACAGTATAAGTATACACACTATGCAAAACACTTGTTTTTATCACAAAATCTGTAAATAGCAAAAGAAAAAGATGGCAACAAGGATGATAGAACCTCTAATAGTAGGAGGAGTGATAGGAGATGTGATTGATCCTTTCCACCCATCCGTACAAATGTGTATCAACTATAATAATAAGCAGGTTTTTAATGGCTCTGAGCTTCTTCCTTCTGCAGTCACCTCTAAACCTCGGGTCCATATCAATGGTGCAGATATGCGAACTTTCTTCACCTTGGTAAGTGTATAACTATCATATCTTTAGTATCCTAATATATCTCTAACAATAACACATGTCTGAATCAATGTTTTCTCAAAGCCGTAAGATAATATAATCCTCTCTATTTCTTGTTCGCGTTCTGATTAGAACATCAGAACTCGCAAATCCTCATAATTTTCTTCGGCCTCATGCACATACAAGTATACAACCATACATTGTTTTTAAAATGATGTGAATTAGTCATGCTAAGTTGATTCTTAATTTATATTTATTTTCAGGTCGTAACAGACCCAGATGTGCCTGGACCAAGTGATCCTTATTTGAGAGAGCACGTTCATTGGTATGCATCATACGATCTCACGATGATACTGTCTCATTTCATGATTTGCCTCAAGAGTTTTATTACATCATAATTTTTTTTATAATTATATATAAGCTATGAATTATGATGATTTAGGGACTGATCTTATCTCTTAAGTTCTGACAATCTGAAGCTTTATTTTCTTGAACTTTATTTCAGTTTGACTCTTTTGCTTTTATTTCGTAGGGTATGTAGCAAATTCTTATTATTTAGGGAATTGAAAATTAGCTTCAGCCTCTTATTTTCTTTCTCTGCTGGAGAGGTCACACTTCAATAAAAAGAAATTTAGCTAGCGAACATCAATCATATTATTACTCAATAAACAGAAAATGTTTGACTGATCCTATCTAAAGTAAGATAAACTTTTGAGAGTGATAAAAATTAAATATAACATTTTATATTCTAAAAAGATAATTGATATTTACATTATCTCTATTATATAAGGGAAGAGGGGTGGATATCAAAAAATAATATAGAAATAAATATCCTAATTGTTTTACTATTCAATAACTAACGATTTCACCAATTAAAATTTTAGCCGTTTTTGCGCGAATCTCGTGCATTTGAAGCTAGTTGTATTTATATGCTCTTTGTGTTGTCTCATAAGGGTGGACAAACCTATAGATAAGCATGTCATTATTTCAAAATAAAAATGAATTTAATGGTACGGAGTACAGTCAACAATAAAATATTAAAGCGAAAGGCAATAAAGAAAAGAAGCAAAGGCATAAGGATTTAAATTGTGCGGTCAATGTGACCTAATCCACAAATGAGAAATTTGGAGCTTCTCTGTAATCTTCAATGAATGGAAAAATCTAGATGATTATAAATGAGTCTTTCTTAATGGTAAGAGAAATTAATGACCCAATAATCCTTTTGTAGATGGGGAAACTTTTATGAAAACCCTAGAAAATAATGCAAATAGTACTTCTCGCAAGCATTATTTGAGATCTAAGTAAATCATACGAAAAACCGAAACAAAAAACGGACCAAGATTAAATTAGCCTGCTCACCCCAACGGACAACCTGCCTTCTTCTGATTTCTTTGCTTGCTGATGCAAAAGTGTGCTCGTCTGAGAACTACCCCATAAACATATTTCAAGCTACAATTAACGATTCTTTACCTTGACTTGAAATCTATGAAACAAAACAACTTGAAGTAGTGCTCACTCAAAATAACTGATGTGAATCCTCCATCTTAAACAAGATGACATATGCCCATTTTCTTTAGGCAATCAAACAAAAACTTCTCTAACTTGTGACCTAGATTCAGAATATTTGGCCACAATGCTCGAGCATGCATCACAGAAGTTGACCCAATACTCTTCAAATGTTTCTTCAATCTCAAAAACAAATCAAACTAGACAAAACTTCTAGAAATATTAAATACACTAGAAACTTTCCAATTGCAAATAGACTAATTAAAACATAGAAGTACATAAATTGAGATTGAAAAAACATAATCGCTAGAAAGAATTTTATAAATCTATTCTAACGTTTGCAACTTTATTACAAAAATAATATAACTCAGACTCCACCAAATAAAACATCGATATGGTTTCTCGCTTTACCAAGCACTCTCAGGCATCAATCATAAAGATATCGCACGTACCACAACCCCAAATCTGTAATCCTACAAACATCATCACTAGACTAAAATGCACATGATGCGTGCGAAAACATACAACATTTGATTATGAAAAAGAGAAGAGGAAGTACCAATGGTTTAGGGTCTATTCTCTTCGGCGTAAAACAACTAATTGAACTAAACTAAACTGAACTAATTGGAGTTGAGTTGAACTGAACTGAACTAAACTGAATTGAATTAAATTAAATTAAATCAAATTGAATGTAATAAATATATATATAATATATTTAAAAAATAATAATAATATGAATATTAAATAATAATTATAATGAATAATGAAAAATGAATAATAATAATATTATTGTGGATACTTTTAAATGGTAGTTATAAATAAATATTAATAATAATCATAAACTAATAATAATAATAATGATTAATAATAATAATGATAATTATTTTATATTATATGTATTAATATATTAATACTTGATGATGATTATATTATAACAATAACTAAGAAGTAAATTAATATTACTATTTTAATAATTAGATTTACTAATATAATTAATATTACTTTAAACTAACAATGGCATTTAATGAGTATTTAATATCCACTCAAACCTCTAAATCAAAGATTAGTTAAAACACAATGATATCAGAACAAATTTTGGTCACGGGCGATGCCCCGAATATATCTTAATTTTATGGTTTGAGAAACATAATTAATTAGATACAGAGTATACTTGTAATTAAAAATTCCGAATTTTTTTTAAAACAGTCAATTAATCACGGCGGATGCATATTTTAAGTAGTAGTATGTGTTTAAGATCTATGTTCAAGATAGTCTTCTAAATTTATTTTTATTGAAGCAATTCTAATGAGTTTTGCTATGGTGCGTGAATGAAGGTTCGTTCTTTTCAACTTATTTTAATTTATCTACTTATTAGACTTTATTAGACCTTATTAGACCTTATCTGACCTTATTCAACTTTATCCTTATTAGACGACATTTATCCTTATTCGACCTTATTAGATAAAATCTAATTAAATCTTATCTAACTTTATGCGACCTTATTTATTCTTATTAAACCTTATCTGAACTGGTCTTAATTTATCTAAACTTAATTATAATAAATGAAAATAAGTTGAAAAGAACGGATCTGAATAACCCAAGGAGTAGAGTTCCACAACTAATTAAGTACAACGTAATCCATTGAATCACAACCCCCAGAAACAATGGGGCCCATATACCATACTAGCTAGTCTATATATGACTATGTTACTAATCCACTTCAAGTTCACAACATGTTGGCTTGTTATGGTGTTAAAAACTTTAATGCTAAATAATTGAAGAATACGTCTGTCTATTCTTGTTATGATGAGTACTAGGAGTATTATATGATATTGATCCATAATTTTTTTACTTTTTGAAGGATATTGATACATATGCTTTTGTTGCATCCCAACGAAATCTAACTGCTAATTATGTAATGACTAAATGCTGCAGGATAGTGTCAGATATACCAGGCACAACGGACTCCACATTTGGTACGTTTCAGTACGACCTTAATTTCTCTGAGATTCTAGGGTTTAGGAGGAACCAATTTTTTCTCTTTTTCTAGGTGAATAGTCAACAATTACTTATAATGTATTTAAACAGCAATTGTGATTTCTGCTTAATTTAACCAACGTATATTTGCAATGCCAAACAATGTTCTAAAAATTCAAAAAATTTAATCAATACTCGAAATATTCATATGTCAAAGAGAGGAAAAAAGTAAAAAGTATTGAGTAAGGATTGAACCTTAGACTAATTTAAAAAGAAATTAACTCAAACCGATTCTTACCCGAAATTATTAAATCAAGTCAAACTGAAATCAAATCCAAATTTAATCGACATAAATTCGATTTAATTAAGATTTCTTACCCGATTTTTTTTAAACCGTTCCCCCTTATTCTAACATAGGTCCGCCAATGGTACACCGGAGTGATCTAGTGGCGAAAGAGGGACCTTGAAGTGCCTACTACTACACCACTCTAGGTTTTCCAGCAAATGTTGGTTTTTGCTTCAAATTAAACAATTTAAAATCTCTCGAAACCCGTATGTTTCCGAAAGAGAAAACCTTGTTTTTCCCTTGTAACTATTACTTTGGAAAATATAACTCACATCAAGCTTTTTCCTATCTTAATTTGAACACAAAACACCCATTTTGGCCGGAAGAGTTTTGGTAGTAAAAATTGTTGGTAATGCATATAAGTATAACCTAGTTAAATTGAATGCTAAATTACAAAAGGCAATGAAACCTATTATGTGCAAAATAATAGGTAGTTATTGATAAAAAAAATCTTTTCTTGACATTAAAATTCATTTAGTGATTGAAATCATACGAAATCTACATTAGGGGTTCGTTCTTTTCAACTTACTTTTGCTCATCGGAACTTATCTGAACTTATTATCTTAACGTATCTTAACTTGTCTTAACTTAGGGTCTGTTCTTTACAACTTATTTTTAGTTCAGATAAGTTCATATAAGTTAAGATAAGTTTAGATAAGGTCGGATAAGATCTAACAAGGTCAAATAAGGTGTAATAAGGTCGAATAAATGTCTAATAAAGTCTGATAAGATTTCATCTAATAAGGTCTAATAAGTTCAGGTAAGTTAACATAAGTAAAGATAAGCATAAATAAGTTCAAAAAAACGGAACCTTACTTTATTCGACCTTATTCAACTTTAGTCAATCTTATTTGGCTTTATTAGACCTTTTTTAAACCTTATTAAATGAAACCTTATATTAGACCTTATTAGATTTCAATGGACCTTATTAGACCTTATTTGAACCTATCTACTTATGAAGACTGAAAATAAGTTGAAAAGAACGGACCCTAGAAGTCAAAACTAGCAAATAAATATCAAATTGAAACAAACATAATTATAATATGGAAAAACCACGATCACTCATAGCACTTCTTGAAACCCTATTTTCCATTATGTTTGATACAACCTTCTACAAGAGGGTCTATCGATTCGTTGTAGTTTTGAAGTAGAACATGATTTATTTCAATTCATTTGATGACGAAGCACTCACATAACCCCACACAGATTTCTATCAACAAATCATTCTTTCTATAATACCAAAAAAAAAACACAAACAAAAGTATTCGAACTCTCGCATGGAAAGAGAATAAGCCCAATATATGGGTATATATCGGCAAAATAACTCTCTATTAGACAGAGTTTGAAATTTATTAGAAATAATAATATAAAAGATGGTAACAAAAAGAAAACAAGGGGTTTATTCCCGCCCATAAGGGTGGCACAACCATTAGATAAAAAGTTAGGATTTAGTGGAAGAAAAGAGAGAGAAAGGAGAAAAGAGGGAGTGAGGCAATTAGGGGGAAAACATTCACTAAAGAAGCATATTACATTACACAATTTTTGTTTTATATTGTCTCAAAATATATAGTAGTTTACCCTAAATTTTCTTTTTTGAATAAAAAGAAGTGAATTTAAAATCATATTTATTCAAATTAATTTGGTCTTCAATTACTATACACGTTTCATTTTATGTTGTCTCAAAATATATAATGGTTTACACCAATTTTTTTTTCTAAATATAAAGAAGTGGATAAAAAATCATATCCAATCTTTCTATTTGAACCTTATCATTTATGTAATTGCTTAAAACAAACTCATTCTTGGAACTAATTGTATCAAATTAAATGTACATAGTAGGTAAATAAATGATTTTATGGTAAAGAGAGTAAAAAATAAACAGTTAAATCTTAATTGAATAAGAGAGAGGGAGAGAGTTAGTGGAAGGTCCACGTCACATTAATGTAAAGAGAGAGACTGAAAGAGACGGAGATAGTTAACCGGCCAACTCACATCATATGGGTTGAATCCACTCATTAAAGTAGCACGATAATCATTCATTTACTAACCAAACAATATACAACACATTTATTTCAGGACCTAGGAACACTTGTTAAAATTTTGATAAAATATTAAAATGGGTCTGGGTTTTTTGGAGAGTGCAAACCATTTGCAAGGATATAGAAGAGGTCTAGTGGCATTTGCCAAAACCAATTGAGTTGTACGTGGGTGTTCAAAGTAGCAGTTAGACTTGTTAACTACTTGACTTGTTGAGTTTTCTAAGAGAGAGAGAAAGTATACGTACTTTAGTTAGCTTCATATAAGGGTCCTAATTGATGATTGTGACTTGAACCATATGATAAAGACTAATTTTTGCAATTTGTTAACAAACAATAATTGGTTCCCGGAAATTAAATGAACTCTCTTGATTTACATGAGATTTAGATAATCAATTAGGTTTAAGCAATTGAGTTTAATCAATTATCCAAAAATCGGATAGCAAAATTTGAAAAATGGAACATTTTTTGAACGAACCAATTTCCGATATTTAAAGTTGAATAAACTCAATACAATTTGCATTGGAAAAAGTTTTTAAAAAACTTCCAGTAATTTAGTTTAAGAATATACTTGCACGCATATTTACCAAGTTGTAAACTTGTAGTTAAATCTAGCTTGAAAAGTGACTTTGTTTGCGTAACAACTAACTAGTATTAAATGCACGCGATGCGTGCGAAACTATATGAAATGGAAAGTAGAAAGGAAAATTAGATAATTTGTTTAAGATGTGTTTTTCAAAAATAAAAAATTTAGTTATAGAGAGAGATTTATTCTATTTAATTAGGAATTAAAAAAAGGAATAATATTGATTTTTGTTGTCCCCCACCTCTTCCTTTATAGAATAGAGATGAAGAACTACTCCCTCCGTTTTTTTTTAATATGCACCTAAGGGTTTTCACAAGAACCAAGGAAAAAGTGCAAAAGTAAGAGAGAAGGAAAGAAAAAGTATGAGAGAAGTGTAATAATTAGGTGGGCCAACCTTCCATTTATGGAAAAAGGTAGAAAGGTGCCAATTAAAATGGAGAAATGTGCATATTAAAAAATAACAGAGGCAGTATCATATACGAAGCACAAGGTGTAAATTAATTATGTTTCGTATAAAGTGTAACTATAGTAGTAAAAATTATTTATTCGTATGAATAGTAGAATAAATTACCTTGCCTCCTTATTAATTGGAAATTCTTTTTTTAGCTTTATTTTAGTATTTGTATATACAACATAAAGTTTTTGAATTTCTACATACTTAGGTAAATTTTAATACTCTCGGCCGAAAATAATACTCATCCTTAAAAATGCAGGAACAGAGTTGATGAGGTATGAGATCCCAAGACCAAACATAGGAATCCACAGGTTTATTTTCATCCTATTCAGGCAGAAACGTAGGCAAACAGTATTGCATATGCCTTCATCAAGGGATTACTTCAACACCCGGCAATTTGCAGCCGAGAATGAACTTGGACTTCCTGTTGCTGCTGCCTACTTTAATGCCCAACGTGAAACTGCTTCTAGACGACGTTAATTGGCACATTGCAGTTTTCTCTCCACATACTAAAATTCAAGTAATAAGTTTGTTATTAGTGAGTGCAAGATTGCTCTTTGGTTAGAGCATCTTTCACAAGTTAGGAGATATTGTGATCGATTTTCATTCCTGACGCGTAGGAAGTCTCCTTGCTTTCTCGAACTTGTCATGGTTTCTCTATACCAGAAAAACAATAAGTTTGTTTTTCGGTGAGAGTAAACAGTGTGCGCATATATATATGCACTATTACTATCTGTTTAGTTTGTATGCTTTATTTGAGCTATGATACTGAGATATTTAGGTTGGCTGTCTAATATAAAGTCAGCCTAACACATTCTTGAGGAGATTGTCTCATACTATATATTTGTTTGACCTTCTGCACATGTATAATGTAAGCCTCTTTGAATGGAACATGAGTATTTGCATGCATGCACTGTTTGGTTGACTAAATATTCAAGTAATTTATTTACATGAAATTGAAAATTTTAGAGTCCTTTGATTGACGTAAATATATAGAATATAATTGCTTTATCTTGTGCGGTTGTGCCAATGAAACAAAAACTTTACACTTATTATTAGGAAATAATGCACCTACATGAAAAATATTTCCTTAGATTTTATGTCTTTCATATCAACCAAGCTTTCATATTCCTTAGCTCTACTTCTTATGTCCAAGAGGAAAAACAAAGCGTATATTGGATAAGTAGTTAACGACTACATGAATACATTTCACTCTTTCACAGAGCAAGTATAGATAATGGATTTTCTAAAACACCTTGCAGTGCTTGCTAAAGATTCTCATACTTCTAATTAGATTTGAAGTAAAACTGAGTAACACAATATAAATTGTTTTTTCTCTGTATTACAAAACAATTTTAGTTACTTTTTCTATCCACTATAGCAAATGTTAATTCTCATTTTATTATGTAAAAAACTTAAACCCCATAAGGAATGTATAATGTATCCCGGCCTTCTCACAACTTACGTTGTCTCCTTTGGATGAAATATATATTGTTAAGCTTAAATTGTTGGTATAATCTTTAAAAAGACAATGAAGATCTTAAAATAGATATATCCTCTACTTTAAAAAAAATTTAAAAAAAGGTCTCCAAATCACATATCAACTCTCAAGGTTTTTTTTGTCTAATAGTTGAACAGACACTTGACGAATATGAGAATAGGTAAGGAGAATCTCCAATTCTCCACCCTCCAAAACGCAAACACTTTCACATAGATATATAAAATGCAAAACTGCATATATCTGTAAAATCTATAAGACTCTTACTATTGAGTTGAATCAAAATTTACTTGATAATGGGACTTGATAGTTTTTAGAGTAGAGAGGAGAAAGAACAAAATATGGAGAAGTTTTGTATCAAAATTGCTCAATTAATATCAATACAATAAGAGTTTTTTTTAGCTCACAATAAAAAGTAATTATCTTATAAATTAGGCACACAACTAAGTAATCCCTCCGTCCCAATTTAAGTGCAACATTTGACCAAAAAAGTGGAGTACTTTTTTGGTCAAATGTTGCAGTTAAATTGGGACAGATGGAGTAGTTGAAAACAAGACCCATACCATATAATACTTCATAACCACTAGCCACTAATCACTAATCACATCTTGTTAATATGGTGCATTTCCCAAGAATAAACTATTTAACATGATGATATAATACATTTAACTATAAAAATAAATAATTCACTCACTTAATACTCTCTCCATCCCACAAAGTTCTTCTCACTTCTTGAATATATGTGAGGTATAAAATAATAAAATGGGAAGAACTTTGTGGGACGAAGGGAGTACTAACCAGCTCAATCAGGCCCGGCCCTGAGGCGGGGCAGGCGGGGCGCCCGCCCAGGGCCCAGGAAATGAAGCCAAAAACCAGAATACATTAAGGCCCTGTTCAGTTCACCTTAAAATAATAATATTCAGTAAAAATAAGTTCAGTTCAGTAAAAATAAGTTCAGTTCAGTAAAAATAAGTTCAGTTCAGCAAAAATAAGTTCAGTAAAAATAAGTTCAGTTCAGTAAAAATCAGTAGTGCAAAGAAGAAAAAATAACATGAATCAGTAAAAATAAGTTCAGTTCAGTATAAATAAGTTCAGTTCAGTAAAAATAAGTTCAGTTCAGTAAAAATAAGTTCAGATCAGTAGAAATAAGTTCAGTTCAGTAAAAATAAGTTCAGTTCAGTAAAAATAAGTTGAACTGAACGGGGCCTAAGATTAAATAAGCTTGCTGGCATTTATCAACCAAAACTGACAGTTAGCCCACTGGTAGAATTAGGCGTGAAGAATAGTCAACCACAAGAGGGAAGTGGTTCGACTCCCATCACTGTCCATTTCATCTCTTAATTTTTCTTCTTTCTTTTTGCTTTTTTTCTTTCTTAATTCAACAATTTCTTTCTCTTTTCTCTTTTTTCTTTCTTAATTCAACAAATTTCTTTCTCTTTTATCTTTTTTAATTCAACAAATTTCTTTCTAATTTAAATCATAAGTAAAAGAATTGTGGGAGGGCAAATCATGTTAAATTATTATAATTTATTAAATCATGCAATATTATTTATGTTAGTATTATTTCATATAGAAATGATATATTGGTATCATTGAAGTACCATTTACTTAGATCATTGGAATAATTATCATCATCTACCATTCTTTCTTATTTCGAACTCTAAAGTTTATTTATATAGTTACTAATTAATATTTTTCTTTTCCTACATCATAGTTAGTGTTTCAATTTTCTAAAATATTGAAGAAATCTAACGCGTTATAGCTGATTTTTTTTTAAGAAAATATTATTGCTGACGTTATAAGAGTCCTTATTGGTTGCTTCACCTATAGGCCTTCGAAACGTCATAAATGACCCTCATAGAAGTGGCCATATATCGTATATTTGTATAATGAGTTAGGTCGTTAGGGGCCCATTTTTTAAGATTCGCCCCGGGCCCTATAAAGGTCAGGAACGACCCTGAGCTAAATATTAAGAAAAAATTTCAATTACTACTTTCGAAGCATAATTCAACAAGACTATCCTTTACCGTTATTCGTGACTATCTAAAAAAAGTTGCCTCCTCAATACCTAAATTAATGATTGAAAGAATACACGAAGGTACTTGAACTCTATCTTATATTCAAAGATTACTGTTTTGCATGTGCCATTGACTGATGCTCTCCATAATATTCAATAAGCTAATCATAATGTGGCCCAATTTTTCACCCTCATCCAACAATTGGGCAACACCTAAATTTAGTACTCGTACTCCAGCAGTCTATTCAATTAACTGGATGTGCAATTGACTGATGCTTTTCATGTTTCATGTCATGCAACCAATAACATACACACTGTATTATTTATGTTGCTATATCTCTCTCCTTTGGCCGCGTACTTCTGGCAGTAACACACAGCAGACATTGTAGCTTTTTCTTGTTTTTATGATTTGGTATCTATGATTGTGGGCATGCAACGGGCGACTCCACGATCTTCTATTATCCACTTATATCATCATGTTAAATAGTTTATTCTTGGAAAATAACTTTTCTTACACTTTTCGGTCCAACTAAACAATCCTTTAATGTAATTGTTAAATCATCTACTTACGCAATTATTTGTCCGTTTAACCTCTGTTCTTGTCACCTTATATTCTACGTACACCAAATATGTATGAGTTCGTCAAAATTAGTACGAAGCAAAATCAGTTCCGGTCCTGAGGCAGGGCGGACGGGGCGGCCGCCCAGAGCCCAAATAAAAAATTTGTTTCAGCTTCACTGCTTGCCTTCGTCTAATTAATACTAGTTAGTAATTATCGCTATTATGTATTAAAGCTACATAAAGGCCTAGTGGCACGCATGCTTTTTCTCTAACATCATTTAGTGCTGCGTTGGAGTTGCGTTCGAATCCCAAGCAACATTTTTTTATTTTTTATTTTCCCCCTTCGAGTTTCATGTACGGTAGTTATTTTTTTAACTCCATTAAATAATTATGCTCCTCTTTTTGTTCTCTGTTTTTTTTTTTTTGCCTTTTTCTTTCCTATTTAAATTATTAATCTTTACTTATTGCCTTTTTCTTTTTTTTTAGAACTAACCTAAATTTTATCATGTTTTACATGCATCATTATCATTATGGTTTTCAAAAATATCAATTCGAATTTTCCTTTCCTAAAAAATTCTACCATTTATTTTCTTATTATATATATTATGATGTTATAGTTTATTAGTACATAAGACAACACAAAATTAGGATGTGAATCGATTTTTGGACCTCTTAAAATTGGAAGGAATATTCTAACTAACTCAGTTATCTGTCACTCTGTCTTAGTTTATTTATAATGGTTGGTAGACTAATATTGATCTTTTATGGAACAAGAAAGCGTTAACAGCTTACCTGTTTTTATTATGACAAAATCAAAAGCCCAATCAGATTTGATTGTAGAGAAAGATTTATTGGATTGATTAAGAATTATATTAATTAATCTTATGAAGCCGGACAAATATGAATCATGACACTAAACTTGATAGATAACATGAGATAGTTGGATTCGATTTTGTTTTTATAAATTAGGCCAAACTATTATGGATAAATTAAATATCTCTATATTAGTATTATTGTAATATAGAATTGGATAAATTTTTTACTAGATTAATAAGTACGTCTACTAAAAAAAGCTTTTTAAAAGATACATATTGTTAATCTTATAGGGCCCTAATTTTTTTTCTCGCCCCGGGCCTCTGAAGTCTCAGGAACGGCCCTGAGCAAAATGAGTACGAAGCAAAATGAGTACGAGTTGGTCAAAATGAATACGAATCAAAATGAGTATTAACATTCAAAATGCGTATGAAGCCAAATGAGTATGAATATCCTAATGAGTACAAGTTACCTAAATGCAGGGGCGTCTAAGGCCATGTCAGGGTGAGCAACCGCACAGGGCCCCAAAATTTTAGTCGCATTTTACTAAATTTTTGCCCAAAGTAAAAAAAAAAACTATTTACTGTATCTTGACGCGTGAGAAAGTAAATACTAACTTGAAGCAGCATCCTCTCCTCACTCAACTTTCATTTAATCATTTAATGCCTTTCAATTCCCAAACCAAACTTCATACTACTAAATATTCATTTACTTCTGAACTTCTCCATGAAATCATGCTCGTTTCTTTCTCTTCTCCATGCTCAAGCTTTACATTTTTCCATCTAAAACAATTGAACATCCTTGATATTTCTATTTGATCAGTTGTTTGTGAGTTTATCCCCAATTTCTATGTAACATGTCTTGAATTTTGTTTGGAAAGAAACAACTTCTATTTATTGTATGAAAGTTTAATTTTACTTTTTTTTAACCTTATGGGGCCTCATATTAATTTCGCACTGGGCCCCCAAATTATACGAGACGGCCCTGCCTAAATGAGTATGAGTTTAATCAGCATACTCATGCTCATTTGAATTTCTAGTACTCATTGATTAAACATACTCAAATGCTTATGAATGAGTATGGCAATGTCCATATGAGTATGAAAGTTGTTCAAATCAGTATGAACTCCACAAATTAGTATGAATTATATGGAAAAAATTAAATTAAAAAGGTGCAATTTTGGTTAAATTGAGGATTCGAACCTCCGACCTCCATGTAAAGGAAGGACGCGTCACACGCAGCATTATGACCACTAATGCAAATGTGTTTTTGTGATACTCTGGCACGCGAAATGTATATAACTACTATACCTGGGTGTACCTACTGCAAGGTATACCCGAGTGTATGTTATAATTTGCGTATTTTTACTTATCTGAACTTGTCTGCACTTATTTGAACTTAATTTCTCTTATTAGACCTTATATGACCTTATAAAATCTTATTTAACCTTATGTAAGTTCTATTGCCTACCAATCTAAAGAACATTTACAAAAAATATAGAATAACGAAATAAGACAGTAAGAAAATTGACACAAAGTGTTTGACTGTGGAAAACCCGAGCAACGAAGGAAAAGTCTTCACTATGCGCTAGAAATTAAATCAATGAATGGCACACAAGATGATCACTCTCTCAAGATTTTAATCTCTCTAGAACATGTGTGTTAATGTCCAATCTCTCTGCTTAACATTTATATAATAACGCCAAAACAAAAATCTAAACATAAATTGCTTCAGAATGTTTCGAGAAAAACAGACCACGCGAACGCCCCCGCTCACAGGCCGTGAGGAGGGTCGCGGACCGCGACTTTCTGTAACACCTTATGGTTGTGTATATATTTTTTCATTTGTTTTTCAATTAAGGATTATATTTACATTAGTACTACTTATTTATTTGTTACTTACAAAACCTTCTGGTTTGAGTTTATATTCAAAATTTTATATTTTAGACCTCTGATTTTAATAAATTTCGTACCTATATTAGAGTTATTTTCTGACTTTCAAATTTTGCTATTATTAATATTTTGAAACACTCTTTTGAAAAATATTTAATTTCAATCGTTTTACTATGGTTAGGGAAAAGGAAAAGGGTTGTGGAATTGTCTTTCAAGAGATTTTACAAACTACTTTTACCATTTTTTACCATCTATGTTTAGATTTATCTCTTTAATATTCTATTTTCATGTTAATCCTATTTTAGCATTTAATTATGGTAATAAGGTTTCATAATTTTCGAAAATAAAAGCACCCTAATGAGTTCTTTTGGTGTTATAGATTAAAGTGTAAATACAAACTATTTTGTTATAACGGTAATCTTTCGACGACCTTTATTTTACTTGCTTTTTATTATTAATTTTCCAACTCATTGCGTAAAAGAATTCAAATTACATTTTGTTGTTTCTTGTCCAAGTCTTAAATGCTTTCTAATTTCATATTATAGTTTTGTTGTATTTTCGTTACTTCTTATTTAATTATCTGCTTTTCACTATTTGGTTTATTTTCTTTAAAAAGGAAATTTATGTGCTCAGCTTAAATCTTAAACATGTTTATGTTGATATCAAGTTGTAATGGGTGGTGCCATGCAGATTTGTGTCAACTATAAAAACGAATTATTTAATTGTGTTTATAAATTATTATTTTATCGCCTATTTTGCTAGTAGAGTTTTGTTGTGAAATTCATTTTACCTTGTCAATTCCTTTTTGTGAACTTTAAATTGTATATATATTTAGGAGGACGCTCTTATATCATATATCGATGGTTGTGTTTGTAAGTGATATTTCTATAGAACCGTCAACTACTTCTCACTAAAGTATTCCTATCTTTTTAAGTGGAATATATGTTTGTGTGGTTATCTCTATTTGAATTGATTTGGTTGTCGGATTTCGAATGATAGTTCCTTTATTTTCCTCTTGCTAAAATATTTATGATGGATTGTTGCATCAATTCTCTTATAATTTTATTAATTATTGTGTTTCAACTTTATTTGCAAATTGTCTATATTTTTTGTACAATTGTTTTTACCCCTAATATTTTACAATTAATGTTTTTGTCTTTCGTATTTTATAAATGTTGATGGGTACTGTACTACTTTATTTTCTAATTCTTTGGTCTTTCAAAATAAAATTTATATTCATTGAGTTATCAAACTTATTTCGCAGAGTTGTTTATTAACCCTTAACTAAAATATATTTGATTTATGTTTTCTTAATGTTTTTATCAAGAGTATTTTCTTTTGTTTTACTATTTCTTTTTAAATTTCGAGGACGAAACTCTTTTAAGGGAGAGTGATTGTAACAAGCCGTAATTTCACTAGAAATTATATGGTTTACATTGTTATTTATAAATCTAAATGTAATTTCGTTTATAAAAACTATATTTTATTAAATAAATGATCACATTTGAAGCCAGAAAATATTTCGGTGGATAATGTATTGTATTTATTAATTTTATAATATAGTTAGTTATTTATTTTATAAATTTAAGTGTTGTGTGATTTAATTTTCAAGCGTTAATTATATATGTTCGACGATAATCATATCTACTCTTATATTTTTAAACTTATAATTTTTTTAAAATTTCATTATATATGTATATATATTTTGTAACGTAAATAAAATATATACTCGTTCAATTGTTTTGGTGGTTGTACTTGTATCGGTATTGTTTAACTGAACAATGTGATACTTGTATGAGTATAGTATATAATATGTGTATGATTAGTAAGTGCATATTTATATTACGTTATTGTTCATAATTTTTAATTATAAAAATATTTGCATATGTTTTATTTATGAGCATTTATAATTCTTTGATCGTATTATGTACTAGCGAGTTGCGTGCACACCATGCTTAACACATGGGGATCCAAACAATCTGAGCATTAGGGGGATAATGTAAAGTTTTGGCCAGCTTTGTTTTTCTTTGCAACGTTTATGATAATCAAAAGTCATACCCCTTCATTCACCCTCATAAATCACCATCATCATGGCCATTATGTGCTCAATTAAATCCACCCTTAATCCCCCTTTTACTTACCCTTATGTTGAGTTTAAAACTCAGAAAATCAACCCCTCCCCATCCCATTCACACGCCATTCACCAAGGAAAAAGGAAAGGAAAAGAAGAGAGAAGGTCTTCCCGTTTTCCCCTTACACACCCTCACGAAGATGGAGATCGCCAGAGATCGAATCGTTGGATATTCTTCAAATTTGGACAGAATGTACACAATTTCTAGACCTTCACTTGTACCGGAGGAATATTAAATCCGAGCTTTAGATCATCGGGAATCTTGGTCAGAACACCACTGACTGTTTTACTGGACCCTAAAATTGTTTAAGAGGGAAATACTTTGTTCAATGAAGGAGAAGTCTTCAAGGGAGAAGAAGGTTTTGATGATCCGCACGTTTTCTAGGCTATTATATAATGTTTTTCGGCACTCCTCTCGAAGATCGAGGTAACTAGCATTATTCTAGCACGTTAGGGAATATATTGTGAACTTAGGATGTTTAGAATCGCGTTACAGAACTTAGAATCATGCTAGGTAGAACTTAGGTGATTGTATGTTCATAGATCGTCGTAGTATCATGTTTAGGATTGTGGTTATGTTTTATTTTCTTGTATTGAATATGTTATGTGATCTTATTTTTGTTCCTTGCAAGTTGATTGTCGAATTCAGTATTTATTGGTAAGTGGTTTGAAAATTGGTGAATTTGATTTTTGTGAGCGAATTGGGAATTGTTCTTATATGGTGGTAAACCTCATGCTAATACTTTTTGATTTGAATGTTATGGATGTTGGATGGCTTGATTTTGGTTGCTTATGACTAATTATATACTTGATTGGTCGACGGCAACACGAGCCCTGCCCGCAAGCAGCAGGCAGGCGCAACTCGCGGCCCGCGAGATAGCTCGCGTCCTGCAAAGGTGCTAGGTCGCGACTCGCGACCCTGGTCGCACCTCGCAACGGGGTTCTGCCCCCTTATTTGTTTGAAGTTTGGTTTAATTCCAAATATATTTACAACATGTTTAAATGTTGTTTAATCAACTTATTTATGTATTTTGAGCATGTTGGAGTCTGGTTTTGGTTGGTTTGATGTTATTTACTAAGGGTAGGCACCCTACGTTGTTGGGTAGCTTTTGGTATTGTTTGGTTTGATGTGTGTTGAGGTACATACTTTGAGTTGTCGACGTCGAAATGCTCGGGAAAGGATAATATTGTCCTTAGTATCTCTTCGCCAAGAGTTATGTACGGGGAACATTGTGACTTAGTCATAATTGACTTCGTACCCAAACTCAGACGACGTTTTTGTGTTTTATACCTTAACATGTACTTAATGTTGTCCTATGAATTTGGATTTGTACCTTGACGCGTATACCCATGTTGGTTGTTTGGATTTATTGTATACCTTGTCGTGTATACTCATGCTCGTTGTTTTGGATTTCTTGTATACTTTATTGTGTGTACTAATGTTTCTGAAGTTATGGAATTCTTGGTATACCTTGACGTGTATACCTTCTCTTGTGATTTGTTGATCCTACGAACGACATGTTCCTAGGAATTTTATTTGTGAACCCTACGGACTGCATGATCCTAGGAATTTTGTATGTTAGTTGTGCAAGTTAGTCTTAAGGACGACATGGTCCTAGGAATTGAGCAAGCCAACCTTGGGCGGCATGGTCCAATGGTTTTACTAACGGGTGGCATGATCCGTTGAGTTTTTGCAGTCCGAAAGGGCGGCATAGTCCCCGAATATGAGTATGTTGGTCCTTGGGCGGCATGGTCCAATGGGTCTACTCACAGGCGGCATGGTCTGTTGAGTGTGTTTGGTTAGAGTCGTTGTTCAAATTCAAGCATTAATCACAGGTGGCATGATCTGTGAGGTGGGTTTGAGAGTGTGGCCATACTTAGACTAGGGCGGCATAGTCCTAAGGATGTATTCCTGACTTTATTTCATTCCATTGCGTTCTCTTTGTAGGCACTCGTATTTGCCTCATTTGTGTCATATGAAAACTTTTTGAACTTTGTATCATTTTCGGAAAAACTATGCTTTGGGATTTTCTCAATCATATAACTATTGCCATTATTTGTTATTATTATTATGATCATTATTAAAGTTTTTCCTTGTGAAAGCATAACGTATGTTGTAATGTGTACTATGCCTCTTTGTGGCTATTGTTGCGCCTTGTCTTTAGCGTTTATTCTAACTTCTTTAAGTTTACTATTTGTTTCCTAATTGGGCTGGGAGAACTGCTAGTTACTCCCCTCTAATTGTAGAATTTTGTATATATACTTTGCAGATGACGGTGCAGTTTAGAGTTATTACATTATGACTGGGGTTGTGCGGTTTACCCGTGAGAGCAAGGAAGTTGTGCTACTCATTATGGACGAGCACTATGAGTTGGAATTTAGGATTACTTTTATGGTGGGCCTCTAGTAGCTTTACTTATGTTTTGTTGGGTTGTTTTAAGTTGTTGATATTAGTTTAGTCACTTGGATATGAGATCGTTCTGTTTTGAGGTCTTTTGAAAGTTACTATGACATTTGGAACATTTTGGTTAGAGATGGGGGTATGGTACCTCATTTCTCTTTATATATATATATACTAGATTTCTATGCACGCGATGCGTGCGACAACAATTTTATTATGAAATTTCATAATCTACAATAGATAATTTTATGGGTAGTCGCATCTTACCACCAAAAATTTTTATGGTTTTAGAAACTCCCACCTTAATGTTTTTTTTTTAAATTCCACCTACCATTTACGATTTTATTTAAAACTCCCACAACTTAACGGTTTTTGTCAAATTTCATTAACAAAATCGTTAAGTGGGTCCCACATATACATTTTGTTAACAAAATGGAACTTGAAATAGTTGCAATTCTTTCCAAATAGTTGTAATTTGTTCCAAATTTGCTCTAAATTTGTTGAGGATTTGCCCTTAAATTGATGAAATTGACTTTAATTTTAGCGTGAACTAATAATAAAATGCATATGTGGGGTCCACTTCACGGTTTTGTTAATGAAATTCAACAAAAAATCATTAAGTGGTGGGAGTTTCTAAAAACGTGAAAAATTCATTAATGTGGGAGTTTCTAAAAACGTGAAAATTTTAGATGGTTTTGAACAAAAAATCCTAATTTTATTTGCATACAATGTGTGTTTTGCCTACTGTAACATGATAAAATGTGAAGGTACACAACATATTTTGTTTTCAAGCTAAATTCATTTTGGCTCATTTTTCTTTGAAAACCTCCTTTACTCCACACTATCAACTACAACTTTTGTTATATAGTACCCGGTAAGGTATTTTTTGCTCATTGTCCAGATGAGAAAACATTCAAAAGTACTTGAAAATACTTTATCATATTTTTCACTCATGCTAAAATAATTTATCGTGATCAATTTAATCAAATGTGCCTTCACTCATGAACAATCAATTACTCATGTATTTCAAAATAAAAAATATTAAAAGTATATAAAAGTATGGCAAAATGGGTGTCTATTTATAGATCTCAAGAAAATATAATCGTTGATATATTTTTTAATTGTTTTTACTTTGTAGATTTTTAGATATTTTAGTTAGAAGTTTGGAACATCTTTTATTAAAAATCTAATGGCTAAATTTGGAAATAAAAGTTAATTACTTAATAAACTCATTGATTTATTTTATTTATTTTTCCTTTTTTTCTTTTTGGTGTCCACCCCCACCTCTTCACTTATATAATAGAGATATGTTTGGAGTTTTGACTACTATTTTGAGGTTGTTGTTTATTTATAGTTTAATTTTACTCCTTAGAATGGCATTCCCGTCTCGGTGGTATTTACGCTACCACTGATTGTTCTTTATTTCATTTAGGAAAAATTGCCTAGAATAATGCAGTCTTTTGACGATTCGCAAATAATAATGCAACCTAAAGATTATTCTGGAATAATACAACCTTTATACCCCATTTATTTTAAATAGAACAAATTACCGGTTACCTGAACAATTGGTAATATTTAATTAAAACTTTAAATTTTAATTAATATATTAACATAAACTAAAATTATTTTAAAATAAAATCCCCCCACCACCCCCTGCTATCAGCCCCTACCCCCCCCCCACCCACCCCCACCCCCACCACCCCTTCTATCAGCCCCTACCCCCCGCGCTATCAGCCGCAACCCCCCACCCCCTGCTTCTCTCAGGCCCAACCCCTACCCCCTGCTGCTATCAGCCCAACCCCCCACCCCCGCGCTGGCCACCGGAGCCACCCGTCCCTTCTTCCTTCTCTTCTCGCTACTCCTCTGTTTTCCCTCCCCCCTTATTTCGCCCTCCTGCTGCACCGCGGCTGCCACCACAGCCACCTCTCTTTCCTTTTCACGAACCACCGCACACCCACACTATCTCTTCCTTTTCATTCGCGGCTTTGTTGCCTCTCTCGTCGTCGGCAGCGTCTGGGTGGGGTGGGGTGGCTCAGCGGCGACGACGTGTGGATGGATTCGTGCGTGGACAGAGGCGTCTAGATGCGTGATTGGAGGTGTTTGTTGTCGGCGACGGCGTCTGGGTGGGGTGCTCATCGGCGGCGGCGTTTTGGGTGGTGTCGTGGCGGGGGGAGGGAAGAGGGGTGGGGTGTTCCGGTGGTATCCTGAAGACTGACTGAAGAGGGAGGTTTTTTGTTTTTTGTTTTTTTATTCTTTTTGTTTTAAATTTTTTTAAAAAAATTATTTATGATAACCAATAGCTGAATGACACGTGTCTCATTTAACCTCTTCTTCAAGTTAAATCCGGTTTTACCACATTTAAAATAAATGGGGTATAAAGGTTGCATTATTCCAGAATAATCTTTAGGTTGCATTATTATTTGCGAATCGTCAAAAGGTTGCATTATTCTAGGCAATTTTTCCTTTCCTTTATTTAAGTCTCTTTTCATAATTAGTATTTGACAGGATGTTACACTTTCTGTTTTGGCGAGTCGCAAAGCAGCTTCTCGGAATTCGATTGATTCTCGCCTTTTGCTCGCGGGTCGCGAAACTGATCGTGAGTCGCTACACAGTGCACCCCTCCTGCTTCTCGATATTTCCTCCTCATTAAGCTTCATTTATTCCATCTCCACTCCATACCCAACAATCTCCCACTTGGAGATCGAGTAAATGAAGAATGTGTTACTACTCATCATCTTGACATTCATCTCCAACTGCTAGTGCACTTCCATCTTCAAACTCAATCATCAATCATCGAAGACCAACTAAGGTACTACACAACCTTAGTTTGTTATAGGTAGCGTTCTTAGTAAGCATATTCGCGGATTCTTGGAACCCAACACCTCTTCCAAGCACAAAATATCCTCTTCCACCAAACTACTGATGTAGTGAAGCGCCGCCTTATATGATTGGTCCGACAATGATACATTGGATTATTAGCCAAGTGCAATGCACTCTAACTATCTATGTAAAGAACAACTTTGTCTTGTTGAATGCCCATCTCCTTGAGAAAATTAATCAACCACTTTATCTCCTTTCCTGCCTCTGACATCGCCATATATTCGAACTCTGTAGTAGACAAAGAGATACACTTTTACGACTTAGACATCCAACTCACTGTCGTACCTCCAATAGTTGAGATGTATCCAGAATTATTGCTTTTGCTAGTGTCGATTTCTCCACTAAGATAAACATCAACGTACCTTTCAAGCTTTACTCATTACTCCCAAAAGCAAAGCCTCATATCTGAAGTACCCTTCAAGTATCTAATTAACAACTTTACAACTTCCAAATGTTTCTCACCCGAATTTGAAACAAACTTACTCATCACAACTCACATTGCAAAATCAATGTCAGGCCTAGTGTAAACCATGGCATACATCAAGATACCAACTGTCGAGGCATAGGGAATACTGGACATTTGCTCCTTTTTCTCATTTGTTGTTAGTGACTCTTGTTAGTTTGACGTCGCTCGAAAGCGGAGAATTCCTAAGCTTTGCATCTTGCACATTGAATCTACTAAGGACTTTGAGAATGTAAGCCTCCGGGGATAACTTCAACATTTCCACTGATTTTTCTCCGGAAATTCTCATGCCTAGAATTTGTGTAACTTCATCGAAGTCCTTCATCTCAAACTTATTAGTTCTAGGTTGTGATTAGCTCAATTATAGTGTAATTTGTTCTTGAATCCATGGTTTATGTTATTGCAGTTTCATGCTACGTCTGGCAACTTGAGTATGATCCGATCGTAGGCTTACTTTTAGAGGCTTATAACACGCCATTAATTCTGATTATGTGAGTGATCGTACTGCATATGTTGAATTATGGGCGTTATGACCCGATCATAGACTTAACACCTGCTCTAATTGCTCGACTCTCAACCTAGGTATTATTAGTCATTTGAACCCCTTTGATTGGTATAAGAATGGTGGACCGAACTAATGCCCTAGACTTTTTATAATTTGATAAATCATTGATTTAATTTTGCTTTCATTATTTTAGCAGTAGTTCAATTGTTTTCTCCCTAATTTTGTCTGAAGTAGGCTTTTAATTAAATATTAACTCTGAAAACATGTCTCCCTATGGATTCGACCCGTACTTGCAAGGCTCTGCTAACAACAGACACCGCGCACTTGTGGTATATATTTTAAAACACATCACCTGGTATTGTTTTGCTATTATTGTAAGTTGTGAGAACTTTGTGTTTCCTTCTGATGAGATTAAGTGGGAGAGAGTTTCAAGAGGTTTGACATGGGGAAGGGCTTATTTAGATTACTATTTCTCTTGGATTTTGATAGGTGTTTTCTTTTTCCTTAGATTTCTCATGACATCAAGTTTGCTATCTATACTACTGAATTTTTTCTCATTAAGCAACTTGATTCCAGCTTTCACTATGAATTTTGCTTCATCAATACATTTATCAATACAAGGAACAATCCCATCACAATAGGTTGAGTTTCTAGATCCAAATAGCATACGTAACAGCTGCACATATTGATGCATCTGGCTACTCTAACCTAATCAATCTAAGGTTCTTAATAAGTCTATTTAATTATTGGTTATGGTTAGTTTTGAGATTTAAAAAAGATGATGATGGAGGTCCATCTAGTTCCATTGATCCTAAGACCAAGAACATGGTTGCTTGTGTTTTAAGGGATGTTCTGAATTCCCTTAAGTCCATTGAGTCCTTTAAAAGTGTCCTTAGCTTAGTTAATTAATTATTAGGTAAGTTACTATCTTTAATTGCTTTATTAGGGAGTCTAGAGTAATAAAATAAACTATTGGTTAATTTAATGTCATATTAAATTAACTAGGATAGTATTAGTTGAGTTGTAATTTCATTTATGTTAATTAGAGAGTCCATTAGGGTTGTATACTACATATGGGACGAATAAGGAGCTAAAATGCAGCAAAATGGCGCCTATCTCAAAGGAAGTTTCCTAGAAGATCAACCAAGAGCAAAGATAGGAAGGAATCTCTATCTTTTCCTTAAAATGGGCGTGCAAAGCTAAGGAGAGCAAGGAAACTATATCATTTCCTCAAAATGGCGCCCAAGCATATAAGATCAAGGAAAATGAATCATTTTCCCTCCAAAAGTCCATCTTAGGCGCCTAACCTTATCATTTTAGGGTTTGGTTTCCTACTTTGAAGGCATAAGTGAGGAAATCAAGGGCAATGAAGGGAGGGGCGTCCATAATGATAGAGCAAGCAAGAGGATAGACTTTCCAACCCTAATTAGATAGATTTTATATTCTGAATTAGTTTTTAATTGTTTTAATTTCAGCATTTATTTTCCTAGTGAGTCAAGGACATGTATTTAAAGGGCACAATTCATTTGAATAAATTATTAGACGTTTTATACATTGAATTTTCGAGTTTATTTTTGCTTTGATTAATTCATCATTAATCCAAGTGCCTATGCTAGCTTGATTTTAAGCTTGAATCAAGTGGTGTTCTTAGGACCTTAATTTGACTTAGTGGTGCATCTGTATCTAAGTTAATTTAAGTAAAGCTTAAACAATCATTCATATTTCATAATTAAACCTATTCTGCCTAGGGCATAGCCAGAATATAACATCTTGGAATCATATAGCTATAATAAAAGTTCGCTCTTCTGCATTTGGAAGCTTTGAATCCGACTAGCATCCACCTGCTAATCAGAAGCTGCTTAAAACTCCTCATAATAACACCAAGCCATTGAAAGCCTATCAAGACTCTACAGCTAGAAACATAAGCGACTATGACTCTATAAGCATTGAGCACACATCAAACAACCAGAATCTGAAAAGACCAAAACATAAGCAATTTGATCCTAGTTTGAAGACATTGCTGAATTACTAACCACGATATAAACTTGTGTATAGGCAAGGAAAGTCTATTCCGAATCCCTCTGGCCCATTGAGCTTTAGGCCGATTCCTTAGCACTTCTTATTGTAACGCCCCAAAATTAGGGGTCTTTATTAAACTCAATTAACCATAATTAGAACATCAATAATCATACTTTATTCATAAATACAGGAGAAACATTCTCAAGCTTGTGGGTTATGGCCCCACAATAAAATTCTCTTAAAAAATACAACTGAATAAGTGCATTCCCTTAATAGATAAATTTACCTTATCATCAATCATCTCAACGTCTCCCCTAACACATAATATAACACTACTTCTTGAACCAATCACTAAGTAATTTATTTACATAATCATCATTATCGTTCACATTCAGAGACTCTCTCCATGTGTCTTGTAAGACTTTCAATAGTACCTAAAACAGAAAAGCAAAACGTCATGAGCCGAGGCTCAGTAACATACGACTCTAACATCGTAAATCATTTCAATTCCTTTTATTTGTAAAGCAGGGGGAAGAGATAAAAACGTAAATCCATTTGAAAACAAATAAATAATTCATCCAGAAGTATCATGTCGTATCATCTTCATTATCAGAGTTATTAACAAACATCGTTCATTTTGGTAACTTGGCGAGTACAGCGTAAGGGACGTCTCCTCAAATATATCATAATCATAGTGAAATGAAGACAACCACTAAAGAACATTTACTTTATAACAGAAGGTGGTGCCCAATGCTGTGTCACCCGAGAGCATAAGCTCCCACAAACAAAAGGTGACAGATTCCAGAAGGTACGTGCACGACCCAGCATAACAAAATACTGCCAAGTACCGTCTTCCACTTTTCTTTATCATGTTTCAAATCTTATTATGATCATCCTTCATCAAACTATTTACAGAAAACATTTATAACATCATTTGCATAATAACATTTCATATCCCGCAATCCATAAACAACATTATTAAATACAAAATATCATCATAAAACATAGTTGGAACTTGGAAGGGGGTTGCGGGTGTTAGCAGTAGACGTTACTTCAACTCCTGCCTAGCAACCTTGTTAGCCCGGAGAGGCTTGTAATATCCTTTTTCTTTCTAATAAATTCACGAATTAATAAGTAATCATTAATATTTTATTCTAAATTTTACGAACTATTTCCGTCATGTGAATCCTTTGAAATATATGTTTTATTAAAACTTACTAAGTTCCAAAGAGGTTTTATAATAAGGCTCATTATTAATAATTAGTAATATAATAGTTACTCGTATTATAACTTAATATTACAAGCTAAGCTTTATGGGCTTTATAACTTGGATAACAAACTCTTTTAATACTAAAAGGTAAAAAAGATATAAGGAAGTTCTATGCCTCACTTAAGTAAAACTATTACTACTTTAGAATTCATATAAAATTCATGTCTAATGACTTGAAGGCATAAAATATAAATATTTGCTTCTTTTAATTAAAACTCTTTAAATAATACTCTTTATTATTAAACCAATAAATAAACTAAAGATATTATTCATTAATTCTATTACTTAAACAATATGAAAGAGAATGCATATATTTCATTAAATAATATTTAACAAGTCATAAATAGTTTGTGAATAACAATTCACTTTAAGTATTTCAACATTATAATCTACTTTCTTTTTAATTAGAAACTAAACATAATAATTTGTCCTTTCAATTAAGCTTTAAAATACATAGCAAATATTATTAATAATATTAAAGTGATTCCTCAATTAATAATTCATTATGAAACTACTCCTAACATTTAAAATAATTGTTTATTATTAAACTAAAGTTATTATATGAACATAAGTTATTACATGAAAATTAGTGACTAATTTACATAACTTGGTTTTATTAACTAAAGAAAGTAGGAAGAGAAGGAAAAATAACTGATGATTGAAGTGTGTGATTTGGGTTTCAACATGGTAATTTATATTCATAAGAGAAGAGTCTAGAATTGCTTGGGGAGCAAACAAAAATTTGATTTCCTCTATAGTTTCAAGGAGAAGGAGAAGGAGAAGGGGAAGTGAAGGTTAGAGAGTCAACATTTGCAAGTGGGATTTTTCTTTCCCTTTTTAATTAATTTGTTAAAACTACAATTCTATTTAAAAGAAATAAATAAATTTACAAACCTTACTACCTAGAACTTTAAATATAGTAACTTAATATTTAGAAATTATTTTAGGAAATTATGAAATAGATTTTAATAACTTAAGCTCATTTAACGTTAATAAAACTAATAGCGGTTGGGCATAATCATTAACAGCGGTTAGAAATAACAGTTGTTAAAAGTTGTCATCAGATCTAGAGCGGTTTCTAACCGCTGTTAATTGCTACTTTCAACCCATGTTATTTGACATCTTTGGTGCAATGGTGTTTTGCAAACGAATCTGGATCATAATCTTGCTCTTGAAATCTATATCCGACCCTGCAAATTCACTTTTCACTAGTGTAAAAAACCTCATCTGGTCCCACAAAATTGATCCGACCTTATGTAGTTTCCTCCCTCTCCTCAATTCCATTGAAGCTCCCTCTTCTGTCCTTAGCCATATTTGATAATTGGCTGGTAGCTGTTAGCTGTTAGACTTGACTGGTTTGACTGACTGTTGGCTGTTTTTGCTGGCCTTTTATCTAAAAATACCTTTGGTAAATTCAGCTATTGGATGTTGGCTGTTAGCGTGAAAAATGACCATTTTGATCATTTATATTTTACACTATTTAATTTAATAATAAAAAGTTATCAAGGGCAATAATGTAATTTTCCTTCAACAGCTACCGGCCAATGATAAACTCGTTAAATGCTATCGGCCAATAATGTATTTTGCCTTGGAGTAGCTTGTAGTATGTGATTTAAAAGCTAACTTAAAACCACTAACTAAACAAGTTCTTTTACTTATCTAACCAATTTTACTATCCACAAGCCAAAAACCAGTACTTCCTCCGTTCCCTTTTGTTGTTCCCATTTGGTTTTTCACGTTTGCCAATGCACATTTTATATCGTGTATATCTCTAACAACATGTTAATAAAAATTATAAAAGTTTGATATTCTTGATGTACTCGTCGAGACGAATAAAACAAGATCCCATATGACTATGTTTTTTCTTATATATTGGAAACCACTTAGAAGATTTTCTCTACTTTCAAATAGTGTAAGATTTCAAATGGGAACAACAAAAGGGAACGAAGGGACTAGTTGTTAAGCTAGTAACCAACATTCTTTTTCTCTACCATTCTTTGTTGTTCGATTTTGTTGGGGGTTGGTTTCACATCAGCAATCCCGCCCACTTTCAATGCTAAGGAGCCATTGGTACCAACAACTGAAGTGACAACGCCGACAATTCACTGTAAGTATATTTTTTCGATTTTTTTTTCAGTTTTTGTTTCTTTTATTTTTCAATTGGAACAGTTGAATTAGTTGATTAAGCTTTACTTTAGGAGAATGTTACATTATTAAGGATGTTTGTTTGTTGTCATTAATATTTGTTAAAGTATGAAATTACATATAGCTTATAGTTGAATTTATTGTAATAGTGAAATTAGAGATGTTTGTTTGTTTGTTAGTTGTTATTATGATTTTCTGAATTATGTGGGTAGGTGTGCTAGGGTTGGTGCTATGCTGTCGAAAGCGAGTGTTAGAAAGAGATTTGGGCTCTATTTGTTTTGGTGGAAATTCATTTCTTGGAAAATTGATTTCCTCATCCTTTCATTTTCCTTCGTTTGTTTTGATATGGGGTAGAAAATGATTTTATTAAAGGTGGGAAAATGCTCTTAGAAAAGAAAAACCAATTTCATTTTGTACAGAAGGTATTTCACATTGAATATTGTTTTGCATTAAAACAGACGGAGCCTAGAATCAAAATAAGGGATGAGCTTTATCGAATTTAGTCACCATTTATTGCAGGGATATTATTTTCTCCACCTTTACAAGAATGAGAGTATTTGTGTCCAAATTGGTGGTAGTGATCAATGGGGGAACATAATTGCTGGGACCGAATTAATTAGAAAGATTTTGGCTGCAGAAGGAGCTTATGGCCTATGGGCTTACATTCCCTCTTCTTTTAAAGAGTGATGGAACGAAATGTGGGAAATCGGACGAAGGGGCAATTTGGTTGTCCTCTGCATTGCTATCGCCGTACAAGTTTTATCAGTATTTCTTTACTGTTCCGAATTCTGATGTGATAAGGTTTTTGAGGATATTGACATTCCTTGATATAGAAGAGATAGAAGAGATTGAGCGAGAGAAGAAGAGACCTGAGATGTGCCGAACTCTGCTCAAAGAAGGCTTGCGGATGAACTAAAAAAGTCTTAACTCTTAATATGAATAATCTCACAAGTACTAGGTACTACTATATTGGACAGAAGTTCTTCCTGTGAAACTAAGTAACTGATTCATTACAGGTCAAGATGTCCATATCAGATAAGCACTGGCGGATAGTGCCTTAGTTGTAACAGTCCTTACAAGGGTACAGTTACAAATATTTTGTATGGGTTTTGTACAAGGTGTTACAAATAACTCAGTCAAATTAAGGTTATTAGATCATTTGTAAGATTGTAACGAGCTCGAGATAAGCATGCTGCAAAGAGTTAAATTCCAACATGCCTAGCGCTTAGGTAATCTCTCTTACCTTTGATTGCTTAAAAGCTCTTATGTTTTCCACTTCTATCAAAGGAGTGTTCAATATTGTTGTTGGCACTTCTGTTTGTTTATTCTCGTCATCAAATTACGATCTCTAACTTGTTGTTTCTTTTCTACAATATTGTCGTTTCTTTCCCTTTAATTTCAATTATTTTTATTTTAATGTGTTTGATTTTCAATTTACCTGCTTGTTAGTTTTTCCCTAAATCTTATGATCTGCACAATATTATGGAACGCAAAGTAGAATATGTCTGTGATTTATGAATTAAGTTTCTTGGTAGAACTTCTTTCTACAATAATAACTCTCAAACTGACCATGTCGCGAAACACAAGATTTATAGAAGTATATCTTTTTCTGGAACTGATGAAACCAACTGTAATGTCTCACATATGAATTTGGTGTGGGTTATGTCCTTTAAACTGATTGCAGTTGTCTTGTGCATATGTATTGGCATTGGCTGTAATGTCTAAGGAAAAGGAAAAATACAGAAAAAGTTGAAGAAACTTAAATCACTTGTTTGATTTCTTGTTTGAGATTCTTGTTCTATAAGTTTCTTTTTTGTGTGAACGACATTCATTTGTATCTAGTATAGCTGAAGCATGCTGCAAGATACAAGATGGTCTAACAGATTAGGACTGCAGCAGAATGCAGGCAAACTACTGCTATTTCTCTACTGCCATTTCTCTGTGTTGCTTCTTTGATCTGCAAATAGTTTGAGAATTGCACCCTTTAGACGTTAGAACATATTATTTGATACCCCAGTTGACATGTGCTGACAAGACGCTTAAGTCATGGATCATCCATGTTGCCTTTTCTGAGAACATCCTGTTTAGCTAAGTACCGCTCCTTTATTAGTGTAGCTTATCCCATCATGTAATCATGGTTTAGGACTTCCCTTTTTAAATTTAGTTAATGGGAGGATTGTGCGAAAGTGTGTGTTTTTGTATAAATTGTTTGTCTTAACAAATTGATATATTATGGCTTGCCCATCAAAAATAATAATTCTTTTGTTTGAACTGAAATTTAAAGGGTTGATGGATTGACCAATATGACTCTGCAAATTTATTTCCTTTTCCTGTTTAATATTCCATATGCAGTTAATAGTAGGCACTGATCAAGCAAGGTACTATCCATTTTTCCCAAGTTACTATTAGAAAGTTAAGTTCCGAGGAACTGCAGTCATGTTTGGGTTTCTTGTGTCTCAAGTTCTGATGCAGCTCTTTAAAAATATCTCATTGTTTACTTTTCATGATCAGGCCCTATTTCTATCTGCTGCAGCTTTTCTTTGCCCTTATGCCATCATTGGGTACTGGAGTATCTGCCATTTTGTTTATTGTATGAAGCCACAAATCCCAACTTCCACCCAAACATAAATATTTCTGTTTCAATTGTTATCTGGTAGCTCAATATGCTAGCTATGATGTAAGAAGTGAAGTGTTTCTTTGACATTTGTATTCTATATTGCTTCTATGTATTCCATGTGTTGTCTATATGAGGAAGCCCCTTGTTGCAAGAAAAGACTGCCGGCCATTTTGCCAAACTGGGACAATAGATTCAAGTATCAAATGTTGAAAGCGGTATTGTAGAATGTATGAGGTACCGATCATCTGAAACTTCAGCGACACCAGCATTACTGATCCCTACATGCTCAATTAACTGTTTGTCTAACAGAATAACACAAGCATATATGCCACTCTTTAGTGATAGTATTAATTCCCATAAGTTAGCAGAAGAGAGCAGATTGCTTGGTCTAGGATGAACAATTTATTCTTAGCTCTTGCTTGAGAAAAAATATATATTTAGATTACAGTGGACAAATCATCCTATTTTCACTTTTTGTTAGATTCTAAAGAATTTGTTGTGGATTCATCTCAGGAGCTGGAGCTGAAAAGGAAAGCAGAGGAAGAACTGAAGGCAAAAGCAATGGAAGCAGCTGAGAAGGAGGAGAAAGTAGCAAATTCTGCTAATCCAGAGTTGTTGAAGATCAAAGAGATGCTGGAAGCACTCGAGAAGCACTTGGGGAGACTGTGAAGGAGATTGAGGTTGAAACAAAGAAACCAAGTAACTCAGATCGAGCCCAAGAGAGTAGATCCTAAGAACAGCTCCTCAGATGATAGCCATGTGTTCACCATCTTGTTCTTGCAAAGGCGAAGGAAGAACACTGTTGATACAGTCCAGTATATGATGATTTCTCTATATAACTCTTCACAGACGTCAGGTAACATTGTGTTGCATTTTGTATTAATTTTTTGAAACTTTACTTCATATTGGCTGCTTGGTCTTTTTCAATTTGAAAGCTTCTTTGTTTAGTGTTTAGTCAAATTTGATTTTCTTTTTGAAAGCATCTTTGTTTAGTAGTTTGGAGGATTTTAAGTCAAATATTGATTTGGTTGATTGACCTAATTGCGTATTGATGTGTCACAGTTGCATATAGTTTGTAGGTACATTTAGGTTTCTTTTTAGAGCATTTAGATCCATTATTAGATTCATATTGTATAATAAACTTCAGTTTTATTTTTATTCTTTTTGCTATGTTTTCCCGATTTTGATGAATATCAAGTATCAAGTACTCATTTGGAGTATGATTGAGCAATCTTAATTTGTGAGGGTGACAAGCATTTGTAAACTAGTGATATTGCATAAGGGTTGTTTTTCTATGTCATTGAATATGAATTTCAGCCAAAACAAAGTGGAAAATCATTACAAGAAATGTTTCAGTGTGTCATGTCCACTCCCTTGATAATAATTTGTGATGTACTTATGATGCGGTTCCAGTTATGTTGGAAAAGAAGAGCTTTAAAATGGTAGGTGGCATGGCCCGAGGCGTCCTCTAGTTAGGAATCTGGTCATTTAAGGTGGAACTATTTTAGCAAATATGTTGGGGGCCGTCGCATCCAAATTATGCACGAAATTGATGTTTTTGGCCCAATTAAGGGGACACTCGCTGTTGTAACTTGCGTTCCTACTTTGATGAGGTTATAGTATATAGACTGGTTTCTTTAGAAATAAAACACATTTTATCATAGTTTTCTTAGATTTGCTTTTGTTGTAGTCTTTCTCTCTTAGTTAACGATACTCTTTCTTCCATTGCCATTTAATGAAGTAATAAGCTTTAATTCTTCTTAGTACATAATTCTTAATTCCTTCTCTATTATCATAATCATGATTATTTATTCTTTTGTCAATTACTTCTTTTACTCTATCACGTGTGAGTAGTCTTCTAATCTACTAGCCATGATTGATACATATGTGTTTTTATTTGTTGCCATCATGAGATTTCAGATTAGACGTTATTGAATGTTGATTGAATCTAAAATCCATTTTATCAATGATGGTTGGACCTAGATGGTTATGGTCAATTCAATGAGAGTATGAATTTCCTCTTGAGAATAGGCGGATTGGAGTGTTAGGATGTTGTGTTTATGATAAATCAGAGTCTTCAAACCCGATAACAATCCAGCCATTCTCATGGAAAATTTCATGCTCGTGGGGCTTATTGAATAAATCATAATCATTTAAATCCAAGTGGTATTGATAAAATAGATATTGGGTTGCATCTACATCGAATTAGGTCTAATCTCATGATGATAATGAAGCAGAGTTCAATAAGCAAACATTTATTGATCAATGAAGTGATGGATTTGGGATGAAAAACCATGCATCAACCATGGCTAGGTTCAACTAACCCGATATTAGAAGACTACTCACACGTGATGAATTAACGAAATGAAACTAATCTATGTAAATCCTAATCTAAGTAGGAAAGTAAGTTATAACAACTAGCATGGCTGAGCATCCCATTAATCGAGCCAAACATCAGTTTCGTACATAATTTGGATGCGGAGGCCCGCAACAGATTAGCAAAAATAATTGGAGCCTCAAATGATTTGGGATTTAGGAGTGACCTATGGCCACATACCATTTTAAAGCTCTTCATGTCTAGTTTCCAATACAATTGGAATCACATCAATATCATAAGTACATCACATGTTATTATCAATGGAGTAGACATGACTCCTTTATCACATTTCTTCTAATTATCTTTTACTTTGTTTTAGCTTAAACTCGTATCCAATGATGTGAAGACGACGATCCTTATGCAATAAAACTTCCTTCCTAATGCTCAAGATTGCCCAAGCATACCTCAAATAAGTTCTCGATACCTGACTTCATCTGAAAAACACCAAGTAGGAGCATAAAAGCAAAACTTTTACCACGCAATATGCATCTAAATGCACCTAAAAACTATATGCAAATATCTATATATTTTTTTTCAATCAAAGAAAAAATATGACACATCGAGCATCGAGGGTTAAGTTATGGTATCATGTAAATCATCCAAGTTTTCGAAGTCCTCTCCCTCCATGTAGGCAAATAGTGAACAAAGGTGAAACAAGAACTTGAAGTTTATTGCACCTGTATTTTCTAAGGTAGGCACTTAAGTTTAACACCCTCCCCCCCCAAAAAAAAACTACGAAAGGATATCAAAAGAAAACGGAAGTTCGAAACAAGAACCAAAATACTACTTTGTATTTATCTAGGAGTCTATGTATTCTCTTAATTATGCAATTGGGCATCACCAACTTCTGACCTACTACAGACATTATATAATGCTGGTATATCAAGTGTTATGTAAATAATGTAAGCGGTCATACTTGGACTTGAATCCTGACTGCGTGAGGTACTATCTACCTTAACTCTTCAATTAAAAATGACACATTCCTTATTTCTCCCGAAAGGGGGAAAAAAGGTTTCATTTGACCTTGTACTTATTACTTCATCTCTTAGTTCTGGAAAATATGGCCTCAGGATCTTCCTTTTTGTCGTCAAGTATCAAGGAAATATGGCCCATTTCAGCCCGAGTACTTATACAGCTAAAACAGAGATAGTTTCCGCTTTTATCCTCTCTTGCTTTTCTGCTCTTTTACCACTTCATTTTACCAGTGTGTTAATCCCCCGAACAACTTAATCTATTAACGCATAGTTCCTTTGTTTCTTAAAAAAAGTCAACTCTTTTTCAAGCAAATATTGCGAAAAACTAAAAAATGCTGTTGTAAAGGGAGATTTGATGATCTTCAATAAATTGGTTTTGATGTTCTTATGTGCAAAGATTGAAGAGCTGCCTTTTCCTGCTCTCTAATTTGTTTTGTGGGTATTGATGATGGCTGATTATTTGACCCTAGATTTAGTGATACTAAGTATGCTGCTTGTTGCTACTGTTGGGGGGGGGGGGGGATACTGGTGATGGCTTAAATTTGTGAAGAAGAAATAGGAAAGCATTAATCGATTGCCTCTTTTATCTTTGTCTATAGCCTGAAAACTTAGAGAAGAGTTTTAATGAACGGTACTCGAATCTTAAGTCGCGGTCATGTCTTGGCGAACAATATCCGACTAGGTACTACTGATAAGTTCTTGAAATGTCGTCTAGCGAGAATTGAGGTGTTGCTGCTGTCACTAATTCGTTCTCCTGGAAAGTGATAATTATGTCTAATGGGAGTACACAAGATTAAGATAATGAGAAAGGGAAATGACGATTTGACATTATATCTTGTATTGGAACGCTTCAGATGACGAGTAGAACAGACTCTTAGTGGGTCTTGTTTTGTGGGCATCTTGGCATAAGCTAATGGAGTACTTGTAAGTTTGTAACTATAATAAAACACTTAGAGGTAGCCAGGAATTAGTATTATAATTCTGTTAAATCGTAGTGATAGAGGAGAGAGAATAGGGAAAGGAAGTTCATTGTAAGTCGAAGAGATCAGAGATGGAGAAAAGAGGAAGAAAATTATTGAGTACGCTAGAGCTTGTAGCTCATTTGGGAGAATCAGACTACTCGAACGTCTGAAACAATCTTTAATTTCTGTATTTCTTTTTTTCTCAATCAAATACATCTTCATCTTCCTTTATTTTTCGGCATATATTTCCATTCATCACAGTACGCTCCTTTGGATCGTATCTTCTTACCTCCCATATTGGTTATAATTTGGTCTTGTTGCTAGCTATCTGTAAACTAGTTGTTGCAGGTTTTAATGAACATTTATTCAGATAGAACTGTTTTTAGGTTTCGCTGTGTTCGCATGTAGTGATGTTGCCGATGTCAGATTGCCATCAGGCTTGCCATTTTGTAAACTTGAGCTTATCAGTTAGATGATATGGTTGTGGACTATTTTAGGTATATGTCTAACTACTAGGATGTCACTTTGTTAGCATTTTGAGTATGTTGGCTGTTTGATGTTCATATATGTAGTTAAACATATTGTTGCTGTATTTCAAGATTCTGGATCAAAAGGTGTAAAGTTGTAATTTTCAGAAAAATGTTCATTTCTGGATCAAAAGGTGCATAGTTGTATTTTTCGGATAAATAAAATGTTAAGGACTTGAGTATCTGTAGGAGAGTCTCTTGTGCCCATTACATCTCGAGATTTGTAACAGGCAAATTAATACTCTAAAATTTGTCTTGAAAAAGGACTCTTGTTATCAGGCGAACAAATAAGCAGGCCTTTGTGACAGACAATGGCCTGTCACAAGTACTATCCATGATTGTACGCCCACACTTGTAGTGGTGCATGCCCGTTACGAAAGGCCTGTTTGAGCCCGTTACAAATAGCATTTTTTCCACAGTAGTATATTAGGGCTTGTTCATTATTGTTTTTTGTTTCTAATATGTATATATAATGGGGTAATAGTATCATGATATCATGGTATATATGTCAGTAGAAGGTCATGGGCCAGGGCTCATATTGAGTCATAGTCATTCCCTTATGAGTTATGAGCATAATTACTAACTTCTAGTATTGTCTTATATATATTTGAGTATTGATCAATTTAAGTTCATTAAGCAATCGATATCATATTAATAGTTAAGAGTATCACGAATATATGGTACATTCTTCAAATTATATCATGACTCTTAATAATCTGAAAACCAAAAACTGAAAATTGGCAAGGAATTAGAATGAGAACAGTTAATATCCTTGCTTTGCAATGACTGTAATAAGGGAGACTTTTCATTTTTGTCAGGCATCTCCATCTTTGCCATACTACTAGCAGGCAAGCTCAAGACTGAAACCGACAGGACATGGTGATCAAGTTCCCCTGATATTACAGGAACTGCGCTCGAGAGATGAGTAGCAGGCAATATGCAATTGGCAAGGAGCGCATTACCAGTAGACAGGATATAACTCTCCCAGTAGTAATTTGGTGGTGGAATATTGTTGACGAGCTCCAGATTGATGTCGAAAAGCTCTTCATCCTCCTGAATTTCCAACTCTGTTCTTCCTTTGTCAGCTTGTTGAACTTTAGTTGGAGAATCCATTTTAGCTTGAGAAACAGAAAATACTCCTTAGGGGATTTAATAGAATGTGCAATGTATAGTGAGAAAGGGGAAGTGGGTAAGTAGACCAGTTTCAACCAATCTCGTATGAAAGTAAATGTTAGTTGAGTTAGAAGTTCATATTGGGGCTGCCTATTTTGTCCTAATTCTGTACAGTATAACCCTCCCTAATTGTCATTTTCAGCAGTTATGCCTAATCTAATCCAACATTTTGCTAACTAAGTAATAAATGTGATTACTGATACAGGTCAAAGACTATCAGGAAGATATTTCTGCTAAATTGCAAAATCATCAAATGGAAAATAGAAGGAACCATATATTTCGGCAGTTATAACAACCTAGTTCATCTTGGAGTTGTTCACTTCGTCTCTTAACTAATTGGATGGTGCTCCCCGATCTTTGGAAATGAAAAGAGATCCTTGATTTGCCCCTTATCTCTAAGTGGAGCATTCGAGGCGAGGAGATTTGTCACTATAATCAACGATAAATATCTCTAAAAATGTATCGACAAAAACAGAATTTTTTTTTGATACTTACATAACAACAATTCTCCATCATCAGTGTTTCGTGTTGCTAACATAAGGCGAAATGAAATAGGAGCAGCAAGTCGTTACATTTAAGTTGATGGTGCTTGGAATGTATTACTCTCTTTGTATGAGGATAAGATAGGTTCTAGATAGTAATCACTGGTACGCCAGTTACTCTTATGCATAATCATTTCCTTAGAGGAGGCTCTTTTTGCATGGCAACCTGTGCTCTGCATTATAAATGCTGGCTTGTTTGGATGTGTTAAAATGGGCTCAATATATGGCAATTTCTTGTGTTACCATCTTTAGAAGCTCAGTTGCAATGGTTTTCATGCTAGTGATGATACATCTTCCATAACATAGGCATATAGATAGGCTGGACCAACCACGAAATTAGAGAAATAGCTCAACACTTCCAGTAGTGTACAATTCACAAAGTGCTGAGGGAACATGTTTAAGAAGCTCACAACCTTGGCAGACAGAGACAGTGCAGCGAGTGTTCTACATTATGCCTCGACAACCTTGGCGGCTCAAATCCCATGGCGGCATTTGCTCCTCCACATCATGTGTCGATTTACATCATATGTTGACATGTCGCTATTTTAGTATTTCAAAAATGCAATCAAAGAAGAATTAACTCATTCATTGAAAATTGAAAGTTACAACTTTTCATTATTTCATATTCTTTATTGTCTGGAAACTCTATTTTTAATTAATATTTCATATCCTTCTACCATGAAAATACTTCTTCATTCTAACCTGCTTTTTCTAAAGTCAGACTTGGTAAATTTTGACGATAGATTTTCATCAATATACGATATAAATAATATGTTGGATCTTATTAGATTTGTCGTGATATGTAAATTCAAAAAATCAACAGATGGGTTTGGACTTGACTTTGTCTCTTGCTTGAACTTCTCAAAGTTAAGACTTACGCCTTCTACTTGACTTCTTGACTTTGTTGATTTATAAGCATTGGACAATTTGGGCTACACTTACAAAATCAACAAATGGGTTTGGACTTCCGCAATATCCCTTGAAAAGTTGAAAGTCCAAAATATTAAGGTTATGAGCAAAAACCTCTTCTAACCTGTGTAAATGATGAATTTGTCAAACTCTAATTCTACATCCTCTAGAAAAGGAAAAAATATTAATCAATCATGAAATCCATACGTATTAGTCCATGATTTCCCTTATTACTGATATGGAGTATTAAGGTTATTTGTTTATCTTCTTTATTATTATTGTTATTATGCTATTGGCATTATTATTAATAATTTACTATTCTTTTTTTAATAATCATTAGCATTAGCATTATTGTAATATTAAAATACTATAAATAAACTTATTATCTCTGATAAAATAACAACAATTATTATTATTATTATTCTTCTTCTTATTATTATTATTATTGAAGTTGGAATTATTATTCAAATACTTATTAATAAATATTCAATTCAACTCCGTTCAAAGAAAATAAATTAAGTTAATTCAACTAAATGCCTAGAAGGTAGAGTCCAAAAGAACATAGTCGGGCCTGTTCAGTTCAATTCTTGACAATACTTTTACTCTCACGTTTTACTATTCCTTCCAATTCACTTCAATGCCGTTTTTTCAGTTCGATTCAGTTCAGCTCATCATCTATTTTCAGCTGAATACAACATACCACCGAAGTACCCTAAATTAAAGAATATGTTAGTAGGTCCAACCACAAACCACTCTCAAAAACAAAAAAAAAAGGTTTACAACTTTACACACTTGAACAGTAAAAGAATCCACATAAACTTGGCAAATTTTGGAGCATTAAGATTTAAGCTAAGACAGCATCCTCCTTCAATTACTGGTCCGTGACCTACATTCTCGCGAAACACCACCTAGATACACGAACAACGACCCCACTTCCCATCTTTTCTCCCAATCCAACGCCCAGGGGGTCATCTATCATCATCACAGCTATGTTATTATATCTCACTTCCCACCGCTTTTAATACAAAAAAAAGCTTATTATTATTATTACAAGCTACTACTAACTTGAAAATTGATCATCATGTTTCCCTCTTCGTAACTTCATTCAATTTTGTTTAGGGTAAGTTATAAGTTGACTGATTTCAATTTCAATTCAATTTGTTATTACTCATCCTTTTTAATTTGTTGTTCTTTAATCTGCTTTAATTTGATTGCTTGTTTGATTGAAGTAGGGTTTATGTTGTGCTCATGATTCTTTGATTTTGATCACTAGGTTTTATTAATTGATTGATTTCTTGCTTTTGTTTTGATTTTTTGTTGTTCTTTGAGCTCAATCGTTATCATGTTCTTTGATTCTAAGGTTGATTTTATGTATTTGATTGTGGAATGGTATTATACTTTAGATATGGGATTTGTACTGTAGATTACTGTTTTAGTGTTGTTTAACAAGTAAAATTACACACTTCGAATTTAGCGACTGAATTCGTGCCCTAAATATGCTTTTCACTTATGTCACTCGGACTCAGGTACATGTCTAAGTGTCCGGCTCGTCCATTTTATGACAAATTTCCTTGATTTTGGCCCTAAATGAAGTGTCCGAGTATTTATACTCATGTTCAAGTGTTGATGATCTGGCACGGGTAATTGAGGTAAAATGAAGAGTCTGTGTAACATAGCTTTTCAATAGAGTGGTTTGTTTTTTATATATTGGAAATCAGTCCTTTTTTCGAGTTGTGCCTTTTTATAGCTCTACCATCTGTGGTTTGGAGATATTTTAGGGGATTGAAGTCAGTGTTGCGTTAATAGTTTTTTTTTTTAAAAGTGTTAGTTCCGAGATTGTTCTTAAATTGACATTTTCTGCAGTGGCTATATACTAGTTTGAATGCCGGGATGTGTTACTTGTGAACTCTTCTGGATGGAAGTTGAATGTTTTCATGCATTTGTTTCTGGCAGGGATTAGGAAAGCTGAAGTTGTTCTAGATGGAGTCGTGCAATTGTATTGAGCCGCAGTGGCCTCCAGATGATCTGCTGATGAAGTATCAATATATATCTGATTTTTTCATTGCCCTAGCATATTTTTCAATCCCATTGGAGCTGATTTACTTTGTTAAGAAGTCAGCTGTTTTTCCATATAGATGGGTGCTTGTGCAATTTGGGGCTTTTATAGTGCTTTGTGGAGCAACACATCTAATTAATTTATGGACTTTTAGAATACATACTAAAACTGTTGAAGTAGTTATGACCACTGCTAAGGTTTTAACTGCAGTTGTGTCGTGTGCAACTGCCCTCATGCTCGTGCATATTATTCCTGATTTATTGAGTGTAAAAACGCGGGAATTGTTCTTGAAAAATAAGGCTGCAGAGCTTGACAGAGAGATGGGCCTCATACGTACTCAAGAAGAAACAGGGCGACATGTTAGGATGTTGACTCATGAGATCAGAAGTACTCTTGACAGGCATACCATCCTTAAAACCACTCTTGTTGAGCTGGGTAGGACTTTAGCTCTTGAAGAGTGTGCTTTATGGATGCCAACACGTACTGGATTGGAGCTTCAACTTGCTTATACACTCCGTCAACAAAACCCTGTTGGATTTACTGTGCCCATTCAGCTTCCTGTAATAAATCAAGTATTCAGCACCAATCGCGCTGTAAAAATCTCGCCAAACTGTCCTGTGGCAAGAATTCGACCTATCACAGGGAAATACATGCCAGGAGAGGTGGTTGCTGTTCGCGTGCCCCTTCTTCATCTTTCTAATTTTCAAATAAATGATTGGCCGGAGCTATCAACAAAACGTTATGCTTTGATGGTCTTGATGCTTCCATCAGACAGTGCTAGGCAATGGCATGTTCATGAATTGGAGCTTGTCGAAGTTGTTGCCGATCAGGTTTGTCTGCGCCTAGCTATTCTTTCATGTTGGATCCTAAGAAATGCTAGTTGTAATATTTAGTTGCTATGCTCTCTGTTTAACCTACTTTATGATGCCTGCATGCATATTTTGTTAAATTTATACTAGCAAAAGTCCTGAGAAATAGACTCCTGTTAGTGTCTCAGTGACACTAGATAAGTACAGCAGCATATAGTTTGTATACTAAAGTGTCAATCATCACCTATAACATAAATCATTCTCCCAGTCTGTATAAGTGATTATGTTAGTGGACCAAACATAAAGATTTAGTTACGCTATTATTACAAAAACTTGGGTAGCTGCTCACTCGCTTAGTAGAGGACATCCTTGCGAGATGGGAGCTTTGTTCATTGACTGTTGAGGCCATATGATTGATTGGACCGGAATAGAAGTAGATGGATGATCTTATGTAATAAAGGGAGTATAGAGGATGTACAGTTGAAGAGAACTTCAAGAGATCGTTTGCTTGCACTAAAATTCCATGGGAAATCAAATTTCCTTGGAAATGTATTTTAGTTTTGTTGTTTGGTTGACCAAAAAAGTCTCAAGTGTAGGAATTTGATTTTCCTACAAAATTTGAATTCCTGCATAATGTAGGAATTTAATTACCTTACCCCCCTTGGTGATTCAAATTTCCCTAATATTAACCTAACACAATTAGCCATTTCCTAGGAAAATAATAAGGGAAGTTAGTTCCCATGAATTATAACTTACCATGGGAAATTAATTCCCATTGCAACCAAACAAGCACTAAACTTGATGTTTTTGGTGAATACCTCATAAATCAATAAGAGAGTACCTATAATCACATATAACAATGGATTGTTGTTGCTAGGAAAAAAGTAGAATCATAAATACTATGAGAAATTGTGAAATGGGGTCTAATTTCATTACTTTAAGAGTCGTTGAATACTAAAGCCAGTAAATTGTTGGCTACTAAAGCATTGACCAGCTCTTTTGCTTCACCTCAATTAAAACATGATTTCTGTGTGCTGAGCGGACTAGTACGACATTCTTTATACGACATTATATTCAGTGCTAAGGATTAATTTTTCTTGTATTGGAACCTTTCGTGTGCAATGTGGTTTGTGTTGTAAGTTGTAACAATATAAGGGGTCATTTGGTATAGAAAGTGGAAACGGAATGGAATGGTATTAGTTAAGAAAGGAAAAAGGTAAGGATAAGGGTTATTTTTATTAATTGTTTGGTATAAATGAAAATGAAAACGGAAATGCTCTTATATATGTAAATGTAGAGAAGTCATTTTTGCCCACTTCCCCACCCGACCCCACCTAAATACCTCCACGGCTCCACCCGCTTTTTCTTGTTGTCGTTTCCTGCACAACACAAACACAAGAAAGACAATAATGGGTAAAGTTGTGAGATGGGACCACCTTACCACCAGGCATTGTTGATAAAGTCAGACAACGTCATCTGAACATGCTCTTTTTGTGTTTCCGGCGGGAAAAGTCATTTGTTACCGGTGCTTGAGGCAAGGTAACAAAATGGTGGTATCTGTTTCAGCTTGGAAACGGATCCTGTTTCCTCTTCCTCTTAACAACCACACAATAACGGTAGTTGATACTTGATTCCGTTTCCAAACACTATTTCATCTTAACCAAACAAGGGCTAATAAGTAATGAATGGTTTTAGAAAGTGGATATTTAGTCATTTATTTCTTCAAGCCAGTGTTAGGCTCTAGTCAATTTTTGATGTATGTGTCAAGCAATATCAACTGTTGATGGCTTGTGCAAGTAAAGTTTATTTGCAACTATAATTTGAAAGGTCGATCTGGCAGATGATCTTTCGTCTTTTTTGGTGTTCTAGACTTTACTTTTATCTTCTTTGCGTTTTGTAACATATAGTTGAGTGAATATCTTACGTTGATTCTATGTATATTTGGAGAAATCATGTGAAACCTGTTGGATTTTAATCTCCTGTGTGTGGGACTAAGCTTACGTGTCATGTTCATAGTAGAGTCCAGTTGAGTCTTGGCCTCTTGGGGTATTCCAATCATTTCGGGTTGCCTTTTTAGGGTGAGATATTCATTGGGTCACATCTCAACATCTCTAGCTACTAAAGGAAAATAAATTGACTTCTGAGTTCTCAAGTGTCAATTGTCAATACTTGATGAAGATCTGTACATTATGTGGTTTTTGTGTAAAGGTTCCTTTTTAATGTCACCTTACTCTAGCTCATAAGCTGCAATTGATAGTCGTAGCACGAGACTGGAAAGTGGTTGTTTATAAGGATAATTTGTCGTTCTCCTCTTGATTGTGGTTTATTTAATATCAGTTATTGTTGAGAAAGCAGTATCATATATTTAAGTTTCTATTTTTTCTTGGTCCTTTTGTTTATGTGGGTATAAATAGTCCAATATTTTCTGAATGATCCAGGTAGCAGTTGCTCTTTCCCATGCAGCAATTTTAGAAGAATCCATGAGAGCTCAGCAACAGCTGTTGGAGCAGAATGTCGCACTGGATTTGGCTCGCAGAGAAGCTGAGACTGCTATCCGTGCTCGTAACGACTTTTTGGCTGTGATGAATCATGAAATGAGGACTCCTATGCATGCAATAATAGCCCTTTCCTCCTTATTACAAGAGACGGAGTTGATTCCTGAGCAGCGCTTGATGGTTGAGGCAATTCTAAAAAGCAGTAATCTACTTGCAACTCTAATTAATGATGTTTTGGACCTTTCACGACTAGAAGATGGAAGTTTGAAGCTTGATGAGGGAGTATTCAATGTCCATACTATGTTTAGAGAGGTAAGAATAACAGGACGCCTACATATATGTGTATATTCCATCATGCATCATTTTCTTTCAGAGTTTTGATGTCATGTTACTTACATTTTCCCGTGTCACATGTGGGTTTTGAGCGTTCCTTACTGAGGAGTAGTTTTGATGATGCTAATTTAGTCTGTAATTAGTGATTTGATATAAAGATTCTTTACGTGGTTAGGCTTTGCAGTGTTTGTAAGATGTATGACTATTGTTGCAGGTACTTAATTTGATCAAGCCCATAGCGTCTGTTAAAAAGTTGGTGATAACATCAACTTTGGCGTCGGATGTGCCAGAGTTTGCGGTTGGTGATGAGAAACGGCTATTGCAAGTTTTATTGAATATTATTGGTAATGCTGTGAAGTTTACAAAAGAAGGAAGCATCTCAGTTACTGCTCTAGTTGCAAAGCCAGAGTCTTTAAGAGATGCTCGGACTCCTGATTTCATCCCAGTAGCAACAGATGACCATTTCTATTTGCGAGTGCAGGTAATATCTATATAAAATTCCGAACTGAATCCATCCGTTTTGAGAGCCTGCTTTTATCTGACTGCACTAAGTTTCATTGAGTTTAGGTGAAGGATTCAGGACCTGGAATCAACCCGCAAGATATCCCAAAACTCTTTACAAAATTTGCCCAAACTCAAACACCTGCAAATCGAAATTCTTGTGGTAGTGGACTGGGCCTTGCTATTTGCAAAAGGTAACTTGGCCATATTTTGTTGAAGTGACTGTCATAACGCAATCAAATACTAATTGTGTATTAGCATAGCAGTGGTGCCAAGCTATCTGCACTTACACGTCATGACATATTCAATGAAGCCTTAGACTTTTCGATCTTAGACTTATCCTTTTTTTATACTTCCTCCGTAACGAATTAATTGCACCTTTTGCCATATATGGATGTAACAAAAAGATTGCACCATTTTATAAACTTTCCTTATTTAGTTAAATTTTTATTGTAAAATTACGATAATACCCTTAATTTATAAACTTAAAAACTGATTAAAATTAACCAACAATGCATTACATTACTAACTAAGAATCAACCCCATTAATGGTTTCCACCCTAATCTAATATCAACCACCACCTTCACCACTACCATAAAATTGTCAACCCTTTCTCCACCACCAAAAACACCAAATTTTCCCAAATCCATCACCAAAATCCACCAATCCTTCTCCCTCCTCCACCCTCGTCTTCTCCACTGCAGAGGAAGCCACCGCAAATTGTACGATCCTTCTCCGCCTCTCTAACATTAACCACCAATTTGAGCAATTTGAGGTTCGATTTTATGGGGTTGGGTCCAATGTTTTGAGTTTCATGTTCGATTTTATGGGTTTTGGGTTCAAATTTTGGAGTTTTGTCTTCGATTTTGGGGTTGTTGTGTTCGATTTTATAGGTTTTGGGTTAAAATTTTGGGGGTTTTGGGTTCGTTTTTATGGGTTCAAATTTTGGGGTTTTTGGGGCTCGATTTCTGGGTTCGTTTTATGGTTTTTAGGTTCGAAAATCTTGGGTTTGGTTACAAATTCATGTGTTTTGGTTCATATTCATGGGTTTTGGGTTCAAAATTGGGGTTTGGGGTTCTATTTTCTAGGTTAGGGTTTGAAAAATCTGGGTTTGGGATTCATTTGTTGGGTTTTTGGGTTCGAATTTATGGGGTTTGGTTTCGAATTTCTGGGTTTTGAGTTCGAATTTAAGGGTTTTATGGTTCAAAGTTTCTGGGTTTGGGGGTTCGAATTTTCGGGTTTGGGTTTGCGTTTTCTGGGTTTGGGGTTCGAAATTTTGGGGATTAGTTGTTGTTGTTCGAATTCTGGGTTCAAAAATTGTTGTTCATATTTCTGGGTTCGAAAATTTCGGTGTCGGTGATGAAGGTGGTGGCAGGCGTGGTTGTCGGAGTTGAAGGTGGTGGGTGTTATGGTGGTTGGTGTTGAAGGCGGTGGTTTGCGTGGTGGTTGGAGTTGAAGGTGGTGGTTAGCGTAGTGGTTGGAGTTGAAGGTGGTGGTGGATGTGGTGGTTAGTGTTGAAGATGGTGGTTGGAGTTGAAAGTCATTAATTTCACTTTGTCTATAGTTAAAACCTAAGTTACTCCCTTAATTTCTCATTTGGAAATTTTGCCTAGGAGTCCGAACCGACCCTCAATGGTGCAATTAATTCGTTAAGGAGGAAGTAATATCAATCTGTTTCTTGACTAGTATGTTTGATTTATCTTTTTTATGGTAATTTCCAAATTAGGTTTGTAAATCTTATGGAAGGGAACATCTGGATTGAAAGTGAAGGTCTTGGCAAGGGTTGCACAGCTATCTTTGTAGTTAAACTTGGAAGTCCTGAGCGATCCAATGGAGCCATGGTCCCAGTTGCACCCAAACCACTGCTGAATCATGTTCAATCGAGCTTTGGAGGTCTTAAAGTTCTCGTTATGGATGAAAATGGGTAAGTTGCAATAGTCTTTCTTTCTGGTTTTCTTTTTTCCCCGGGGGGGGGGTGGATTTGGTTGGAGCATCTGCAGATTGGACATTTTCAATTGTGTAAGGGCGTAGCATTATAGTTATGACTGTTCTATTTCTTGTTAATTTTCGGAAGGAGTTACTAGATAAATATAACTGAAGTACATCTGAGTATTCCATGGAAGCTACATAAAATGTGTTTCTACATCAATGTTTGAAGTCAACAGCCTTTGTAGGATCCTTGTACTTCAAGTTTTAGAAGTGAGTTACCTCTTTGTTGAGATGGTAGATTTATCTTCCAGGCAATATGGTTGTGTAAATATCAAGAATCAAAGTATTCTCTTCATTGTTATTCTGGAAATTAAAGGATAAATCTAGGTTAGGATTTTCTAGGGTATGGTGTTTGGGATAATTCGGTCTTCATCGTTGATAAAAGATAGTATTGATATGAACCATAATAATCTACGACCCTACTTTACGAGCTGAGAATGTTTGTCAATCTAGGTGGGATTTGAACTTTGTGGAGTCGAGAATAAAGATAGAGGTGGGCGCAGTTAATACCTTTGAGAAATGTGACAAATTCAATCCTCAGTGTGATACCCTGTCCATAATCAATACCCTGCCTCGAGGAGTCGTGGCATAATGTGGTATCTTGTTTTTGTTGTACTTAATCTTTTGGTATGAAATGGAATCATTTTTCAAGAAAGAACATAGCATCATATTTTGAAGAATAATCTATAGTTATTTGTTGGAGTAGTGGTTGAAAATCTACTTCTCTATCTAGGACACGAGCCATGACTGTAACCCTTCTATAACGCTGCTAATGTTTAGTGTGAGTGGAAGGATTTCAACCAAACTATGGATGTCACTTGCATGATTGTGGGGATGCCACGTGACGAGGAGACATGCCAGACACTTTTTCTAAATTTATTGGAATATATATAGATATCAGGTTTCTAGATACGTAGCTTAGATGGAGTGGTATGTGTAGTCTTCTACTGCTGTGAATGAATATCAAGCTTGATATGCAGGATAAATTGAGTCACTATTCAAGTTAAATAAAAAGAGGTCTTCCTCCATTCTTTTTGCTCGCTAAATTTTCCATTTAAGGAAGTTTACTATTATGCACTACATATCCACTCTTGCTAAGGTTCTCTTTCACATATCTACTTTTTGACATCACGTACTACTTACCTCTCACATGTCTTTACTTATTCCATTTTCTTAAGAAATTTTCACAAGGGGCAAGGGGTATGGAGTGAGTAAAAAAAAGAAAGGGTGAAGTACTTTTTAGACTATTAGAAGAGGATGCTGCTATGGCCATTGTAGACATCATAGACCTATAACTGTACATCTTTTCCTTAGCTAACACGTGTGGGGTTAAGTAAAGATAAAAGCGAGAAGCATTCTTCAGTCATTGAATAAAGTGATAACTGGTTCTGCAACTGCACATCTTTTGCATATGTATAGCTTCCCATCATATCACTGTCCCTTGCAGATGCCCTGATGGAAATCCATTTTATATTAAGTTTTTCTGGATCTCTGTCTATAATCATGCTTGCTTAAAAAAAGTAAACAACCAATTTTCTTTCATCGGTTTTCACTCATTGAACTGGTTATCAGCTTGATGTATCATTCGTCTGGTAGAACGCTACTAACCGTCAGTTAATAACAACTCTAAAACCTTACCTCTGGGAATTGTGTGCAGGGTTAGCAGAACAGTGACAAAAGGACTTCTGATGCACCTTGGATGTGATGTCACGACTGCAGCGTCGAGTGAGGAATGTTTGTTAGCTGTGTCTAGGGAATTTAAGGTGGTATTCCTTGATTTAAGTATGCCCGGATCTGATGGCTTTGAAGTTGCTGTTCAAATACGGAAACGGTTCTCAAAACGTCATGAGAGACCGTTAATCGTGGCAATCACTGGGAGCACGGACAGGTTGACACGAGAAAATTGTATCAGGGTGGGGATGGAAGGTTGCATATTGAAGCCGGTATCTGTTGATAAAATGAGAAGTGTTCTATCCGAGCTCTTAGAAAGACGGACTGTGTTTGAGACGCTCTAGTAAGCTGAATGCTTGGATCAGTGCTACAATGGAAGAGATAAAATATTGATTTGTTGGGATGCTAAGATGGTGACACCAATTTCCTACCCCTTATATTTTCTTTTGTATTCAATTGGGTGTCTGGAGATGCTGGTGTCGACATTACAAGGTTTCCAGGCATTTTTTCCATGTATATACCACAGCTTTGAGGATTGCACAAAAGAGGCAGTTATGAAGCAAGGCTCAACTGACGTAGCTTTTGCTAAAAATTCTTAGTTGAAGATAGTTCCATGAGCTAAAACACGCAACGCTCCGGAAATGGGGTGTTCTTTTTTTTTTCTTTCCCCAAAGGTCCTGCCTAAGTTGGTATCTAGAAATGGTACCTTGTTGTATGCAAATATCTTGACCTGAAGCTTGTAGGACAATAGGTCAATAGCTAAGCAGAATGTTTCCCTCCAAAGAAACGTGTGAAAAAAACAAACTGCAAAAAGAGACGGTCTAATTTTAACATAAAATTAGTTCATTGCATCCAAGCCAACGTTCTATTTTCAAATTCAATTTATCTTATTCTATCCCAACGAAATCTTAAACATCTCGCGGTAACCTAATCATATTTTATCTTATTCGCTCTGTCTTTAAAAAAAATTAGAAAGATCTATAGCAAGCATACTGAATGGATTAAACAAGTCCTTAATAGACTAAACTAGTCACTTTATAAATTTAAGATTGTGGTTACTAAATAAAGTAATTTGGTCATAAAATAAATTAAACTAGTTAATATATACTTCCTTTGTTTCGTTTCTCTGTCCTACTTTGAACTGAGAGCTTTTTGGTTAAAGTAGGATAAACAAAAAGAATTAGATTTCAATCCTTTTTTTGTAACTGATCATATTAGAAATTTTTCAGAAGTAACTTATTATGTCCAATAGGCTAGTTACCAGACACTAAATTTACCTTTTTTTCCTGACCTCTAATATGGTTTTGATCCATGAAAAGATCAAAAACTCACAAACAAATAAGGTCATTCATTAGTTATTAGTTAATCTTTCCACCACTTTATTCAATCAGCTAATAATCAAAGCAGTTGTTATAATCAATTAGTCAATATAACATTTATTCGTTGAGCATTAAACATTGAGAGCATCTTAGGCCTTATTCGAGAACAATGAGAGTATTTTAAAAGAAAGGATTGACCCATGCCATTTTTCTAGTTAAAAAAAGCAAACAACTACTTCCTACGTCTTTTTAGTTGTGGCACTTTCTTTTTTGACATTTAATTTCTCTACATTTCTCATATCGCATGAGTTCTCTTTTATCTTTCTATCTTTCTCCTTCCCAAAAGTTGCATAAGAGTCTTAAAAAATTGTTCTTTTCTACTTATTTAAGCACTCTAGTAATCGTAAAATTTCAGATCAAATCATATCAGATAAGAAAAAATCAGATAGAAAAGTTCAGATCAGGACAAAAAAGTTAAGATTAGATTAGAAAATAATAAAAACGAAAACACAACTACTTCATAATAAGTTTAGATCGGATAAGAAAATTTTGGACTAGATAAATAAAAAGTTTATATAAAATCAGATCAAATTAGAAAAGTATAAATCAAATCTCAAAAATTTCAGATCAGTTCAAATGAAGAGAAGGACCATAGGTCAAAACAAGTGGTATAATAATTCACTTCTTTAATCTATCAACAAAACTAGCTATCAGCTAACCAGTAAATAACGCGAGCAAAACATAGCTGAGTAGCTGAGTGAAGCTTGACTCAAATTCGCAGCAGTCCAAAGTTTCCTCTATCCCTCAATCGAAGATTCCAAATATCAAGGGAGGCGAAAAAATCTTCACTTCCGATTCGTTCTGTCAAATCAATCGATTGAACCTTTTCACATTCTCTTCTCCAGTTAATCGATTGAATTCATCGAATCCATCTCATTCTTACTGTGATAACAATGGAAGCAGAAGAAGAAATGTCATCATCAATGAAGAATATATCAAAATCGACGGCAGTAATAGCTTGCGTCGCCATGACAGTGATGTACGTTGCAATCCTCCATTCTCCGACGTTGATATTCAGGTTTCCACCTCCAATTTCATTCAAGCAATTCATGATCAGACGCTTCATCTGTGCCGTTGCTTCGTCTCTTCTTTGTCTCTTCATTTCTTCTCTTCTTCTTGTGCCTGTAAGTTTTTATTCTCTCTCCTCTTTGTTTTGGTTGTAATTATGATTGTAAATATTACGAGCTTGTTGTTGTTGTGTTGGTAGTTGATACTTCCTCCGTTCCATATTAATTGCAACACGTGGAATTTTTAAATATTAATTCCTCTGTTTTTTTATACTTGCATCATTGAGCATGTGCATAAGAATTAAGGAGATGAGAGAGATAGAGAGATGGAAAAAAGGGATCATGTGATTGGGGAGAGGTCGAAAGGAAGTATTTCCCTAAAAGGAAATGATGCAAGTAATTTGCAACTTCTAGAAATGGGATATGATGTAAGTAATAAAAAGCGGAGGAAGTATGATTTACATATAAGGATAAACATAGTTGTATTTGTTGTATTCAACTTGATTGATACTCTTGAAACGTGGGCGTGAAACTCTCTATGTTGCAATTGATTTGGAAAGGAGGGAGTATGATCGTAGTGTGTTTGTTATGTTAAATGCTGCATACAAATAACCAAGTGGATTTGGTATAGTGGTCGTTCACTTTTTCTCTTAACCAATTGGTCATGGGTATGAATCTTGACCGTTGGAAATAGCGAGATTATCGGTGAGTCCTTTACCCTTAAGTGGAGCACCCTGGGCGAAGGGATTAGTCATTACTTCTAGTGATGGACACCTTTGGTTTTACCAAAAATAATGATGCATACATTCAAGTTATTGTGTTGCATTGATATTGAATCTGGTTTGGGGTTTTACTTGGATTCTGCTGCTGCAATTTAGATTCTTGAACTGCTGAAAGCATAGGCTTTTGATGAGGGCCGCTTTGTTGCTCCACGACACTGGACACTTCATTTTGAACTTAAAGTTTGACATTTTTCTATGATATGGCCGAGTTCGGCACCCAGAGACCCTTATCCTAGTAGACACTTGTAATGAAGTCTGAGTAATATAGATGAGGGGTAATCATATGATGTATCAACCTAATAAATGGTAGTAGATTTGTGGTAAGAAGTATTTGAAACCTTGAGGTAATCTTAAGGATAAGCATTTTTCAACTTCTTTTCTAATCCGTGGTTATATTGGTCTAAACTAATTTGGAATTTTTGGGGAATGGAGGAAATTATTAGTAATTTATTTAGATTTCCAAAGTATTGTGTTGAGTAGCCAAAGTAGCTCATATGAGTCTAAGGACCTTTATGGCAAATTTTTGGAGGTTTGGTGTTGAAACTCCATAGCAAGACCACCAATCCACTATTACAAGACATTTATTATAAAATTTAAGTATTTTAAAAGACAAAACATATTGGGAGTAAACTAATCTTCCTATGCCTAATTGCGGTGGCTCTGTCAAAGAGACCACATGCATTTTTGTACATATCCAAGTCAAACATAATATTGTCGTGCACTTCCACCTCTGGTACTAACCTTGTAATGCAATCATACAAATACCTTGATAACCTACTTTTTCAGGATTATCATATTAGATTTCCGAATTTAGAAAATAGGACGCATGCAAAGGTCGATGGAGTTAACAATCCCACCTTGTATTAATGTACTCAAAGGCCTTTTTGTATTGCCTTTTTGTATTGTTCATCCTTCATTGCAAAACTCTTAGCAATAGTCTCCTTAGCCTTATCCATGGCTTCATATTGTAACCAGGAGGAGGCTTTCTTTCTCCATGTGACAAGAGATCCGATAAATTTGATTGTGTAAGTATATTCCTCCAAAGATTATCTTGTAAAAGATAAGAGGCTACTTTGTCCCCCCGCTTCCTTAGGCCATTTAGATTCATTCCATTCCGGAGAAGTAACCATCTTACTCTAAGTTGTTTTTTTGCTTATGAAATTGTTCTGAGTGATGCAGGATGTTGCAAATCGAGTGACCGTCGGCCTATGCAAATTAGCGTGATTAATCAACCTCCTCATCAAGTTCACAAGTGAAATGTGGTTATATTTATAGCCATTTGTAAACATTCACTTCTTAAGTGCAATTTGACCTTTGGGGGTTTTCTAATATCCCCCAACATAAGATCAAGACAATGAGTGGCACGTGGAGTCCAATAAAGGTGTTGTCTTGTGGCATCAAGTAACTTTTTAAAAAAGAAATAACAAACAGCATAAACATTTATTAGATTTAAATTAGTATTTGTATCTAAGTAAATGAAGTTATGGAGATAAATTTTTTTTACCCGTCTAAGATAATTGGATACATTGCCCGTCACTACTGAATGACATGCCTCTCTCCAATCTCCTCCACCAAGTCATCAAAACACATTAATTGATTTAATGAACATGGTCCCTCTAGGAGAGAGTTCACAAGAAAGTTGATTGTTTGAAGCTATGGAATCAAGCCATCCATCGGATAAGATAGAAAAAACTTTTGTTGTTTGCTCTTTTTTGTTCACAAGAATTTGGAGTCTCACAAAAAAGAGTGGACAACTAAAGGTTGATCAATCTTATCCGATCGATGATGTGATTCCATGGCCTCAAAGGATACAATCAACTTTGTTGTGAACTCTCCTAAAAGGACCTTCTTCATTACATCAATGGATGTGTCCAACATTGTTAAGTATGCCTACTTGTTGTGTTAATTGCTTAATCACATGGTGGAGGAGATTGAAGAGAAAAATGATATTCAATTTATGATGGACTATGTATCTAATTATGTTAAGGCGAGTAAGGAAATTTATCTACTTAATTTCATTCATTGAAATACAAATACTAATTTAAATCTAATAAATGTTTATGTTGTTTGCTATTTATTTTTAGGGAAGTTGCTTGAGGCCACAAGACAAAACATTTATTGGACTCCATATAGCCTCATATCTTTTACAAGATACTTTATATTTTACAAGTTGACTCGACCTCTTGTAAAAGTTCATAAAATGGTTGATGGAGAAAGGAGGCCTCTTATGGGTTATAGATATGAAGTCATGGATAGGGATAAGGGGACCATTGCTGAGAGGTTTGCAATGAATGATGAACATTACAAGAAGGCCGTTGAGTACATTAAGGTGGAATTGTCAATTCCATCGACCTTTGCATGCGGCCGACTATTTTCTAAATCCAGAAATTTATTTTGATAACCCCAAAGTAGTAGGTTGTCAAGGTGTTTGTATGATTCCGTTACAAGGCTAGTACCGAAGTTGGAAAAGCAAGACCAAATTATGCTTGACTTGGATGAATACAAAATACATGACGTCTCTTTGGCATATCCATCGCAATTAGGCATAGGAAGATAAAATCTTCGGTTTAGTTTATTCCCAATATCTTTTTGTCTTTTAAAGTACTTAAATTTTATAATAAGTGTCTAGTAATAGTGGATTGGTTGTCTTGTTATGGAGTTTCAACACCAAATCGCCAAAAAATGCCATAAAGGTCCGTAGCCTCACTTATAGTGTCACCGATTGTAAGAGAAATTGAGGTGTTTTTCAACTTGTAAGTAGCTTTATCTATCCAATATTATCCTTTATAGTATATTATTACTCAATTAGATAGCCTGGCTTACAAGTTTCTTCCACTAGCTTCACACCAATAAGAGAAACTGATTGGATCAAAGTCGATTGAATGATATGGTATTTATCAATGTAATCGTGTTTGTGAGCGGCGATATAAGAGGAAAGATACCATTGATTCCATTCTTTTAAATGATATTGATGAGAGCAAAGAATGGTTACTTGGGAGAATGGATGAAGATGGTGATCTTGTGTTTGAGGGTGACGATTTGACATGGAGTGAGGTTGGTAGAGCGGCCGGGGCCCATGACCTAACCTATGTCACTAGAGCATCGAGGCTAGCTACGGATGGAGGACCCTCATGTGGGGGAAAGGTGTTTTTGGTAGCTCTATTGGTGTTGGATGAGATGGAAGAAGAATATGGGGACGATGACGTGGGCGTGGAGGATGAACAATATTGTGATGATGAAGATTTCTAGTGTTTTAGAGGGCTATCATGAAAAACATCTTATGTTTTTTTTTTCCACTAAACTTCATTGTTGGGTTATATGTTTAAAATTTTTGCTTATATCATGTGAGCTTTTGGCAATCTTCTAAAACGCTTCCTTATGTCCTTTAATGTATGATGAATGCAATGTTTATGTTAGTTTAAGTTTAATAACTATAATTATTATTAAAGGTTTTAGTCACTTCAAGTGCGCCTTGCCTGCGAAAGGCGCGTGCCTTCACCTCGCGCCTAGTCTTTAGGGACCTTTTGCGCCTCGCCCTTTTTTGAACTAAGGGTACCCTTGAGATAGGTGTTTTTTGGCTGCAGTAAAGGAGTTTGTTTGAAACTCGTGGTTCGGTGGAATGAGGAGCAAGGTATGGTAACTTGTATGGGCAGTGGCGCCGAAGCTAGCAGAGATAAGGGAGGAGGAGGTTTCGATATTTATCATTTCTATCCCTACCCAAACATATTAAGTAATAAGTGGGCTTTTGATTCTTTTCCTTCGTCTTTCTTACGTAATTTCTTTGTCTTTTCTTGCATTAACCAAACGGCCCCTTATTATTCTTCTCCCCTTATGTTTAGGTACTCTTTACTAAAGTCAATTTGCTCTTTAGTGAACTTGGCAATTAAGTCGCTTGGATTGGATTTTTGGTGCGGCATGCTGTTCTTACCCTTCTTGGTGTATGACATATATGGCTCACTTTAGGTTTGGTTGGTTATTTTATTTCATGTCGATTAATACTTAAATTGTTGTCAGTTGGGTTGTTGTCATAATAAATCAGTACAGGGACTTGGGAACTTTATCCAGCCAACCACACAAATATCATTGGAGCTATAATTCCACCAAAAAAGTGACTTGACAAGACCCTTGTTTATTGTAGTATTTCATATTTATTCGAAAGTAATTTGAGAATCCTAATCCCCCCCTTCAAAAAAACCTCTAGAATGGTGTTATTCACACTTTGTGCTTCCCATTGAAAAGAGGATAGTATCTTTAAATGAATATAAAATTAGTAAATATAACAATACTCTGCGACATCATTTCTCTGATGGAAGTTTAAAGTTCTGATGACATTCACGTCGTAGGCTGCACAGACTTACGAAGTTTGTGTTGGTATTCTAACCGTGTGAAGTGCGTATCAGTGGTTGAATTTGAGCCAAAGTCCATGTCACTGGAAGTAAGTTCCCCTCTTTTGAGTAATTTTGGGTTTAGTATGGATGATTTGATTGGGTAATTATCGATGTTCTATGGGTCTGCTAGGTCTATATTTTGGGGATTTCCAAGTGATGTGCTAATGGAGTGGGGATAGAGTTCCACGCTTCCACCACTTAGCTGTTTGAAAATTAAAGCTACAGGGTTTGGCTCCCTGTCTTCAACTTCTGTTGCATCATGAAATATCCCATGTCAGTTTTATAAGATTTTTGTAGGCGAGAGACAAGAGAATAACTTTGCCTTATTACCATTCCTAACCACGATTGTTTGAGAAAGAGTAGGTTTGTGACATGTAAACAAGGTAAAGGATATCCGCCCTATGGTGTATTTCTCCATTTTTTCCCCTATTGCATCATTTACACTTGTACGCTATTCACACGCTCTCTGTTGGACATCTTTTGTGATTTAAATGTAAAGAAAAATAGAGTCATGTGGGATCTTGTTAGATCCGTCTCGATATGTAAGTATCAACTTTTTTAAAATTTTTACTTTAGTATAATAGGAAATATTAGTAGGAGATATTGATGTTCAATAGTGCGCATTGGCAAACGTGAAACTTTATATGATGTAATACAATAAAGTGAAGGAAGTATTGCTTTACCTTCGCAAGCGTGAAGCTTGAGTTGTTATGTTGCGAAAGTCACCGGGGCCCTATATGTTACGTGAAGTTTCTCTTTCTCTGATCTACTCACTTATCACTTGTATAATTGTGAAGTTAGTTGTCGCTCTTTCTATATATTAAAAATCATCTCTTTTGCTTATTCTACAGAGAGCCTGGTATTGACCTTAGCATTCTTTTTTGCAGCTCCAGAGCTGGAGTATAACGTACCTATCAACCCTTTATGGTATTCAAGCTGACCATGCTGTAAGTATCTTTGTCTGGATGGTATCTACCATTTGCTCTAGTTGAGATGCATTTAATGGAAGACTATATTTTGGCATATGCAGTTGTCATATCCAAATTTGATGCTCTGCAGATAAGGAAATGGTGACTGACAAATTTGCCTGCTCAATTGCAATTTTATGTATGAAACAGTGGCGCGCTTTGGTCTTTCCATTTTCATTGACTTGTCTTGTGTACGCGGGGTCTCTGGTCTATAAGTGTTTGTTGTTGTTGGATTCATGGAATGGAGATGGGAGTGAAGGCATTCAGCTCAACTGCTTACCTAATGTGTTTCACAAGATCTATAGCATGGTGATATCATGTGCTTCCAACATTGCAGCTTGGCGTAATCTTGTTGTGGTCAGTTCCTTCTTGCTCTTTCTGTAACTTAAATGTTCAATAGACATTGTTGTCATTCCTCATTCTTGCTTAACATCGGTTGCTTTCACTTAGTTTATTTTTGACTTTTTGTATATTGAGATAGCAGTAAAAAAGGGCAATAAGTTTAACATTGTTGTATTTTGGGATATTGATGCTTGAAACATGAACCATTTAATTTTACAACATGAAAAAGATTTCTTGAACAGTATATCGTCCGAATAACTTTTTCTCCACCTAGGCACTTGCTGATGAAGATTTCGATACTTTTTCCTTCCGTGTAGGACTTTAATTAGCTAATAATAATATTATTTATCGCTTTGGTGAAGATGACTGCAGAATATTGACGGCGGCAGATGTTGCGGGAGAGGCAGCCAGACATGGTGGGTGGTGGGTGGTGGATGGTGACAGTAACCAAACGGAGGTAGGGCTCCCTAGTAAGTGAGAAGGGAGATAAGAGAGAGGAAGTAAGTGAGGGTAGAAATAGATAATGTCTTGAGGGGATGGGTAAACCCAAGTGATGTTTAGCTGTCAACAAATAATACTACAGCGAAGATCTAGTTTCACACAACAAGGTAAAATAAGGATTTTGTGGTGGAACGATCATTATCCTTTTCCAATGCACTAGTAAATAAATTTAATGAAAATGATAAGGAAACCATTGTCACCTGATCTCTGGTCATATTTTAGAGTTGTAGTTGGTGAAGTGGTGGGTAAGATGGCGATCGATCGTGATTAGGATGTGTATGCATGGAATTAAAACTCGGCCACGGTCGTAATGACGGATTTGAACTTGCCGTTCCGCGATATGCCGCGGTAAAGTCCACATCCTTGTCACTCGTTACGTAAAATGACTGCACTAGGACACCATTATTCCCTTTACGTCTGTACTTTTCAGATTTAGCCAAGATTAAAGCATGCATTGCATAAAAACAACATGCACACGCCAAAGAAGGGCAAAGAACGTCGCATGGGCTTTCAAGTTAGGTAATGCATGAATAAATGCTTAGTTATAATAATAATAAGATGGGGAATTCATGTTTCAAGTGATTATCCATTCACCATAAAATAACCCCATAGGCCGTCGTAAGATAGGTCTGCTCATATTATATGATCTTTCTATAAAACAATTTATGCCACATTAAGTGCGTTCCGCACTTCCGCTTTATTCATCAGTTACAAGTGCTTCCCCATCCTGTTGCCGGACCATATCTGCAATATTCTTCCTTGTGAGTACGTGTCTTGAATTTCAGGTTCAGCACATAAGCATCAGAATGGCATCAATAAGAGTTTTAAGGAAGGGATGTGACAGGATGTCGAAGTCTAAGTCAGCAATCTCACTGTTAGCTGTAGTGGAGTATACAGGTCTTTTAGATGGCAGCAAAGTGGCTGGTAATAACCTTAAGCATGAGATTGCCTCGTTGAGTGACAAAGTGTGTGAAATTGTGTTTCAGGTTGCTTTTTTTGATTGTGGAGCCACTTTGCATGACAGTAGGCAGTGACTTAGTAAAGACCAAATGTTTGGCCTTAAGAGGGAGAATGTATCCAAAAATTAAAAAGTAACAAAAGAGAGGAGAGAGAGAAGAAGAGAGCGAGAGGCAGGCAAGTGAAGCAATGACTTCATGAAGTCATTTTAGAAAGACCAAACACTTGCTGTTACGGTGGTTGAGGAGAGAGAAAAGGAAAATTTACTATAAATGTGTGGAAGACCAAATAGTTGGTCTTTGCTAACTATGATCTAAGACTATCTAAGGTCTTTGATCTACAGTCCCAATTAACAACAGTTTTGATTTGGATAAGTTATGAAAAGACAGTAGTGTGAATGTCCAACTCATAATATTCGATAATTAGGGAACCATTGTGCCAATAAGGAAAATTTATGCAATGGTCTTGTTGTTTGAAGCTATGTTACTCTCACTCGGGTACTAGTGTCGGACATGGGTATGTGTCCAAGTATCAAACTCAGGCTAAATTGTGAAAAAATATCCATGATTTTAGCCCAAAATAAAGTGTCAAGTGTCGATATCCATGTCGGAGTGTCGAGGATTTGACACGGGTACTTGAGGTAAAATGAGGAGTCCGAGTAGCGTAGGTTTGAAGTTATCCAAAGATGACTTTGCCCTTTGTTTAAGTTTGGTGCTGTGAATGGTGATGTTGCCTGGTGAGAAGGTGAGTGGAGAGCAGGAGGTCATTTGGATTATTTCTTCTTCCAACTCGGAATGTTGTTCTGAGAAGAAATGGAGACGGCTCCGTCTTCGTGGTTGATGCTGTGTTTTTTTTAAACAATGGTTGGGAGCTTCATGGTTCTGTCTCTTGCAGTGAGAGTCATGACTGCTCTTTAAATGATTTCCAGTATGCTTTTGGATTACTTAAGATTTTCCTTGTTTCAGAGATGCAATTAATGGACTTGGAATTACCCGATTGTGTAAGATAATTATGTCCCTGTTCATGTGTTTGGATGTGGGTCTGGTTACTGATTGATAGCTGGAGAAGGAGTGCATAATTCTGCTTCTACCAAGGATAGTACATAACCCCAAGATTGTGATATCTAAGCATCTCCAGTGAGTCAGTGACCCTTGGAAGAGAGGTGGAAGGTGATTGAATGCAAAACCTTCTAAAGACCACCGAGTTTAAGTTGGATTTCTTGTGAGAGATTATTCCGAAAACTATATTGATTCCAAAAACTATATCGCATATTAATTATGAAAAAAAATTGAATAGAGGATTGCAACATGGAAGCTGAAATTAAGTGTTACTCATGTAGTTATTTGAGGAAGATTTTATTAATAACATCTGGTATCATGTTCACTAGGATATTGTCATTTTTTTGAAGTCTACTTTTCGGGTTTCAGTCTTGTTCTTTTAGAAGGAGTTTTTTTTTTGATAAATATGATAGTGGAGTTACTGCTGTTGGTAATCGAAGTTTCTACTTGTGGCATTGACGAGGTTACACTAGAATTTGGAATTTGGAATTTTTTTTAGAAGTTAGTTATACATGAGTTGCAGAGAACTGTGATTATCTTCCTAGCATGATCTTGGAATATATCCGTGACCTATTTTTAGTAACAGAAGAGGAAAATGGGCAACAAGATGCAGGGCTGTTTATGCCACAAGTAATCAAACATGGTTTTTAATATGTAAATTTTTTTCCGTTGCCACCTGAAATTAATATATAATAGATGTATCTATCATATTCATTAGATTAAAAGAACTTGGAGCAATGATCATCCGGTGTGGGGTAAAAAGTCTTCTCAAACATTAATTGTAGAGTTGATTATGCCGTGAGAACTCAAGCTATGTAGATTTAAATTCAGCTTAATATTACTATATTATTGTTAGTTTTTAGGTCAATTGTAAATGTTAAGAGCCATCTACTAAATTTGAAGCGCACCACTGTTTCTTATTGTGGTCTCTGAATTAAGTAAGGTTTCGCAAGTGCAAATCTTGTTTATGTACACTCTTTGTAATTATTCTTCGGTTTGCCTCTTCTTTTGAAAACCCTGCTATAATGGTTTGGCATGTCCTCCAGCTTAGATGCTTTAGTCTCTATACTTTTGGACACTCCAATTCAGTTTAGCTCACTTCAGCTCCTACCTGAAGTCAGGTTTTCAGTTCATTTCAGTTCAATCCGGTCGAGTTCAGCTCCGTTCAGTTCAAAATAAGCGTAGTTAGCCACCTGAGTGCTATTTCTCTAACTTTCCATCAATTTTATTTTATCGCCTCATTTTCTATCTTATCTCACCTTACCCCCCGAGTGCTATTTTCCGTATCTCTCCATCAAGTTTATTTTATCACCTCAGTTTTATCTTATCTCTCCATGTGTGCTTGTACACCCACTATCTTATGGGCTCAAACTTGATTAATTGCTTGATATTCTTCTTCATAGAAGAAAGCCGGCCTATTTGCTATATGATAGAATTTTCCTTTTGAGTGTCAATGGTATTTTGTTTTAGTATAGAACCTTACAGCCACTTGCGTAAGCCACTTATACGATATGTTGAACTCTGCCTTCCATATAGCACGTGTCCCCATTTTTCATATGAAGCGAGGTATTCTATCCTTCCTAAACTTGCACTCCTAAACACTGAAATCGTTTAAGATTTCTCTTTGAAGTTATAAATTGGTAATTACGTCTTATCGACTAAAATTATGCCAACAGAAAATTGCTTATACCATGCGCCCATGGCAACTTCTCCTTATAGTTAACTTTCCTTGATGAGGCACTATGTCATCAACACACAGCTCCATACTCTGTTTGTTGTTTGCACTTTAGCCTTGACTCCCTCATATTTGTCCCTAGCTCCCTACTAGGCAATAGCCAGGGTATATATATCGAGTCTTCTGGCTTCTAATTACCTCTAAAGCACATTGCTTGGTACTCGGTCGTAGGCTGTTTCTATGTCAGTAAAAGCAATAGTTTCTGTAGCCTTCATTATGTTCAAAGGTTTCTTGACATGGTAACCAAACAATTCATTGCAGCCTCTTCTCTCCAAATTCTCAAATGCATATCTATGTACAAAAACATACGGTATCTGCTGAGACCCTTCTCATACCGTCTGAAAACATCTATTTAGAAGTGAAATAAAAAGTTAACGTGAATTAATCTACTTTCGGCGATTTCTGTTTGTCAGCAGAGATCTGTCCAGAATAAAATCTCAGATTGATGCTTCCTAGATTGTCTTTCACAAAGCATCAGTGTTGTGTAAATATTTGATTGTCATATTTGAGTTTGCTGTAGATTTATGAAATCTATTGCAATGTAACCATTCTTGTGAATATGGCTTTGGTGAAGCATTATATATTCCTTTAAAATATTGCATCGAGCATATATCGAGGTTCTTTGGTTGCTACTGCATATAGCACCATTTTGTGAAAGTATATGTCATGTGTACTCTTCTTTGATCTTGAAAATGTGACATATAATCTCACACAAGCTGTCTGATGATTATCCTTAATAGGCGCCAATTACTGAAGAATTGGTGTTCAGGGCTTGTATGATACCTTTGCTTCTGTGTGGAGGATTCAGGGCGCAGACTGTTGTTCTTCTATGCCCTATCTTCTTCAGCTTGGGTAAGTACAGTCGGTTCACATACTGGTGTTACTGGTGTAAATGATTTGTTTTTGTCACATTGGTAGTTAAGATTTTTATGTTCTGGCACAAATGTTCCAACTGCCCAGCATGCCCTGGCCAAAATCATTATACAAGTGACAGTTATAGGGCAGTGTCTGTCTGTCCATAAGTTGCATCAAAGTTGGGTTTTTGTATGTATTTGCATGCTTTTTTTTTTTTTGAATGGATCAAACTATTAATGGGCTTGCTTTGCTATTTATTCTGTCAAATGTTCTCATGGAAATCATCTTCTAGTAGTCGAGCTAAAAACTTTCTCAGACTCCATAGCCAAATCTTGTAGTCTCTCACCATCTCTTTATCATTTACTTTACACCGATGGTTAATTCATACTCTGACATAGGCAGGTTTGTACTCAAGTACCCAAGTGTGGTGCATCTACTTGTTTTTTAAGCCTTACTATATTGTTGTTAATTTTCTCTTTTTGTTGGTTACTATATTTATTTGTTGAATAATTAGTTATCTTCTCTAGTTTTCTGGATCTAATCAATCTTTGTTTTCTTCTATTATTTCAGCGCACTTGAACCACCTCTTGGAGTTCTATAGTCGGAGGAATTACAACCTTCAGAAAACCTCCATGGCAGTCGGTATGCAACTCATTCCATTCTATAGATAAACATACTAACCTGATCATTTTTAAGAAAGAAAGCCTCTGAAGTTCGAGAGAAGGCTGACAACATCCACTAGATACTCAAGTTGCTATAGTTCGGAGTCATTTGTGGATGTTACCAAGAGAAATATCTGCTCAACAGGTCATTTTAAACTTATATACGATGTGTTTTCACAAAGAATCCTGCTGTTCAGATAACTGGCACTTTGTCAGTTTATTGCGAAAACACTTCGTACCCGACAGGATGTTCTAGGGACTTCCTTTGCCCTTTGCACACTTTTCTGTTCCCTTGTTCTATTTTTTTAGAAAAATGAGAATAGAAGTAAAGATTGAGCTGTTCCTCTTGACATTTAATTGGTGAAACTGCAATCAAACATATAAAATGTCTTCTTGGCCATTTTACCTTGCTTCACTTTTTTTTTACACTGTTGGAATTTTCGGAGCTTGTCTTCAATGATGTGTTGTGTGATTGGAACATTACCTTGTATCTATCTATGTTCTATTAAAGACCCCGTATTGATACACTCTTGTTTGTATTGCATCTAATGAATCGTTGTACTACGTAAATGCACATCTCAATCAAGTTATGTTGCCTTGTTTAGTAAGTGGCATCATGTTATATGCTATCAATGGTGTTATATGCTATCAATGGTAAATCTTTAATCTCAAGGGGGAAGGCTCCATAAGCATAAAGAAGGAACCGTGTTTTAGTGAAGCAAGTGAAGGACATGATCTTCTGAATTCAAGGAGCTTTTGCTCCTGATATAATGGGAACTTGGAAAAAATCACTCAAAAATGTGACAAATTTTACAACAGATTTATCTCATTACCTGTCTGTTTCGCTTCTGGTAACTTGCTACCACTTGAACTTGTAACTTATGTCTGACCGTGGTTGGATTTTAGGTACTCAGCTTGCATATACAATGATTTTTGGCTCGTATGCTTCATTTCTTTTCATTAGAACAGGTATGTCACTGTTACTTCTTGTATTCATGACGCGATTCTGTGTTCCTTTTTTCCTTCAACTGTGTGTCAGTTGCCTTACTTTGTTTGAAGCCAGTGCGTGTAGCCAAAAATTTCTAACAATCTATCTTTTTGTTGGAAGAGATAGAGGAATATAGAAGTTCTTTTCACTAAAGTAGTTTGTATTGTGATAATCTATATCTAATGCGATGCCAAATGGAAAGTTGATATTGAGTAGGGGAGTTGGAGAATTGGCTATTCCCTCAAATTTCTGGCGGTGGCTCCATTTAACTCGCATGACTCATGTGGAGGATTTCCCCTTATTCCCCCTCCCTCCATGCCTGGGCCCTTGACTTGACCTTAAATAAATGACTAGTCAATGTCACCAATAATTTACTGCTTTGTTTTCATAAGGTCAACGGATATTGGATCTGCTTAAGGCGTGGTTATGGTAGTATGAGTTCTGGCACACATTAATTCAACATAGTATTCCTGCTTTATATCGATTTTGTCATCTGGTCATAGTGTACCAGTATAATTTCTTTTCTCGGTGTTTTAGTATTTATCTTGAGACGATGCCTTATACCAAGCTGATCATAGTTTTGATTAATTACTCGTGTTTCCCGAAAGCTGGAGTGATCAAATACACATCTGATTGTGTTCTAGTTCTAATTCATTGAGGCTGCTTAATATGCCTTTGTTGCATGACTGATTCTTTTTGGCAGGGCATCTAATCGCTCCATTGGTTGCACATGTCGTCTGCAATTTCATGGCACTGCCTGTGGTATATGTTCAAAGAAAAGGTACACATTTTGCATTACTTCAATAATTATTTTCATGCTTCTCATTTCTTCGGTCCTGAAATAGAAGACATCATATTTTTAGATTGTATGATTGGTCCATAAGATATGCCTTGTTTAATATTGGTATCTTCCATTGGAGTTGAAATAAGCCAGTTGATTGATCTATTCAACTTAGGTTGTTAAACATGTATAAAGTTGTGAAAGTGTTGCAGTGTAAAAATAGGCTCCTTTTTCTCTCCCTACTGCCATAGTGGAGAAAGTGGAGTAGGCATCTTCATGTTATACAGACTCTTCACTTTACTTCAAGTTCCCGTGTTGGATTTTTGATACTCCGACATGGATATGGACATTTGGATACTTTATTCTCGACCAAAATTCTTGAAGTTTTTCGTAAAATAGCCCAGTAGAGCACGTATCGTGTCGGATACGAATATTTCAGTTTAGTTTGTAGCTCAGTTGAGTCCAGTACTCCAGTTCAGGTAGCTCCATTCAGTGTTCAGTCCAAAAGAACAGGGCCTTAGCATGCCTTATTCTCATATTCCATCGTCACAGTTTTCACCATCATATTCCTATAATTTGTTTAGTTCTGTCACAAATCGAACGTAATTGCATGCTCCATTTTTTCTTTCTTACAGGTGTTGTGGTATGCTTGGCTTTCATCGCCGGAACTATAGTTTTTGTTCGACTCCTTTTTCCTTTGACTAGTCCAGCTTTGTACAATGTTAGAATAGATAATTGCAGCTGTTGGCATGGATATTGTAGCTGGAGCTAATATTTGTATGGATCTTGGTTGTCAATTTTTGCTTCATCATGTTACCTGTATTAAAGCCTTCGAAAATCTGGAAGAGCTTATCTTTCTGTTCTACTTTTCTTTTTCCTTCCTTGAGTATCTTTCTCGCTCGTTTCCGTTGCCTTCTTTAACATCATTCATTCCTTTCACCAGCTGCAAAAATCTGTTTGGCCTGGTTATTGTGGAGTCATATAACCCAAAAAACTAACAAACTCCACGGCTCACGCCTTTCTTTTCAAGGAAGTTTTGGTTCACTACCTTCCACATAAGGATGATGATAGGTTTGATTGTATTGGATTTCTAAAACTCTATATCTGATTATTCAGACTTGAAATTTTATAATTGGATCCATTAAGATTTTGTTTCTCATATTTGGATGGGATTATTATTTCTCAAATGGGATCAGGTTTGACTGTGTTGTCAAAAAAATCAATGTCAGAGTTTTAGGAAAAAAAAGTTATACTACTTGATTTTTAACAAAAAACGATTATCCTCTCTAAATGTAATTTTTAATCAATTGTTGAATGAGGTCGCAATTACTCCGGGTCCGAGTTGCTGGGTCGTATATAAGTTCCACTACCTACTTGATTCATATCGAGTTTTAATTTTAAGGATCAAGTGTGTTTTATCAGGATCTAATTCGAATGGGATCAATATTTCTACCTCCATTCATGTGCCGGGGAGCCTTCAAGCCTCTACACATGTTAAGAATGAAGGCCCTCGGCAGGTGATCATAAGTAATGATCCTTTGTTATCGAACTTGCCAGGCTCAACTTCAATACATGTCTTCCTAAGGTTTACCATTGTTAGGAAGCATTCTTAAGAATTTCCGAGTAAAATAGTTTCAGTTCATGAAAAGTTTGTTTCCCATGATCGTTCACAGAAGCATCGTAACTCCTCATTGCATCCTCCTTGAAGCCATAATGACCAGATTTAATCGCTATTAATCTATCATCTTCCCCTTTTCAAGTTTCATTAAGGGTTTAAATTCCATTTAGTTAAGTTTGCTTAAAAAGTAGTTATAAGTTAAATTCAAGCTCGACATGTTCCTCATTCCCAAACCTCTTCCTACGATAGATTAGTTTCTGGTCCCTCAAGAACAGGTTCTCAAAAATTATAACTTCTTTTGGAGTTTGGACTTGTTTTATTTGGGATATGCATGTGGTGTTGTGTACCCAAGTAAACATTTGGTATGAGCAAGTGACGATGCGGTGTATTGGTAAACTACCATATCTTAATCATAGCAAAGTGCTCACTACTTAGTCAACAGTACTACTTCAACTTCGCAAATATCATAAATACATCGATGTTTCATATGGCCTATCTCCGCTTATGGATAGAACGTGTAACCCAAATCTTTTACTAAAAGTTGTATTAGAAAAAAGGAAGTAGAATGGATTATGAGGGTTGTTACTTTAAAAGGAATTAGAGCTCTTGTTCGTCCGATACATCGGTGTAGGATGAATTTCTATACTCAAGACCTGTTTTACTCATTTACTCATTAGGATGAGCAAAAAAGTGTCTGACCGGGCTTGTGGACATTGTCCAGACATGGGCGGTCCTCTTGGGACCTTTGTTGCCAAAAGCTCCTGACTTCTTGTCGTCATCCGCCTACTCGAGCACATGTTGCATATTCATTATCAAATTTTGTCTCTCCTACAACGTAAGCAAAAGTTCCATGTTAATACTATAATTATATTATTATATTGTGTTGATATGGGTTATTATTTTTCTAGGAAAACCATAATAGGGGGTGAACTCTATGTCTCGCTAATGAGCGTACTTTCTGCAGAACTTATAAAAGAGTAATAAAAACAAGACAAAAGGAACGAGCTAGATTTTCATGAGCAAAAACTCCTTTGGCCAATAAAAGAGGCAAGCTCAACCACAAAAGATTTGACGCAAACTCTTTCACCATATTAGACCAAATACCTTAGTACAACCTAATCTCTCTTAGGGACACTCCTTGAATTCCTCTGCAAATTCATGTTTTTGAACAATAGTTAATTAACCGTTGTTCCTGTCGAACTTCACTAGAACTTCTTCTCTTATGTTACTTCTCTCAAAGCCATTGCGCAATTAGTATTTCACTCAAAATTCTCTTACCCCGAAACCAAATGTACAATGGTAAATCTTGAGAGATGCATAACCTAAGGCTTAAAGTTGAAGTGAAGACAATGGCGCTAAACTCAATTAATCACTTTGTCAATCACACTTTCAAACTTGTTATAATGATTCTTTTATAGCTGATAACTAATTAGGGTTCTTTATAGAACATGTATCAATTAATCCACTAATATATAATCCACTAGAACCAATAAGTTCCTTACCTTTTCCTTGAAGAACAAGCTCCACTACTCCACTTATAAACATTTAATAAAACTTGTAGTGCTAACATACAAGTAGAGTGAAAATTAGATCTTTTTTTTCCATAATTGAGGTTGTGGGTTCAAAACTTCATATTATCAATGTTTGCTTATTTTTAATAAAGTGGATGATATGTATAGAGTGTTATTGAATGGAGGAGAATAACACATACCGCGGTACAATTCTTATCCATGCTTTTTCATCATATATAGATATGCATGGTTTCTTCTTTCTTTTTTATCCAAACATCTCGAATTCAAATGTATTAAGGGAAAAAAACAATTCTAAAAAAACTGAGTCAAATCAATTGTAGATTATAAATAAAATTCAATTTGAGTTAGTAATTCTTATTGAATTGGATCGGACTGAACTTTGAATCTTATCTAGATAACTTACAACCTTATTTAATTGGCAAAATTGGGCGCAACAACACAAACTATAGTTTGGGTGCAAGCTACAACACAACCTTGTTCGGGTGCACAGCATAGCATGAACTTAAAGTGTGGGTGCATACTACAACATAAATGATGATCAGTGAATGCGATATTTAATGGTTGCATTATAGAAGCTAGGTCAAATCCAATAAGGATTATGTTAGAACACATAAGGAGGTCTGTAATGGAAAGATTGCTTATGAAAAGATGCTAATGGAGAGATGGAAAGAGTCACCGATCATCATTTATGTTGTGGTACGCACCCACACATGAAGTTCAGGGTGTGCTGTGAACCCGAACAAGATTGTGTTGTAGCTTGCACCCAAGCTATAGTTTGTGTTGTTGCGCCCAATTGGAACCAATTGTAACTTTGTAAATTGATGATTAGTAACTAGCTTATTCACCAAACAGAAGAAGAAAAGTAAAACACCTCAACTAGGAAATCCTATACGAAATCTTATCCAATTATGAGGAAACTAAATCTAATCTATGGGATTGGACATAAGAGTCTTATTCAATGGGGTTTTTGTTGGAGTTTTTCTTGACCAAGAAGAGAGCATGGTGTTTTGCAGATTTTGTCAACTCCATACGGACATTTTTGTCCAATATTCTTTTTACTTGATAACAATTTCATGATCTTAGTTAAGAGTTCCTCCTCCAAAATTTTGGCTTAAATTAATTGAAATAAAGGTGCATTTCACCTTTATAATTTTTTTTTTTACCTCCAACAAGCTCCAATAAATTTCAACAGTTATAACAGTAGTCAACTAGTTCAAATAAATTTAAATCAATTTCAATAGGGTTTAAGACCTTCAAAAATGATTTTTTAATAAGTTCAGATAAACTTGATTCAATTAATCTTACTTAACTTTCAACTAATGAAAGTAAAAGCTTGTACGTTCCATAGGCCAAACTAGTTCATATAGTATATGTTACACTTACCCAAAAAGAATATTTGAATTGAGTTTGTTTGTGAGTTCATTTAGTGCAAAGATTTGGAAACATCAAAACTCTAAGGACAATATAGAACCACCTTATTCATTTAATAAGTTACTCTTTCTATTGTGAATTGATCTAGATGAAATATTAACCTAGTGAGTGACAAACTCTCTCTTAAAGATCAACTAAAACTAAAACTTCACTTCACTCCAAGAAAAGTCTTGCATATTCAAAATCTTCCCCAAATTTAGGTATGTTTATGTGAGACAAGAGTTATATAAATACAATTTGAATTTTAGCTACATTCTTTGTATAAAAAAAATCCAGATCTAAACTCATTAGTCCGTTACGTACAAGCATTAAATACACTTTCTAAAGTGGAATTAATTAGTTTAGGAATATATAAGTACAAGCATTAATACATTTTCTAAAGTGGAATTAGTTTAAGAATATATAACAAAATCGCAGAAGAAGTGTTATTAATGCTTATTTAATACTTACTCCGTTTCAAATTACTTGTTACACGTGTATTTTTCATGCTTGTCAATGCATTTTTTAAACATTAATATTTTTAATTATCAAGAAGTAAAAAATTATAAAAAGTTGATATTAAGAAAATACACATTGAGACAAATCTAACAAGACCTTACATAACTAAGATTTTTCCTAAAATATAAATCATCAAATCCAATCAAAGTCTAAACTATGAATAGTAACCAAAGTACAAGTGTAGCAAGTAATTTGAAACGGAGGAAGTATTATACATTTCCATATTTAGCTTCCTATATGCAGTCCTTAGGGTTGCATATATCTTTTTCCTTAAAATTTTGGTATTATTCGGAAAAAAATTAGTAATATAATCAATTAGCGTAGATGGCATCTTAAATTTCATGAACAATCTCATCATAACTCTACCTCATTTTTGTAGGTTGGTAAGGTGAAAGTCCCTACTAAAACGAAACCTCTCATTGATCAATATGATCCAACTCAAGATAGTACTTTTGGGTTTGATCAACAACCTTACAACTCATTATCACATACCAAATAATACCTAGCAATTAGTGTAGCTCTGTTTATTAATTAGAGATTAAGTTCCATATATTTGTGATAGATTTATACTAAAAATATACCATATCCGATATCCATATGTGGTGAACCTTTGGTTGGGGGATAAAAGGGCAAGCACACTCATAAGGATTACATTGATGGATAGAAGGACATGCAAATCATTATGAATACCTAAACCTTTATCTGCCTAGACCTTACTTGTAGCTGGCAGATATAAGATGGATTTGTTGACCCATGTTTTTAGTTTCAGAACTTCTCATTATTAGTCTCTGTGAATCCTATGAGGACAAAGAGTTATTTCAGATTGCCTTGAATTTATGATATTTAATATAAAGCTGAAAAGACATAATGGGTTTTAGAAAAATTGTTTTGGTTTTAGTATTTGATCCATTTTTAAAAATTGTTTTGGTTTTAGTATTTCATCCATTTCTAAAAATTTAAGTATAGAAAATAATTTAACTTTTACTTATTTGAAGTATATTTCTTCGGTTCTATTATGATTGTAACATTAGCAACTTTTACATTATCCGCAAAGTCTTCTTTTGACCTTTTATGTAATTTTATTAGATTCGTATCGACGTATACTTAATTAATATTCAATTTTTTATTTTTCTTAAATACAATTATAGATATATAAACATTTAAAGTTGTGCATTGGAATGCGTGAAACTTCTCAATGTTGCAATTAAAACAAAACGGATAATATGTATACTTTCTCCTTTCTAAGATAAAATTAATGTTTCTTTTCTTTAACCGTAAGTTGCAATTTCTATTTAAAAGGTTTTTTTATTTCTCTTCTCATCAAATGAGTCCCTCCTTTCCCTTCATTATCTTCTTATCACACGGGTTTCCTTAAAAGATGTGCGTTTTGTCCACAAGAGAATTGAAAAAAAGGTGGTTGGGGCTGGGTTGGACGCTTTTCTCTGTACTATATATAGCAAACCAAGCCCAATTGTGGTCCAATTGAATTTTATATGCAAAGTCTAAGAACCAAGTCGTCATTTCAGACTCTGGAATAAACGAGTTTAAATTCATACCCAAAATCCTATTTGGTCTAAAATTTGGGTTGGTGATGATAGTAAAATTCTTGCCAAAATACTTTATTTTCCCTAGACTAGACTTGATCATCTTGTGTTCTACATCTATTATAAAATAGATAGAGGAAATATTAACTATGGTCATATCTTATTATTAGTACTTATCTCCTTAGGCTCCATTAAGTTGCCTTAATTTTACTCAATTGAATTTATTTTTACTGAATTAAACTTATTCTTACTGAATTGGACTTCTTCTTGCTGAACTGAATTTCTTTTTATTGAACTAAATTTACTTTTATTGATTCATTTTTTTCTCTGCGCTATTTATTTTTATTGAATTGAACTTACTTTTGCCGAAATGGATTTATTTTTACTCAACTGAATTTATTTTTACTGAATGAACTATTATTTTACGGTGAATTGAATATGACCTTACTTATCTAAATTAATCTGAAATTATTTTTCCTACTTCAATAAGATTGAAATTAGTTGAAAAAAAGTTCTAACTATATTTAAAAACAGAGGTTCACTCAGAGGAGGTAGTATTTTAGTCAACCTGGCAATTGCCATATTGACATGAGACCCATGTCATGTATTTTAGATGTCAATCTCATGAACTTGGATTTAGTGGGCACCCACCTCAATTTCTAAACAATTTCAAAGTTAATTAACCTTTATTGACTTCATCCTTTGATTTTGCAGTTTGCAAATGCAATTTCTGAACCTCAAAATCTCTCCATTTCTCTCTCCTGACGTTACCTCTGATTAGATCCTCCCCCCATCACTCTCCAGTCATACATGATCTGAATGAAAAGCCACTTTTTACTTGTTTAATTCTTCCTTCTTTTTTCTGCCATTTCATTTTACAGAAACTTCAATTCAGTGCATATGAGATTTTAGTGGTGCTTGCATTTTGTTATAAACTTCTGACGTTGGTAATCTGATTGTCATTGAACTTTTTCTCTACTCGTTTGTTAAGTAACAAATTATGTCAAGGGATAAATTACTCCATTCCGGAGTGTTTGATTTTCTAATCGACCTCCTCCTAATCCTAATTCTCACCTTTGATTGAGACTTGGGTGGGGACTTTTCTTATTCTTTCTCTTTATTTTCAAGGGTTTGGTCTCTAAAGATGGACGATACTACTTTTTAGAGGTTGTTGTCTAATATAGCCCCTTTTAGGAGAAATGTCCACATACGATCTTATATAGTTATATCGACGAAGGACAGGGAGGATGACATGCAAAGACTATGTTCTTTTCAACTAATAATTTTAGATTAGTTAAGATATAAGTTCAAATAAGTAAAAATAAGTTGAAAAGAACAGACATATATAAGTGTAGTGGACTACTCGTGTCTATCACCAATTGGTTTTAGGAAATAACCCAATCTGGGCTATGAGTGGTTATACTCTCCTCCAATGCAGACTTGTGTCTGCAAGTCCACTTAACTTTATAATGGTATCAGAGTGGAGGATCTTACCCAATATCAGCCCCAAGTAGGAAGAGTCCAATTGTATAAAAAATGCATCTGGAGTCCTGGGAGGATTTGAGAATTATTTGGAGCAGGTAGCCCAACAATATTGTAATTGCCCCACGTAGGAGTTATTTGACCATATGAAGTCCAGAACGAAGATCCAACGAGGATATTTGTGAATTCTCCAGATTGCAAAGTTGAAGATGGGCTCGCACGCGATGGAAAGTGTCACAGGCCTTTGTCGAGCCTAACAAAAGTATACATAATCCGGTCCCACTAAGAAAATAGTAATGGCAAGTAAGGATCATATTCAAAGAAAGGAGGTCAAACACCAACTAGCTAATGATGAATTAGCTAAGGGGTTCCAATATGTATAAGGTTTTGGTATAGACACTAGTAACTAAATACTAAGGAACTACAATAAATGATCACAAGAGAATTCAATCACAATATTATAGAAATAGGTAGGGGTTTAGCACTCAATAAAGATCATGGAAAGCTTATGAACGACAAGGTAATCATTATTTAAAGGGGGTAAATTATGGTCAATCAACTAAAAGTACTCTAATTACTATTTCAAGGTAAAGAAGGACATCTAAACAAGAGATAAAGACCTAATTTCATGGTATAAACTCTAGTTTAAGGGTTAAGAACCTGATGACATGAAGACTCAAGACAAGAATTTCCTATTTTCATAGAAGTTTAGTCAAGCAAACAAAGGAAGAGTCATATTCAATTGCATCTTTCGATCCTTCATTGAAATGACTCGGAATTACTTTCATGTGGATCAATCATAACGATCACAAGAGAATTAAATCACAATATTAAAGCAACAAGGTAAATTGTGCGCCTTTTGCATGCTCCGATGCAAAACTGAATGAAAGATCGAGAGATGAATTAGAGAAGTTGAATCCTAGCATTGGACTTACCTGAAAATCAACTAGAAGAAGATTACTTGTTAGGGGGACTCTTATTTAGCTAACATTTTTTTGGAAATGTCTTAGTTACTTAATTAGTCCAATGAAAATAGGTGTTTAATCCATTTATTAAGTGCTTCCTTTTTCAATTGAGAGAGTAGTTAAGAGATTATTAGTTAGTGTCCCTCTATAGTTCATGTCAAATGAATTTCCCCCTTTTATCTACCTTATCTCATGATTGATGTATTGTGGTAGCCTATACCCTATGTTTAGCTTATTTCAATAATTTTAATTAGGATTAGTTTGTATTATCGAAATTTGTATTAAGAGTATGACTTAGCTTATCATTACTGACACGTATCGGTCCTTACCCTAGTCCTTGAAGAATCGACCCTTACTTGCCTTACTACCTAGGTAGAAGGACCTTGTGAGGTTTTTATTTTTTGTAGGATCAACGACGGCCTTCGTGATATCCAACAGTCTGACGTTTCCTACAAAAGGGATAAGCTTCAATTTACATGAAATAGGGAACTACTTTAGTGACATTTATCTCAACTAAAATTATAAGGACACTCTATATTGTTTAGATGTATATTCAGCTGCAATGGTGGGGAACATCCAAGACACTGGAAATTCTAATCAAAGAATCAGAACTCCAGCAGTTTGGAAGAAGATTTTAACCCAAATTGGAACATCTCTTAGAATATCAATGTAAATCAAAGTTAGTTGTCCATTATTTTACTATCATAGATTTCCATATAAGAGATGAGGCCCATCTGCTAATATAACGTCTCTATCCTTCCATTCTCAGAACTTAATCACAGAATACCCTTTTTCATACTTAAACACTCGAGGGAGACTAATATGACTCCATTCCAACTTAATATAATTCAACACGAAAGATACATTTACAACTGTTTTGGATAGAGAGAAATGGATGGAAATGAAGAGAAGAGAAAGGGAGGGATCCATACTCCCTTGTTTGGGTATCATATAAAGGGAGAGAAGGGGTGGGAAATTGAAGGATTGATTTTCCCTCCCACTTTAATGAACCAAATCCTTCTCATGTTGAAAATTTTTGGAGGGAAAATGCGAGCTCACTTCTCGCTCATCTTCCTTTCCTTCCCCATCCTTCTTCCCTCCTCAGCCTCCCTTTCCCTCCACCATTGTTATCCAAACATACTGTTAGACTTTTACCAATAACATAGTTTCGTCATCATTCATCTAGGATTTCATTTATTCAATTTTTCTACTTCGGACCTCTCTAACCTTTGAATAGTTTTACCATCATGCTTGAGGCTTGAGGGGAGCAACAAATGGAAGATTTATACCTTTGTTAGCAAAAGAGCTACATGCAGTAAAACTTTTCCACCTTTGTCGAGGCTCTAACAAGACGCAAAACTTACTCCTCTATTAAATCTTTACACATTGTTTGGATAGAAGAAATGGAAGGAAAGGAAGAGAAAAGAAAAGGAGGGGGACAATTTCACTTGTTTGGATAAATGGTTGGGGGAGGGAAGGAGAGGGAGAAGGAGGGACTTCTTTATAAGCATAATCTCTCTAAAATTAAAAAGATTTGGAGGGAAATTGGACCACACATTTCCCCTCCTTTTCTCTTCCTTTACCTTCCCTTTATAACCCTCCCCCTTCCTTTTCCCTCCTTCTTTGCTATCCAAACAAAGTGTTAGCGTTCTTTGTTTGGCAGAAGATAATAACCGTAATAGGTACACCTTAGTGTACGTACCTCTACGTATACCGAAACTATCTTATCCAAATGAGTATATGAGTTAGTCAAATGAATGTAAAGTCAAATTAATATGACTTTTCCAAATGAATGAGTATTTCAAATGAGTATAACTCAGCCAAACGAGTACGAGTTTTCCAAAAGAATATGAGTTAGCTAAATCAGTATGAGTTCGTCAAATGAGTACGACCTACTGATGCGTCATATTTATACCAATCTAAACCCTCTATTTTCCCCTTGTTTAGAGTCTTTTATTCTCCTATTTATGCATTTTCTAGCTTATATTGCTTATTTTAGAATAATTGAGTAAATTATAACTCATTTATAAATAGTAGTTATTTGGATTATCTTTTTAAGGTCTAATATTGATTTCTTGTGTGTTTGATGTTTTAGGATCGACCTTGAAGGTTTGCATCCCGTCCACCGAGCATAGAAGAGTAGATTGGAACAAAATAACACGTTTTGGAAGTGATTATGCACAAGAGTCAATTTCAAATGGACATATCTCCCATATCACTCAATATTTTCATGTGATTCCACTTGGGGATGAAACCTTGTCTCGAGAGCTTTCCAACGAATGGTCATAAGCCCAATCCTGATAAAAGACGAGGGAGATATGATTGTTCGAAGTTGAGCTGTCTGCCCAGTGGATACGGAGCGAGCGCTCCAACTATATACTGGAGTCGGCGATCTAGATTTTCAGCAGGATCAGTTTGTGCTTAAAATCCTGGAGCGTCCGGTGCATTTGGGAGCGGGCGCTCCAAAGGTTTTCTAGGCCTATTTGCCTGTTTTTTCTGCATGAAATTGGGGGAGGTATAAATACCTCTCCCCAACTTTTGGACAACAACTTTTGACACTTTTACTTAGTCTCATAAACCCCAACTTAGTTCCTAGAGTGTAGAAGTCATTTATTGCTCTTAGTTGGTGATTTTGAAGAATTGAAGTTCCATTAATGGTAGTTAATGTTTTTAAGTTGATTTTATAGCTTTCATTTCAATTAAAGTTACTTTCTTCACAATTTTTTCCTTTATTCCCCCTCTTTTGGTGTTGAACTTCTCTTCTACAATCATTATTGCTTGACTTTGTTGATTCTCCTTCTTACTTTAACTTTTGAAATGGAATCTTTGCTTGAAATGCATATTACACCATGAATTGTGAGTAGTTCCTTTTCTAAGGTTTGGGCAAAAACCCTCATTAAGGCCATGGTTTATGCTTGAATTTAGTGACTCATGTTTAGGGTTGGTTGTTGATCAAAAAGGGTGCTTCATTGTATGCTTTTGTGATTGATCACCATAGAAGTTGTATCTAATATTTGTAATGAAGGATCGAAAGATCAAATTGTATGAGATTCCCCTTTGTTTACTTGACTAAATTGCCATGAAAATAGCAAGTTCTAGTCTTGAGTCAATCTTGTCACTTATTCTTAATCCTTAGGCTAGGGTTAATGCCATGAAAATAGAAATTAACACCTTGTCTAAGAGCTACTTCTTAGCTCGAAAGAGTAATTAGGGGACTTTGGTTGACCGACTACTCTCTCCCCTAATAAATGTTTCCCTTGGTGTTCAAGCATGATCTATGGTCACAAAGAGTGGTAATGCCCTTGCCCTAGTGCTTTAATCATATATTTATCTCCTCAATTGTTAATCGCGTCTACATAGTTTAACCCTTTTTAGTTGTCTTAGTCTTAATTCACACAAATCTTGACCCCCCCTTTGGTTACCCTTAGTTTATTCGACCATAAAGATTCGGTGATTGACCTTACCTCTCTGTTGATTTGACCCTACTTGCCATTGCTACTTAGTTAGCAAGACCGAGATAGGATTATTTTTGTTAGGCTCGACGACGGCTTATCAGCTACCTTATTTCGTATGAAACCAAATGAGTATGAGTAACTAAATGAACATTCGTTACCTAGATAAGTTACCTTATTGAATAAAAAATCATTCATATATTTATCGAAAATTATTAAATGCGTAGGATATAGAAATTAAAAATCAATCAAACTTAAAATAAGAAAGGATGAATTCTTTTGTTTAATCCGTACATAAGGGATATTAGAAAATAAAAAATGTAGTCATCCAATATCAGTACAACATGAATAAAAATAAAATAAGCATAATCATTTGAGTAATTTATAAACTCATTGACAAAAAAAGCTTGTATTTTGATGTGGCTGAAATTAAGCCCCGATCATTAGCACTCCTTCGTATCCTTACACGCATGCGCTTGACCAGTTTGCAACCTACTCATTATTGTTATTTCTGTGCATGTTTTTATTTAACTAGTGGTTGGTACCTATCGCAAGTTACATCAAGGTGTATCTTATAATTTGGATTTGTTTGGGATTGGGGACAGTGGGAGAGTCATGATTTTAATTTTGGAGGTGCACAGTTAAAGTAGACAAATAGAATAATATTTAAAACATATAACTGGGACGGGTAAAAAAATAGCGGATAAAAATGGTACTTCCTCAGTTTCACAAATATAGTTACACTTTATAGGTTGACACTATTTATGAATCCCACTTTGACCATCATATGCAAGGGAAATTCTACTTGGTGATCCTCAATTTTTAGCATTTTCTACTGAGTGAAAATTAAAAACTTTGATTTTCTCAAGTAATCACGTACTTTTGTAAATTAACAAATGTGAGCTTAATGAGAGAATATTCCTTTAAATGTTTGAACTTTATTAACCATCTTCCAAAAATTTAGATGTCATTTTGAGAGCTCGGTCAAAATATATCTAATAAGTCAATTTTGGGGGCCATGTATTTTGAGACGATCTTCAATGAGGTTTTTAACCTTCGAAACAACTTTTAATTTTTAAAAAATAGAAACCACCAATAACCCTTACAGATGCAGATTTTGAGAGCCTCGACAAAATAAGTACCAATAAATTAGTTTTATGTGGGCACACATTTCGAGACGATCTTAAACGATACTTTTGACCTTCAAAACTTTTTTATTAAAAAAATTGGACACCATCGAGTGCCCTTTTTGGGGCGTAAATCTGGTCAAAATGAGTACTAATAAGTCAATTTTAGGGCATGTGCTTTGAAAAGAACTTAAACAAGACTTTTGAGTTTGACCTTCAAATTTTTTTTAAAAAAAATGGACATCACCGAGCGCTCTTTATGGACGCGTATTTTGAGAACATGGTCAAAATGAGTACCACTAAGTCAGTTTTTAGGAACGTGTTTCGAGGCGATCTTATAAGGTATTTTGACATTTAAAGTGAGTATCATTAAGTCAATTTTAGAAGGTATCATTAAGTCAATTTTAGAAGGTAATATTTCAGGACAATTTAAACAATACTTTTGACCTTTATAATGATTTTAAAAAAAACGGACACCGCATGGCCGTCGATTTTGAGATCCTAGTTAAAATAAAAGTTGAGATTATTATGAGATAGATGAAGTTGGGACTTTTTTGGGAAATTGGTCAGTAGTTGGGATTATTCCTAGTAATTTTTACATTGTTAAATTAAATATCATTAATAAGTTAAGTAATGTGGTTTTATAATGTAGATTTAAATCATTTAATATAATTTAGGTCATTAATAAATGCCACTTTTGTTGGTTAAACAATACCATATGATTACTTGAGAAAATATATGATAAAAAGTCCACCAAGTAGAAAATGCAAAATTAGGATGCAGGATACCAATTAGAATTTCCCTTTTAATTTGGATGTAATAACAGTTATAAAAAATGGATTATATTATGTACAAAAGTACTAAAAACAAAAGTTAATAACAAAAAAAGTCATCAAATCAATTGAGGTAAAATGTAGGAAAGGAAAAACAAGTAAATAAAAGGAAAAGGAACAAAACAAGTAAATAAGAGGAAGACGAAAGAAAAAGGAAATAAAAATTTTTAAAAAATATAAAAAAAAGAAGAAAGAAGTGGAAATAGTGGCGGATCCATATAAATTATCTAGTAGGGTCAAAACGTAATTGTTAAATTTAATCGGTGTTAGATGGTCAATTTTGTAAGATAATTTCCAAAAATAAATAAATTTTAAAAGAAAATTTCACAATTTACCAATTCAAGTGGGATCGAGAAACCTCACTTATTTTAATGTGCATCCGCCACTGAGTGGAATCTAGTAAAAAAAAAAGATAGAAAGGCACAATAGTTAAATAGAAACAAAAATATTGACAAAGAAACTAGAACCCATCAACCCATGACCTTCCTTAAGCTACTCTAACTTTAATGCAATTAAACCAGCTAAGTATAAGTTGTAGAGGAGAATTTAGTATTAGCGAACGGTTATTTTTATATATTTTTTTCAAAAAAAACACAATTGTGGGTGCACATACACCCCCATGCCCCAAGTTGACTCCGCCTATGTTTGGGCATCTCCATGAAGGGCGTGATTTATCTCCCTAGATAGAGGATCTGTTCTTTTCAACCTATCTAAACACTCTAGTGTTTATTTCATAAAAATTCAGATCAGAAAAAATTAGATCGAATAAAAAAGTTCAGATCATATCAGAAAATAATAAAAACAACTATAATAAGTTTACATCATATCAGAAAAGAAAAATTCATACTAGATCAGAATAGTTCAGATCAGATCAGAAAAATTCAAATCAAACGAAAAGAATGGACCCAGAGCTTTCATTGGAGCCTCTCAGCCCCACCTGATAAATCCGTAGAGTTATTGTGTCCATTGGCCTGAGTTTTTGAAGTCGACACAACAACCACTTCAATCTTAAAGGTGAATGCATCACCCTCCATTGGAACCCTAACAACCAATCAAGCAAGCAATTTCTTCTTCTTCCTTACTAGATGGAGAACGATAGCATAATCACCTTATCATATGTCGGGAAAGGAGGAGATGGGGAGTTTTTTTTTCTTCTTTTTCTTCATTTCTCATTTTTCATTGAGCAAATTATGACCCTTATATGTAGGATATTCATCCTACATCCTGGTGTAACATGACTAAACTTACCATTTTTAGAAGTTGGTTACATGAAATTTCATGATGTTTGAACGAGGTGTTAGAGAGAAGTGGACTATAAGGCAATTAGGCTATGTTCTCTCCACCATATATATATGTTCTCTTTGGGCCTGTTCTCCCCATCTTATTTTCAGTTCAGTTCAGCTCAGTTCAGCTCCAATCAGTTCAGTTCAGTTCAGCTCAGCTCCATGCTTGTAAAACCATTTTGTTAAATATTATTATAATGTTTGTCTAATAAAACTACTCTTATTATTATTATTTATTTATTTATTTTTATATCATTATTATTAAGTATAATTATTATATCTATTTTTTTATTATAGCTTTAATTTATTCATTATTATTACTCTTATCATTAGGGAGGAACATGGTTTAGGTCAAAATCATAAACCAATTAAATCGCGTCAAAACGGTTTATGATGCAATTTTGCACGGCCCGACCTAATTATTATTTTATTACTAAATATTATTATATTATTAAATATAATTATTAAAATAGAAATATTGATTTACTTCTTAGATATTATTGTTATTATATATATTAATACAAAGACTATAAAATAATTGTTATTAATTATCATTATAATCATTAATCATTTTTATTAATTTATAATTATTAATATTATTTATTTATAACTATCATGTAAAAATATCTAAAATAATATTATTAATATTCATTATTCAGTATTAATTATTATTACTCATCATTATAATTATTATTTAATATTCATATTAATATTGTTTAAAAATTATTTATATATTTATCCAATTCAATTCAATTCAATTCAATTCAATTCAGTTCAGTTCAGTTCAGTTCAGTTCAGTTCAATTAAGTTCAGTTCAGTTTAGTTCAGTTCAGTTTAGTTTAGTTCAGTTCTGCTCCAATCAGTTCATTTCAGTTCAGTTTAGCTCCAATCAGTTCAGTTCAGTTAAATTATGCCGAAGAGAACATGACCTTCACCTTATATGTTGAACCTATCTGGAATATTTTATTATAGATTTGGTCAATTTTGGTCTGTTATGGTTTGTTCTAGTCTTTGACTGAATTTTGACCAGATTTTGATGTTAACGTATAGAAAAAAACATATTTTATGTGAGATCTTGTTAGACTTCTCTCGTATGTACTTTTCAAATTTTCATATTCATAATTTTGCTGATGTAGAATTAAACATATTTGTTACTCCTAAAACTAACGAAAATAACAATGAAAGGTCTTGATTTTCCGAGTTGGTCTTGTCTGATTTGATTCTAACAAAAAATAAGTAAACAAGTTCATGAAATAAGATGAAGAGAACCTATTTTTAATAGGGCATCACAATTGTACTGTTTTTTATATGTTATTCTCTTTGTCTCCCTTTTGTTTATCCTACTTTGATTAAAAAAGAAAAGGAGAGAGTATTTACAAGATATGCCTGATGGTTGTGTGATGTGAAATGAAGAAGTTACACTCGATAGCCCTATTAATTTTTGCCAACATTGAGCTCGCTTATCTTTTATCTAATTTATTGGTTATTGAATTACAAAAACTTGGGTTAGACCTTCTATACATGAACGATAAACCGTATGAAATTTTAATGTAAAATTGTAAGGTTTCATATATCTTAAAAGTTTAACGTTTCTAGATTTTAATGTCTTATACTTTTAACTTAAAACATTTCACGATAAGATTATAAGTTAAAACCTTACTCTTTTAAGCTAAAACTTTTTTATTTTACCATAATCTATCCATAACATGAATAGATTTATGGATAGATTTAACTATCTACCACAAGGTTTACTCTTTAAAAATATTTCACTTCTTTGAGAGTCTAGATTTTTCTAAAAATTATTTGTTACATTGTATAACTGTCATACACTATTCGTCCAAAAACTAAGAAACAAGAGGAATTTAAAGAGAGGGCCTTTATAGTGGTCCTTTAAAAAAGTGATTTTTTCAATGATTAACCCCAAATCCGATGTAAAGAATAAACGAAGCTGACATGGTTTTTATGGATAAATTCAATCAATTTTTTAGGTAGGGATTATTATTATAATTTCAATTAGCACCCTTTTAATAATACATACCTTTAGAATAGTTGGAGGCATAATCAAACATTAGGAGACATATTCATGGATTTAAAAGCAATAAAGCTGTATTGTCTCATGCAAACAACAGAGAAAAATTCTCTCCTTTCCAAAATGATCATTTTTACTCAACTCCTCCACTTGAAATAATAGAATAATAACCTATAATTTATATAATTTTTTTTAAAAAAATTAAGAGCGATTCGGTATCACTACTATGTTCTTCTTTTTGGTTTTGTGATTTAAATGTAATATAAACATAAAATTAGTCATATTGATAATAATCATATTTATTCTAAAAACCTATAACTGAAAAATTAAAAAGTACTTTTTCTAATTATCATATTTTGGTTTATAATTTTCAAGATAACTGGAACAAAAAAAACGGATAGGCACTACATTATTCTAAACAAAAATAAAATTATTTATCATTATCTAAAAAAGAAAATTGCTAACATGTCAAAAGTGAAATCTCCAACAGATTTTTCTCAATGATAAAATTGGCAAGTAAAAATGATCATTGATTGAAACCACCAAAGATTCTATATTTTATACCCTTTGGAACCATAATTTTTTTCCTCAAATTGTTTAGAAATGGGAGTTTCTTTTTGAAATTAAATTTAATTACATAAACTTGCATTTCATTCTTAAATTTTCCTTCTTAAGAACTTGTTTAGAGCTGGAATACTAAAAATCTAATAACTACACATCAAGATATGAAGTTACGCTTGTTCTACCTGAGATCATTTGACTTAATACGCTGCAAGTGTCATTCTCATATATTAAAAAACAAGTTGTTAAAGAATTGAACCCGCGACCTCAAGCATGGGAAGAGGAGCCCAACCATCCCTCCACCACAACATTTGGTAAAATCAATGATGATATATGGAAGAAAACCAATAGTTATGTTGCAACTTTTTGATATCCATACATATAAATGTGTAGTTTTTTATAATATTTTCACATTTATTATCTTTAACCATTAATAAATTATAAATCACAAGAATTCCGAGACATCGGCAGGACCTAATACTAGTTAATATATACAAATAACGCATATATCCAATATAAATTTTTAATTACTACTGAAATTCTGCTAAGAGAATGAAAGATCATTAATCACAAGCTAAAACAAGAGTATAGAATATACTAAATAAGAGTAACTATATTCCAATATTAACTAGCTAAGTTAATACACCAAGTTTTTAAAATCCCACACACCAATACTTTCCACTTTCCAGCTGCTAAATAAAATTATGCTACCATCTTCCTGCATTTTTTCTACTGTAAAGGAAAAAAACAGAAAAAGAAAAAAGAAACTACAACTGCTAAAACAGCTACCTCCACTACAACTACTACTAATACTAGTATTTTAGGATTTTACAAAAAAAAAAAAAAGGTGGGACCCAAAAGGATGCTTCCATTTCTAGAATAATTTTTTAAGGTGGGTGACTACAATTTCTAATTGCTTGACATGGAATTAGAAGGATTGTGTTGTTCAGAAACAGAGTTGTTGTTGTTGCTGTTGTTGCTCTGTTTTCCTTTGTTTGTCTTTGAAAGTCTCTGCTTTAACTCTGAAAGAAGTTGTTGATTCTCTTGATTCAGCAACTGTGCTTTCTTCCTTAGTCTTTCATTTTCTTGCATTATGTAACAGTTTTGTAAGTACAACTCTGAGTTCAATCTTTCCATTCTTGTGTTTATTGTATCAAACTATTTTCCTGCAACACATTCATCAACCAACATTGTTTTTAGTAAACTATATTTATATTTTTCATGGGTTTTTATTGTGTTAACTTAAATAAGAAGAGAATAACATAAACACTTTGGTTTTGCAATCAGAAAAAAGTGTAAAGGAATGAGATGAATGTGATAGCATAACTTACACTCAATCTCAAGTTTTGGTTTAGGAAGTGTGTTCTTACCATATTTATATATGATTAATAACAATGCCTTAAGCATGAAAAGGGGGACAAACATAAGAAACAAGTTTTTTCAAAAAAAACTTTTTAATATTTTTCCCACCATATTTTTTCTTACTCTTTTAGAGAAAGACAAACTAAATTGGCAAGAAAAGAATAAGTTTCAAGCAAGACAAATACTCTAAGTTACACAACACACCATGCATATCAATTAAAATAGAGCAAAAAATATTGTCTAAGCCAATTTTTAATAGTGGCAATGCAAATACAAAGATAAATTGTTTAAAATATTTTCCTATGGTCCTATGAAAAACTTTCTTGGCAATATTTTTTATCCATAAAATAATAAGTTTATTATAAAATGCGCCAAAATGGCTATATATACATAATAAAAAAAGAAACTTTTTCAACTAAGCAACCAAAATTTAGGAATTCCCTAAAGAAAAAAAGGGAAAAGAATACATTTTTCCAAAGAGAAAAGTGTAATATATACAAGAAAGAGAAAAGTGTAAGGATTTGGAGAAAAGAAAAGTAAGCATGCAACAACAAACAAAACATAAACATTTCCCTCCTTCACAAGTTAAGGTATCATGCATGATTTACAGCTAACTTACACCCAATTGTATTTATTTTCTAGAAAAATCACATATTAATGAGATTAAATTTGTTTTATTTAACAAAAAGAATGAAAAAAAAAGAAGAGAGGAAGTGGGACCATCTTGATTGTTTCAAAAAAGATCACCTTTTTGGAAGAAGTAGAAGGAGAAGAAGCAGAGGAGCTCTGGTCGAGGAGAACAACTGATTTTGTGAGCAGAGAAAGAAAAATGAGGAGGGCAAAGGAAGATAATGGGTGTTTATTTATATAGAAGAGATGCACATAAATAAATAAAGTTAATTAGAAAAAATAAAAATAAAAAAAGAGAGAGAAAAATCTAGGAAGAAAAAGAGGTTATAAGAGAGAGGGGGGACATGCCATCTCCCCTCTCTGCCACAACAATCATGCATGTGTAAGCATGGAAGGCGGCCGGTTTAAGGGTTTTCATTTATCATTATCATCATTTTCTTTGCCTAATTACATTTTGTAAATGTTTTTTTATAGAAATTAAAGGGAATAGTAGCATTTTTGTTCATAGGACTATACTACTAAGATCAAGTGTACTACTAATAGAAAATCTATTTTAAAAAATGTTAGTAATTTAGTAGTACAAATTAGTTGGTATCATGTCATTTCTCTTAATTAGCTATATGAATGTAGCAAATTAGTAATGTTATGATGAATATTAATGTGCGATAAGCTATCATATCTTAATTTTATAATTTTGGAAGAAATATGATTATAGGTCAAATTGCTAATTTTCTATAGTAGGCAATATGGGATGGATATCCTTGCTACATGTGAAGTGTCTTTCATTTATTAAAGAGGACTATACATAAATAAATGTATGTAAAAACATAAACACTTAATAGAAGGAGTAATGGTTTTGTACACCAATTATAATATCTTTGATTCATTCAATAAAAATTAGAGGATTTGTCGTTTTTACAGTCAATAATAATCAGCTAATTAGGAATGAGTTATATTTCGCCCACCAAATTAGATATAGCAAAATACACATAGAAGGCCCTCCATTGGTTATGAGAAAATTCATACCAATAGAAGACGAATAGTTACTCCCTCTCGTCTTATTTGTTCCTCCTTTTCATATTAGAAAGTTTATTTATGTATTTTTTTTAAAATACTTTTTAACGATTTATATTTTTGCTAATTTAACTATTAGATGCCAATTTAGTAAGTTTCACTATTCACTCGCTTTTTAATATTATTTATTTTGAACAACCTCATACTATTATATTATCTACACATGCTCCTAGGTTTATTCTCACTTGCGTTATGAAAAACCAAAAGAAATAAAGAGTGTAAGAATGTGGAGATTATACCCATGTTGTGGAAACATGAACAATACTTGGCTATTTAATTTATCGATAGAAAAAATTCTATTCATTAATTAAGATATGTAATACTTGGCTACTAACCAAAAAAATTGAAATTGATTAAAGTTTAGCTTTGAAAGAAAGTTAGCATAATTTTCATGTGTATGCTACCTATTAAAAACAAATGCCATTATTTATAATGGTGAGCTCAAAATAGCACTATATCTTTGTCTCTACTTAGCCGTTGAATTAAGGAGGTTGACGCACGCCATAACCTTTTCTATCGTCTTGAACGTCTTTTTAAAAGTGGAAGTTAAACATACTAATTAACATATTTTTACGAACATTATATATTAAAAAAATCTAATTATTTTTCGGTGAAACTAAGAATATTCAGCGTCTGAAGCGGTGACTAATCTATTTCGAACACTATATCTAGTACATTTGTATGGAGATCCACTCGTTACTCGTATGAGATTGCCAAAATATAATGAATGATATAATTAAAGGAGATGGCGTCATGTGAATGATGATGAGATTTAGAGAAAGGGTAGTTTGGTAAGGTAAAAATGGTTTGGGGGGGGGGGGGGCTTCTTTAAGTAGGGAAGGGTCCCAAATGATGAAGGAGCTAAGCCGTCCCAAGATTCGCAATGATGGTTTGGATTGTTTTTGAATTAATAAGAAACAAACTCACCCTTCTTCTTCTCTCTCTCTTTCCTTAGGCCTTACCTTATTACTACTACCTTACCTTACCTTACCTTCCTCCCTTCATTTTCATCTATCATCATGATCTCCACATCCTACATTATCATCATCACTACCATCATCATCAATTTAACTTATTTTCTCTTGTTCTTTTATGTATTCTTCCTTAGACACATAATCTTGACCACTAAAAGAAACCAAATATCCAATTGCTATGAATCTACCCTTGTACACTTAATGATGGTTTCCTTTTCAATTTTTAAAAAATTATTTTGTGCCACAATTGAGGAATGTATCAAGATAATATGATTCATTTTATATGGTAAAATCTTTTGAGTGTGGTCATCAAGGTCTTAGCTTAGATACTATTGAATAAGTTTTAATACTTTTTACTCTTTTGTTTTTCTTGAATTGAATATTAGAGAAAAAATGACAATGAAAAAACATTCTTCTCTTAATTATGGTTATCAATTAGGAAGAATAACAAATGATTATTAAAAAAACAACATCTAATATGGTTGAACGATAAAATCTAATAAGGTAATATGCATTCAAGAATAATATGATGAAACATGTTGTTAGAAACTGACTGTTTACAATGACTGAACAATGAATAAATTCAAGGCTGTGTCGCGGTAGAAGACCACTGACTTGAAAACGGTCGGCCCGACTATGGCGGTAATCCCATTTGGCCGGAAAGCTCCCAAGGTTAACACAGCAGCCTCTCTAAGTCACCACTAACAGAGAAAAGCTTTGGAGAGTGTATAGCACGTACCCGGTGTTTAGAAGAGAGAAGAAGAAGAGATTTCGGATACAAAACTGGTAGCAGTGGACTGATTTTATAGCAAAAGAATCAGACCAAATAAGGAAGGTAATAATCAGAGGAGGAAATCAAGGGCAACAATAAAGGCCATTAACACTGTAACGTTTAAACGTTTCAGTGTTACATGTTACCGTTACACACAGTTGGGCTCGGGTCCAAAAAGATAAGGTCCAGCTTCTTCCCAGAACCCAGAACCCAGATACCAGGCCAGCCCGGCCTGGTCCGGTCCCGGCGGGCGCGCGCGCGCGTGTGTGATAGCAAGCCCGCCCAAACTTGATCTCCAACCACAAAAAGCCAACCAAGTACTCAACTCAATAAACATGAAGAGGAAGGAGATAATAAACAAGGAAAGCCCCTTCCATAGGTGATGTGGGATGCTGGAGAAAACACAAATAGGCTTTGCAAGCCTTAGCTCCAACAATCCCCCACAAAGGGTCTCAAAAGCAAAGAAATTCCTGGGTAAGGAAATGGAGGTACTTAAGCATCAATATCTTTCGATTTGAATTGATACATAGTGAAGTGAGGCAACAACTTACTTTCTAGTGAGTGAATTTCTCTTGAACTCACCAGAGTTCCGTTGGGACCCCACAACACATACCTACCTTAAGAACGTCAGCTCCGCGATACAATACAAGCGCTTTATAGCCATGCGCACACCTTGGTCTCATAGTGCTCTAGAAAGACAGCCCAGTCTTTCATAGAAGGCGGCAACACTGACCCTCACGTAGGTAGTCCATCAAGTGATCCTCAATAACACCACCCGGAGTGGGATATGGAACTATTGAGCAAAAGCTCAACCTCACAATATAAATCCATCAAGTGCGTCTCAATAGCACTACCAAACGAGCTATGGATTTAGAAAGCACTACCAACACGCCATAGGGATGAGAAATGTGGTGCAAGTTAAGATTCTATGGCTTCGTTTGACCACAAACGGGCATCCACCATAAAATCTCAACTAATGGGCCTAAGCCCCATCCCCCTCGACGACTCTAGGACAACTCTCCTAGATAATCCCATAGTAAAGGGATCAACAAGATTTCTTTCAGACCTCACATAGTCCAAAGAAATCACCCCATTTTTCGGGGAGTTGTTTCACGACTCCATGTCTGATCCGTATATGTCTTTTCTTACCATTGTAGACACTGTTCTTAGCAACGCCAATGGCTGCTTGAGAATCACAATGAAGGGAGACAGGAGCACCCTGCCCCCCCATAATGGAATATCAGACAATGGTTTCTCCAACCACTCAGCTTCTTGCCCTGCCAACTCGAGTGCAATAAACTCAGACTCCATGGTTGAGCGTGCTATACAAGTCTGTTTCGAAGACTTCCACGAAATAGCACCACCACCATGAGTAAACACGTAACCACTAGTTGAACTAATCTCATCATTACCTGAAACCCAGTTTGCATCACAAAATCCTTCAAGCATAGCAGGAAATTTAGAATAGTGCAAACATAGATCAACTGTTCCTTTCAGGTATCTAAGAAGACGATGAAGAGCATTCCAAATGTTCATTACTAGGGTTATGAGTATACCGACTCAGTCGACTCACTGCATAAGCTATGTCAGGTCGAGTACAGTTCATGAGGTACATCAAACTACCTATGACTTTCGCATATTGACTTTGAGAAACACTTTCTCCTAAATTCTTAGTCAAATGAATACTAGGGTCATAGGGTGTACTCATTTGAGCAACATCAAAGGAGTTAAACTTTTAAGCACCTTTTCCACATAATGAGACTGACTATGGGAGATGCGACCGGAGGTTTTCTTAAGTCTTACTCCTAAAATCACATCAGCTTCTCCCAAATCCTTCGTCTCAACCTTCGCCAATAAAAGTTTAGTATCATTGACCACCTTTAAATTGTTACCAAAGATCAACATGTCATCCACATAAAGACACATGATTACACAATCTGATCCTATTAGCTTTTGAGTAAACGCAAGAGTCGGAGTTGTTGACAATGAAGCCATTTGACCACAATAGTACTGTCAAATTTTTCATACCACTGTTTTGGTGCTTGTTTGAGACCATATAAGGACTTCCTCAACTTACACTTTATCATCTTGACCTTGCACCACGAAACCCTCAGGTTGAGACATATAAATATCCTCCTCTAAGTCACCATTCGAAGAGCAGTCTTAACATCCATCTGATGTATGACTAAGTCATGAATAGCAGCAAGAGCTAACAGGGTCCTAATGGTGGCTATCTTAGTCACAGGAGAATAAGTGTCAAAGTAATCTAGTCCTTTCCTTTGAGTGAAGCCCCTAATCACAAGTCTGCCTTTAAACCTCTCAATAGTCCCATCAGGTCTCAACTTCTTTTTAAAGATCCATTTGCTATCTATGGTCTTTGATCCCATTAGGAAGAGTCAGGTTAACTCCCAAGTGGAGTTAGACACTATGGAATCTAACTCGCTCTTAATGGCCTCTTTCCAAAAGCTAGCATCCACAGACCTCATTGCTTCCTCAAAAGTCTTAGGGCCCTCTTCTATCATGAAAGCATAGACCAATTCATCACTCAACAAGTCAATGCAGAAGCTCTCAGACAGAAAAGCAGTGACAAAATCAGAACCAAAGTCTTTTGCTACTCTAGGTCTTTTACTTCTCCTAGGTTCATCTATAGCACCAGAATTACTAACATGCAAATCAACTGAAGTACCACTTAAAGTCAAATCAGCAGTAACATCACTAGTAGGTAGGGGAACGTCGTGCGTAGAACAAGTAGGTAAAACAACCGTAGGAGAAGAACATGAAGGCATGGAAGCAACATCACCCTTTTTCAAGGGAAAACATGTTCAAAGAACTCAGCGTCTCTGTACTCACAAATAGACCTATCACTCAAAATCATGAACCTATAGGCAACATGAGCATAGCCAATAAATACTGCATCAAAGGTCTTGGGTCCAATGTTTGACCTTTTATAGTCAGGTAGCCCAACTTTAGCTAGACACCCCCTCACTCTCAAGAAGCTCAAGTTTGGAGTAACCCCTCCACAATTCATAGGGAGTCTTATCTAACCTTTAGTGAGTGTTCTGTTAAGAACATGACTTCTGAAAGGACTGCTTCCCATTTCATCAGGCAGCCCAGAACTTACAAGCATAGCATTCATCATGTTTTTCAAAGACCTATTTTTCGGTTCAGCTATGCCAATTACCTGTTGGGTTACCATAAGGTGTTATTCTAAGTTCATGAATAATACCCAATTTCTCAGTATGGTAATTCAAGAAGTTTTTCCTACTCTACCTCTGTCTAGATTCTTGCTTTTGGTTTTCCTATCAAGTTGGTTTTCTACTTCGGCCTTATATCTTAATGAAAGCCCCCTGCCTCACTTTTGGCTTTGAGGAAAGGTAAATCTTAGTGTACCTCGAATAATCATCAACAAAGGAAATATACCACAATTTTCCTCCTCTACTTCTAGTGTTCTGGAAATCGGCTAAGTCCGTATGGATCAACTCTAGAAGTTGTGTGGTCCCTTTGGTCGAAGTTTTGCTGGTTTCTTAGTGAATGTTGCTTACAGCATAAACTGGACACTTAGAAAAACTCAGTAGTCGACAGATTAGGAGTTAAAGCTAAGGTCCTTAGTCTCTTTGTGGAAGCAACATTCGCATGCACTAATCTACCATGCCACAATTTAAAGGGCTCAACGCAATATAAGCAGAACCAGAAATAGTTTTATTAAAATCAGCAAAAATAGAAGAAGCAACATTCAGAATAAATAAACCTCCACTTAAATACCCCTTCCGAGCAAGTTGCCCACCACGAGTCCTTCCAGCTTTGTCAGCCTACAAAACAATTTTCCAACCCACTTTGTTTAACATGGCACCAGACACTAAGTTATGGCGCTCAGTAGGAACATGCAACACATTTGAAAGGGAGAGGATTTTTCCAGAGGTAAGTCTTAGAGTGACCTTTCCTCGTCCTGGTACTCCAGCAGTTGCAGCATTACCTCATGTAGACACACTCGCCTTCAGAGGCATCCTGAAAATCATCTAGCGACTCCTTGTTTGCACAGAAATGTCTTGAAGCTCTAAGTGTCCAGAATCCAATCAGTCTTGTTCTCGATCAGGTTGCTTCAACAACCACCAGCAGCGACAATGTCGTTGGATTGGTTGGCCTGAGGTCCTTGTTTTTGCACAGAACCCTTGCGTTGAGGGGCATTGGGCCGAAGCCTTATGATCTGGCTTTCCTTAGGCATCTCAGAGGACAGACTTCTTGGGGGAATCCTTGCTATCCGGTTTGTTAAATTGGCCTTGCTTATTGCTCTTGTTATTACCCTTTTCCTTTTACCCTTAAACTTATCAGAGCGCCAGTGGAGCAGCAGATTCACCAGGGTTAGCTTTCGTGGTATTAATCCCTTGGCTTGAATCTAGGTTGTCCATAAAGGCGGTTTGCCTCTTCAATCCTTATATGTACTCGTTAATTCCTGAAGAGACAGGATTATCTTTTCTGTGTTTCAGATTATTTCCTAAAATATCTCTCCAAGAAGGGAAATTTTCTAGTAAATCAGTTAGCTTAAATACTTCACATATTTTCATGTGTCCTCATTAAGAACATCAGCACAGAGGGTTTCGAACTCAGAACTTGGTCCATGACTGGCTTATCATCAACCATACGGAAAATGCCGCCCTTGCCAACAGCATATTCCTGTTTTCCAGCATCGTCAGCCACATATTTTTTCTCAAGGGCCTCCCCTGATCAGTTTTGAACTCATTATGAACCATAAACAAATCCTCCTGATTTTGATCATCAGATTAAGGAGGTGGAAGCGGACAATTTTTTCATCTTTTACATATTTTTCAATTTCGTCCTCTTTCTTCTTAATTTCGATAGCAGAAGGAGAAAGGGGATGAGTCACCTGTAGCAGTAGCGCAGTGGACAGTCCTTGAAAAGGACGTAGTCAATGTCCAATTACTCAAAGAACATCAGCTGGTTGGAAGAACCAACGTTTATAGTTGTTTCCGTGAAGAGATTCGAGTTTGAGACAAATGAGACACGGATTTGCTTGAAAAGTCGGCATTGCAAATAAGATAATTGCTTTCAAATTGTTGAAACTGACTGTTTACAATGGCTGAACAAAGACGTTTCAGTGTTCCATGTTTCCGTTACACACAGTTGGGCTCGGGTCCAAAAGATAAGCTCCGCTCTTCCCAGAACCAGATCCCAGGGCCCAGCCCGGCCCGGTCAGTCCGGGCGGCGCGTGCGCGTGTGTGTGATAGCAAGCCAACAACAGGCTCAGCCACAACAACCAAGTACTCAGCTCAATAAACATGAAGAGGAAAGTTAATAAACAAAGGCAAACTCCCTTTTGGGTGATGTGGGATGTTTGGGAAAAACACAAATAGGCTTTGCAAGCCTTAACTCCAACACATGTCAATACCAAACGTAGGAGTAACTAAAAAAAAAGGAAAGGATCGGGGTAGTAGGTACGGAGCGATGTTTTATAGGTGCGTAATCGACATAGCGTAATAATATGGACGAAATTCGATCTCAAGTCTTGGTACTGCCCCTAAAACTTTATCAATAAGTTGGGTGAAATCTATTAGATAAGGGCAAACTATATGGGTCTTCTCTCCCTAACTTATCTACTTGTTCAAGTTAGTTTAGTTCAACTCCTTTCTGTTCTGTTAGTTCTGTTTAATTTGGTTCAGTTCAGTTCATTATTTTGTCATTTTTTGTTGCTATTATTGTTGTACATTTAATTTATTAATTATTATTGTTATTGATAAATCTCAATTTTATAATTAAATATTTATTCATTTTATTATTATCATTATTATTATTATCTTACTCCCCCCGTTCCCTAATGTTGTTCCATTGGAATCGGAAAGAGGATTAAGAAAAAGAATCTTTGGTGATATGACATTTAATGAATCTGTGATAGGTTTATTATTAAAATTTATCTTGCAAATCGTAGTAAAAGTAAAAAAAATCATTAATGCAAAGAAGTTACAACTTACCATGCAAAACATAAAGATCATCCTTTTATTTCAACCAATGGTTGCAAAGTGATTTGACTTTAGGTGGGTTAAATTTAGAAAGATTTTAAATGGGAACAACTTAAAGGAACACCAAATCGGGAAATGGGAAGAGCGTTTGGGAACGGAGGGAGTATTGCTAAAGATTTTATTTTCTCATTATATCTTTACTAATTTATTATTATTATTATTAATTATTTTTGTTATAATAATGAATTTATTATTATTAAATATTATTGTTATTTATATAATTATAATTAATTAATCTATATGAATAATAATAGTAGTAATGATATTAATTATATGCTAATCATATTATTATCATCATTAATTTATTAGTAATTTTTTATAATATTATATTATATTAAATTATTATCTTTATTATAGTATTATTATTTATTTATAAGTATTCGTAATAATAATAATTTAATTAATATTATGTTCATTGATTAATTATTATTATTATTAAATATTTGATAATATTTTTTATTATTTTTACATGGTTATATTGATAATATTCTATTGTTATTAAATAATTTATTATTATGAACTATTATTGTTTATCTATTATTTGTTATTAACTATAATTCAATTCACTCAATTCAGTTCAATTTAGTTTTGTTTTGTTCATTTTAACTCCATTCATCTTAGTATATTAGTTTAGCTATATTTAATTCAATTTAGTTCAGCTATTTTCAGCTGAATAGAACAGATCCGAAGTAATAGTGCCATTTCAATGGCGTTGAAGCTTAATCACTCTAACGAAGACTTTTCTCAAAAATATGGAGCACCACCCGGGGTGCCATGTCATATATCGAAGAATATGAGACTGTTTACATTATTTGATATTAAGTAAGATACAATTATGACTACTAGCTAGCTTGTAAATTGCATCCCCCTTTTCTCTCTTCTCTCTCTTCCCTTTCACCAAATCGCAATTTTGACATGCTATCGTTTCTAATATACTTCAATCACTCCTTAATAAGAGTTCGTCTACTCGGTCGTATATTGAGTTATATCTTTCAGTGTATTGAACTTTATTTTTGTCTATATGAAAGTTTAGAGACTTTATTCTTTTATTTGTGTTATTATAACAATTAATTTGTTGATAGGGATTTATGCAGGGTTGTCGTACATGTCAATACTTTGTATACAATCAGTTGAACAAAATCAAAATTCTACTTCAAAGTGAAAACATATAGATGGACCCTATAATAGAAGGTTTTCCAAAAGTGTTATATCTCATCAACAATCGTGTTTTCCTTTTTTTAAAAAAATATATTTCTTTAAGGTTGATAGTTATATATTAGTTTTAACTTCTATTGTAATCGCGATATGATTTCAAATCATTAAACAACCTTCTCATTTCAAAAGAAGAAGTAATTTACATCATTGTATGCCACATAAGATAACAAATATAATTGAATAGTTGAAACTATTATTTCCTAATCAAGAAAAAAGCAATGTAGAGATTTAACAACCTAATTAGAGTTTGTAAAGTCTGCTACCCGCACATACATGTATGTATGTATGTATTTTATTTTTTTGGTAGGGAGAAGTGGCCGGACCCCGCTCGGGTCCTGTGGGCCAGACACTTGAGAGTAGGGGGAAGGGTAAGGAAAATCCCTCCCTCAAAGTGCCTGGTGGGGATTGAACCCCCAACCTTGAGGTTGGAAGGGTACAATCCTTTCCACTAGACCAAGTCTTACTTGGTATGTATGTATGTATGTATGTATGTACGTATATATATAACCGAGAAAACTAAATATTTCACATTTGGAAAAATATGGTACTACTAATCTAATATAATGTTTCCATATTTATTATGTATTGTAAAGTCACAATCTCTTACAATACTGAAAAATACATTAAATTAGGAAAAATTGAATCAAACAGCACAAACTATACGTTTATTGCACAAAACAGCACCAACAAAAAAGGTTTACAAAACAACACGTCCTTCTCTAATTGCTGCTGAGAAAACGACATAAGTGGGTTTTTCACCTGGGATTCCCTATTTCCGGTGAATCTTTAGTATTATAGCTTTTTTTATTTCTATTACCTATACACTGTAGACATTCCTTTTGATTTCTTTCTTGAACATTTGAAACTCATCCTCTAATTCTAGGTTGGTAGATAAAATCAATTTGGGGGAAATTTTATGGTTTTTAAAGAGGAAATAAGGTGATTTTTAGATCCAATAGAGTATTTAAAGTGAAGGGGAAAAGATAGCAAAATAAAAAAATAGCTAAAATTCTAAAGATTCGCCGAAATAGGAACTCTCGGCGAAAAAAATCCCTTATGTCGTTTGTGCACCGATTAGAAAAAGTTTGTGTTGTTTTGCGCTTCTTTTTTTTGTTGGTGCTGCTGTACAACAAATATATAGTTTGTCTTTTTGATCGATTTTTCCTTAAATTACAAATCACATGAGGTAGATATTTTCATAAATTAATGTTTGTTCCGTTAATGTATCATTTAATGACTTACAGGTATTAGAGTCATTTCCCATAAACATATAAAATTGTATGAAACTATCTCTTTATTTCAATATTTCAAAGATAAATTGTTGCATTGAAAGATGATGTTTTTTTTTGGACAAGGTATTGATGCTTCTTATACCTTCTTAGGTATCTAAGAGAATTCCATAGCAACAGGGAGATGACACTCCACTATGTAGGCACTAGCTCTCCGAGGTTGTACTTACACGTCTAACGCCTTAATGTGATCACCATCAGCAATGTTGGAAAAGATGACAACGACTATTGATGTTCTATGAATTGCCCAGGGGGATGAAATTTAATTCGAGGAAAGGTGCAAGAGGTGGCCGAGCTATTCATCTCCAATTTTATGTTATATTTTTTCATAGGTGTGTAAGAAAAAATATAGTCAGTATGGTTTTATTTGATTCATCTTAATGCATGCTACCATAATATCAACTTTACATAATTTTTACTTTCAATAATTGGAAATATTAAGGTTCAAAGGATTACATTAGATAAGATGCAAAAGAAACGTTACAGTATTAGCGAAATGAAGGAAGTATAAAATAAAGTCCTCCAGGTTAGTTGAATGTCAAAGGGATCGTTACATTGCGAATGTTCGGAAGGTCTCAAGCCTTGGAAGGCAAGGTGAAAGTTTAGGTTTACTACTCTTGTGATTTGTATGAGTTCATGACACTCTTAACTTTAAATTCCCATTTGATGCCTTTACAAATAATTTCATTACAATTTTCCTTCTTAAGCTTTGGAGCATATTCGAACAAGTTAGAGTTCAAAAGATATTCATCCTTAGTTATTGTCACCCACATAATACTAGTCAAATTTGCCTAACCTTCTCCATAGAGAGTTATTAATGATATTCACTAATGGTTGGATTCGGACTTCGTTAAATCGCTTCCTAAGATTTTTAGGAACTTTACTAATTAACATGCATACATAGCCCTTAGAACTATGTTTATGAAGCTAAAAGAAATATTGAGCATTAATAACATAGATTATTTACGCGTAATTTGTTGATGAAATCCAAACCTAATATCATTTTAGGTAATATATTAAATTGCTTATACATAGCCATTAGACTATGTTTAACATTACCCCATAGACTACACATAAAAAAGAGTTGGATTAAATTGATGTATGGCTACTCATTGGCATGTAGGCAAAAAGTAAAAAAGAAGAATTGATGGCCAATGATAAGCATTTCAAGGAAGAAACTCCCACTCATTAATTTCCTTCTAAAAGTCAACAACATATCCTATTAATCTCATTGTAAATGATGGCCATACATAATTTATAACATTTCCTTGCACGAGTTAATACCTCCTTTAAAATGATTTACGTTGCAAAAAGTCTTGAAGACTTTTTCATGAAGGTACATAAGTTCCAAGGGGGTTTTATTGCAACTTAAGCTATTCAAGTTCATGCTCACTACCATATATTTCTCTGTTTATTAACGTGTTAAGAGTTTATAATGATTATATATGTCTAGTAACTAAAAACATTTTCATGCCAATTAAGGACAAATTGAAATCATTAAAATTTGAAATTTAGCTAAAGACTCATGGGTAATATGAGTGCCCTTAACGTGGAACATCATAGTTGACAGTTGTGTCTTTAATTTGATGGGTTTCCTTGATCTTACATTCACATTGTCCCCTCCTTTGGCCTCTCCCTCCATGGACTCATGGTGCTTGCTCCCTTAACTAAGGGAGATGTTCACTTTACTTCCTAGTAAATTGTTTAGATAAACTTTGGCACTTTTTGGTTATTAGCTTTTTGATGAGTTTTTACGTAAATTGAAAGCATATTAGAAATTTGACTATTCAAAAGTTAATTTTAGTGTTTCATAATTAGTGGATTTCTTTGTTATACCAGTCTCGGGAAAGCTAAGTTTCCTATAACCATTTGCGTGCATCAAGGATATGATTTGATTAGCCTTTTTCTTTGTGATATAGTCATGGACGCATTAGTTAGATCAATTATGGATGATACATCATGGTGCATGATGTTTGGAGATGAGATCGGTTGATTGATGAGACGAAAGAAATGTACATAGATAGAAAGATTGGATACCCTTTATTACAATAAGGGAACTAATATCGTTTTTGATCTTATTTACGTAGATGATAATACTTGTGAGCATTTATTGATTGCATATGCAAGGGAAGTAGATTTGGTGAGCAAATAATTGTTCATAGGACTACATATATAAAGCAAAATAATGAAGAAACACGAGTATATTTACAAAAAAAAACCTCAAGGAATTTATCAAGATAGATACGGTACATTAAAAGATTAGTCACTCTTTTATGGAAATTGGAACTAGATTGGACGAAAACCCTAGAGGTTCAATTTTTTATCCAACAAAATATTGATGTATGTTTGGTTCATTACTTTACTTAACCGTGTTTGAGCATCAATAACTCTTAGTGTGGGGCTATGTGCTTGGCTCAATCTGATATTATGAAAGAATTATACCTAATGCAATTTATTGAGAATTATTTGTCAACTAGGTACCTTTTAAAACATCGAATTTGTGAACTAGCATCTATACTGTTTAATTTATTATATAATATACTTCCTCCGTTCTTTTTAATTGCAACAATTGCTAAAATGGAAATGCCAAATTAATTGCAACAAATGTTTTGCTTCCTTTACAAGTCATTTCTTTCTATCTCTCCTTATCACGTGCCCCACTTCTCTCTCCATCCTCTTCACTATCTTAAATTTTGGCTATGAACACCACTTGAGTTTGTTGCAATTAAAAAGAAACGAAGTGTAGTATTATTTTAGAAAATTATTTTAATCTCAGTACCTTCAACCCTTTTTTCGACTAAAAGAGCAACTTTCCTGCCATCCACTTTTTTTTACCCTCCTTTTCTTTTTTGTATTTTTGCTAAGTTTTTCAGCCACTCTATTTCTTCTTTCTCCTGGGCAAAATGCTCCTCTATTTCTTGCATGTTTTTCACCCATAAACCTATCCATCCCTACAAATCAATAACTTAGATGACTTAAACCCACAAACATGTTGTCCATCAGCTGTTAACTTGTCGAAATGTTGAAAAATAGTAAATATATATTTAATTTTTAAAAGTAGGGGTCTCATTGCAATGAAGTCTCCCATATTCTTGGGCCTTCAACCATCAGTTTAACCTTTTAGTTGAGATGATGCTTATGATATCAAAAGTTAGTGTGACTAGGAGTCATGGGCTCAAATCTCATCCATCCCTTCTTTCTAAGTGGAATATTTAGCGTCAGGTACGCCAATGTCTTCCCCTTAGTTTTCAGCCATCAGCTTAAGCTAAATAATTGAACTCTACTGACATTGATTAAAACCACCTACATGAGATTTAATCAAAAACCATCATTCCTCTCCAACATTAAACTTCATTGTTCATGTTAACGATACCCACCAAACTTGATCATTTTTCCTTATAGGATAGTCTGATCCACATATCAAACATATCTCTCTCTTACTTTACTCTCCTTTTCATTTTTTCACTTTTTATTACTTCTATATCCCTATTGTATCTACCTTTCCCGCCTTTTTTTATTGGTCCAAGTGCAAAAGGTAGATACCCCTATCAAATAAAAATGGAGGGAGTATTAGAGTACGGTAGTAACCTTTAGTATTATAAAGCGAACACCTCTCTTCTTTTTTATCAATGTAGAATACTCACATATATGATGATATGATATTTCATGTGGTTAAACCTTAGCTGACGCTGTCAGAATTAATGGAGGAAAAGAGAACAGGTTCACTGAACGAACAAAAAGATTTATAAGCGATAAATCTGTAAAAGCTCCGGAATCCATAAGAAAAGAGAATTAGCTCTCAAATATTATTATTGAATAAAAGTTATCCTTCTAATGACAGCTAACAAAGTTTGAATAGTCTAAACAAAACCCTAATACGAAAATTAGGCCAAAACTAAAGACGTAGATAATTAAAATGTTGTTTTCGAGCCCTAAACGAACTCGGATGGCTTAAAAAGCCTATGAGTTTTAGTGTTGTCGTGGGATTTGGTTAGTTGGCCCATTACCTTTCCGAAACTGTATTTTATTAAGTATTGTGACAACGGGGAGCCGAACTAGTAGATATCATTTCATGCTTTTTCGACAGTGAGCTTCTTCGTCGAACTTCGTAGCAAGCCTTCCTGCGTCATTAACATATTACTATACTAGAGAACCATAGATACACACAATGCGTGCCAAACATATAAAATGGAAAATAGAAGGAAAATTCTATAATTTGTTTAAGATGTATATTCCAAAATGAAATAGTTAGTTATAGAGAGAGAATTGATCCATTTAATTAGGAGTAAAAAAAAGAGTAATATAGATTTTGGTGTCCCCCACCTCTTCACTTTGATGTATTGAAACAAACAACTTACTAAATCAAAGTGAAAATGTTTCCATTCTCCTTGCCAACCCTTTCCCTAACCCTTTCCCTTTCCTCTAAACAAACCAACGGCCCGCATAGAATAGGGGTGAACCGAACTGAGGTTCACATGAGTGGTTAAGGGCCTCTTGCTCCTTAACAAAGGTCTCGGGATCGAGTCTTGGGAATGGAAAAAATCTCAGCTGGGAGGAATGCTGCCCATCGAAGTACCCATGCAAACTCCACGAGAGATTAATCCACTCACCTAAAACGGTGGAAACTCCTCATAATTAATTATAAAGCATATTTTATTGAATAGAATGCAAAGAAAATCTTATCTATGGTATGCGCGAAAGGTGCAAGGTGCAAGCCGTGCAACCCCTATAATCTAGGAGTGAAGGCAATCATTTTTGGCGCCATGAATAAGCTATGATATCGCTTTCTTCCTGGAAAATCCTTTGAAATGACTTAATACATACTACCTAGCTTTTTGCCGCAGCTAATTTAATACATACTGACCTCCTAATTAATAAGAAAAATTAAGATGTAGGTAGTTCATGATGATCTTAACAGTTGAGGAAATTAAAGTGCTTTTTTCATAAATGTTATGAACAATAATGGTCAAGAAAATTAGAAATTTGTACATGGATTATGGGTTTATAGCCTCATAGGTAGAGAGTAACATTGAGTCAACTCAA